>OY759226.1:0-600000 GCA_963662175.1 Aradus depressus | reverse complement strand
AGGTGCTATCCACCCCACCACTGAGGTCAGGTGTGTGGTTTATATTTTACACGTATTTCCTTATTTTTTCATATTCACTCGAGAGAGGATCCGCTTGAGGTTTTGTGAAATGTCACACATTTAAGGCTGATTATACCCTCAGTGAAAATTTGATAAAGTTCGGGCTTAAATTAGTGTAAAGGTTTTCTTGTTATCTTCCAAACTTTGAACTTGTGATATTCTTAATTTTTTCTGGCTGCGATACACATTGGAAGCCCTACATAACTGAAGCCTTGTTCCCTTATTTGCGCAGACATCTAGCGCCAACTGCATGGCTCTGGGAGAGAAGCGGATCTTCATAGGGTGCGCAGACGGTATAGTGCGCTGCTTTGATCCTCAAACACTTCAGTTCATCACCACCCTACCGAGGACACATTACCTCGGTGTTGACGTGGCTCAAGGACTTGACATCAGGTATTACAAGAACGTCATTGAGTTGTATCATCCAAAATATAGTTTTAACAAAAAGCTCACTTCTATGGTTTTTCCTGGAACATTGCAGGATTTATACGATTCCTCGGCGAGTGTAGTCAAACTGCAAGACTTGAACTAGTATCTAATAATTCTATATGTATTTATTTATATTTTTTGTTTATTTTTTATTATAATTTTTAATATTGCTTCCAATCTTTTTTTTCAATATTGCGATTCATATTTCAAAATGCAAATTTTTTATTTATTTTTAGTTTTTTAGAGAAAAGAAGTTTAAAATTATAAGGAAATTCCTATTTGTATTACTATTATAAATTTTTTTTTTTAAATTAAATTCCGCAACTATATGCTATGATGACATAAAAAATGATTTTATATTAAATTATTACTATTATTTTATGCTTCAGTAGTGTAAGACGGATTTGCTATTCCTATAAATCGGAACTAAATAAACATTTTTCATATATTTATTCAGTTATTTAAATTTTTATAAATATCAATTGACTTCCGACATTAAGATTCTTAATATAAATAAAACGAAAAGGTCCTTATGGGATTCATTTATGGTCATGCGCACACGTTTTTTCCTATCCCTTCTTCCTGCTGTACACTCGCTCCGTAAAATTACAGCAAAAGAAGTATAGAACTCCTAAATTATATGAAGGAATTATTGTTTTAAGAAAAACTATTTCTCACTTCCAAGTTTAAACATAACATGAAATTTTTTGATTGAAGATTTTCAGTTACGTGTTCAAAATTATTATTATTTACTTCATTTTCGCAGTCACATGGCCGCTCATCCGAACAACGCCAAATATCCCGATGCTATCGCTATCACTTACGACGAGAGGAACTCGAAGCTTACCTGTGTCTACAACGACCACAGTCTCTATGTCTGGGATGTCAGAGATATAAAGAGGGTGAGATTGATAACATGTGATAATTATGTATCTATTATTTAAATATTACCAGAGAGGATAATTTATGAAAACTCATTTGTACCCTGCTAGTGTGGGGATTTCGGCCCATTTGAAGGCTCCCAGCGATATATCACTTAATGGGCTCTTTTATCTTCAACGTCAACAAATTTTTTAGGTATGTATTTGATTATACTTCGCCAGCAATAGCGAAGTTAGGTAATCTGTCAAAAATAAGAAGTTCAGTTTTCATCGGTATTTCGCATTTTCCCGAAATGAAAGGCGGTTTGTCCATTTGTTTATGTCTGGGAACACGACCGTTAGAATGAATATAGTAATAATAATCATATTTATTCCTCCCTTGAAAATAAACTTTCAGCATGAATCAAACGGGGTTTCTGCCATTGATTCTCGTGATTTTACATAAACTTTTGACCCCTACCGTTTATTTTTACTTAAAATAAAATTGTTAGATTATGTAATGGTTGCATATTGAGTACCTTCCAAACTGTTTGGTATCACCCATTTCAGGTTGAACAAAAACAAGTTGTTCTTAGCTTTCGTGTTTGTTAGTTTGTTCCATCATCACGAGAAAATGGCTGAACATGTTTCAACCCAACTTCATTATTTTGAATCTGCCTATTCAGGGAGTAGGTCTGATCGGCCACATTGAATAGAGGGGGTCTACGTGGAGACAGACAAAGTTATTTCATGTTGCATCACTTTTTAATATTTATAATTCTCATAATTATATGAAAAACATGTTTACCTAATCTCCTTCTCTTTGACTGAAATGTACTATTTTTCCTACCTTTTTATCATGACATCTAACTTGAATATTTTTCGACACACATTATGTGTGGATCTGGAAGCCAAGAAGGACGTTACTCGTAGATTTTCAGTCAAAACGAAAGGTGGGGCTTAACAACTGTGGATGGAATTGTTGCTGCATCTCGAAATGTTCTATGTGGAGTGAGTAGGATAGCTGTCGGCTGGTCGGCTGATGAGGGCTTAAAGAGAGATAGGAAATAGTTTAATATAAATAATTTGAGATAGGGAAGTATATATCCATTGTAGTTAATTCAACAATTTTTTTTTTTTTTTTTTTTTTTTTTTTTTTTTTTTTTTTTTTTTTTTTAGGTTGGCAAGTCACAGTCGTACCTGTACCATTCTGCGTGCATCTGGGGCGTGGAGATGTTCCCAGAGGGCGGCCCTCTCCCCCCTGGCTCCTTCGTCACGTGCTCCTCTGATGACACCATCAGGGTCTGGAATGTGGACCCCACCGCCAAGACACACCCACACTCCCTCTACCAGAGGAACGTGTACTCAAAAGTAAGGGTACAGGATAGTTTGTGATGATTGCTATCCGTAAAATAAGAAAGATAAGAAACCTGAGGGCCTCGGCCGGGTTTCGAACCTGCCTTCTTGAGCTCAGGCTAGCACGCTACCTTTCATCTACCGGCGCCCTCTATTTATTTTAATATATCCATGTATGTGTCCGTTCTCGCTATATCTCTTACCTCCTTATTCCAATTTTGTTTAAAATTTGTACGAAAATCGAGTTTATTAAACAAAAAAATCGGACAACACGAAATATAGTATAATCTTAATTTTACAATACTTTCATTCAATTTGAGCCTTAAAACGTTACTCATGAGAGTTCATTGGAAGCTGAGATGTAGCGTTCAGAATATCTGTCATTTCGCGCGATAACTCCGGAACGGTTATTTTTGTAAAAAAGAAGACCAAGTTCCTTAATCAAAAAAATCTGGCCAACGGAGTAGGAGACATATGGGGGCTATTTTTTTATTATTAATAATTTTACGCTAAACGCTCGAAATCGCAATTTTAGGTGAAAAACAGATAAGGAGTTTATCTTTATTTATTTTATTATTTCATTTCAGCTGTAGGGCGATTGTCTCTGTTCATTAGAAGTCCAGAGATGCCGTTCAGAGTGCTAACGTCTTCTAATCGACACCTTAAGTTAATTCGTACAAGCTGAGTTTCGCATTTCCCTTTCTAGCCAATAGCTTCACGTGAGGAAAGAAAAATAAGGTAGCTACCTATCGTGCGAATCATCTAACGTTACCCAGCTTTTGCGTGCACGGACTTTTTTTCAATTCTGTCTAATAAACTTATGTCTGGTTTCAGGAGCTGCTAAAGATCCTCTACATAGACCCAGAACTGAGCTGTCTGAAGGACATGGAACTTCAGGGCGGGGAGAGAGGGGATAGCCTGGCAGCCCTAGACGGGAAAAACGGGGTGCGGTCTCTGAGGATCAGTCCAGATGGGGCCCACCTAGCCTCCGGGGACCGGGCCGGCAACATTAGGTGAGATATTTTTTATCTTTCTAGCGTAGGAAGGTGGGAGAGTCTGGCGGCCCTAGACGGGAACAACGGGTAAGGTCCCTGAGGATCAGCCCTAGCCTCCGGACTACATCAGGAGAGTTATAGCTCTCTCTAGTCAGACAGAGGGGAAGAGTCTGGAAGCCCTAGGTGTGGGCGATAGATTGATGGAGTTAGTGTATTTATTTGCTCCAAGCGTATCATTTTTACCATATGCCTGAAATATATAAAATAATAAATAAATAAAAGGAATCTCTCCAACTCTGAAATATAAAAAATGATAATTATTATTTAATTCGATCGTTCGATAACATATGTAGACAAGGATGTGTGGGTATAGGAAATTAACACACCTTCGTGTTAGTATGTAGTTCAAAACAAGAATGAGTCAATTATCAAAAACCGCAAGTAAACTAACAATCGATCTCAACATGATTGAGTGAATGTTGGAACGCACTTGGTAAACATACATAAAATATGAATTTTAACACGGTAGTTAAAGTGTGTGTGTGTTGGTTTCAGGGTTCACGATGTGTCCAGCCTAGAGGAGCTGTGTCTGATAGAGGCGCACGACGCCGAGGTACTCTGTTTGGAGTACACCCGACCTGACTCCGGAGTCCGGCTTCTTGCCTCCGCCTCCAGAGACCGGCTCGTCCATGTCTTCGATGTCAGTCAAGTGAGTATCCAGACAGCATAAGGAACAAAAAAAATGTGTTTTTTCCGAAAAGTAACAATCTCGAAAAACATTTAGGAATGTAAGTGAAATGGTTGTTATAGAGGATAATTACAATGATTTTATAGTTTTGAAAGTACTTTTACAAGCAAAATATACATTTTTATGTATTATTTTACCATTATGTAAGAAGAAGTATGATTTCGGAAGGAAATATAACAAAACACTGATTATAAAAGTATAGACTGCGATATTTTAGGAATACTACACATTACAAGATTTTATAATAATGTTGCTAGATGTCACACAATTATTCTACGTTTCTCGGATCTTCAAATATTACTCAACTACAAAATATTAAACCTTGTAAGGAATCCCAATTTTTTAAAATCAAATATAAAATTAATCCGAAACCACCTAAGATCCAAAAAGGCATTGGGTTATTGCTAAAGCTAAACCGTTTTGCAATAAGAATCAAGAAATGTGAGATTGATTATAAGGATGAATTAGAATTATATGATTTGACAAAAATACGAAAAATCAAGACAGATAATAATTTAGGCCTCTGAAATTAATAATAAAAATGTACATTGGCCAAATCTAAAATCAAAAAGTGAAATAGCAGCTGACCGTGCTTTTTTTATTTAAGTTAGTTATTATGACTCATGCCCGGGCTTTAACTACAAGGTCACATCGCCTATTACCAGAACGCTCTTTCGTCACTCTGGTGGACATGAGCCCGACTCTACTATGGGAGTCCTAAATTTTGCCTACCCTAAATTTTTATACACCTACAGTAGGGATCCGGGATCTTTAACGAGTTCCTGACATCGTACAGGCTCGGGACCATCGCTTAACATCCCATCCGAAAGACGGCATGCTTAAGTTTATTTTATCTTGGAGATAAGGGCCGGGTCTTGAACTTGCGATCTTGAGCTCAATAAGCAAGCACGCATACTACTGAGCTGCCGGCGCCCTGTAGTTGTTGACTAGAGAATGCTAATGAAGGTGCGACTGGTGCGAGCGAAATTCTGTAAACTATACTATGCAGTATCAGGAAATTCATCATTTAATTTGCTATGAAAAATACAAAACGAAAAAATGTTGTTTTTAGAAATGTTTCGAAGAATATTATTCCAAATACATATATTTCATAATTTTTGAAGGCAGCGATAGATTCCCGCAGTTACAATTTTTTTTTATCCAGGTTTCCCATATTGAATAATCGGATTCAAAGTGAATTATCAATAAATATTATTTCTAAAACAGGATCTACGTAAAAACAACTAACACCAAAACATCTATAATGCAGTTGCATCAGAAACACTTTAAAATTATGAAAAATATACTGTAGAAGATACTTTCGATGATAAAAATAAACAAAAGTTCACTAACTGCTGCCATTCTTATACACAATGCAGCTTTGGATCAACAAACAATATTTGTAATCATTATTCATTATAAAATGAAACTATGAACTGCTCACCAGGCATTTCCTTTCATCTTTTATCAAAATATTAATTTTAATGTTTATTAAATTAAGAAATGTATCTACTGTATTTATTAGTATTAACAACTTCTAAGTTGAGGAACGCGGACATATTGTGGAAACTTGTAATAAATGAATAAAACAAACTTATTTTTGAAATATTGTCTATTCCACTAAAGATATATATATATATATATATACAACTACCGGTTTCGGCTTTATACCATCGTCAGGTCTAGTTATGAACATATGAAAGCCTGAGCTAATAACTAGACCTGACGATGGTATAAAGCCGAAACCGGTAGTTGTATATATATATAGACAATATTTCAAAAATAAGTTTGTTTTATTCATTTATTAGTATTATTATTTTTTTTACTCATTTTCAAGTATTTATTTATTATTTTGTATTAATTTAATTTTATGTTTTTAATAGTACTGTTATTACTAATCACATTTGTGTCAGACTCAAATAGTTATAGTTGTCTATAGTATCTAATTTATAAGCTATCTTAATGTATACATTCTGATGACGTATCCTATTACCATGTTTTGGTTTAACAGAAATAAATGTTATTATTATTATCCAATTATATTTCCTCTTTGTGGTATTTATTAATTTCATGGGTGTTAAAGTGAGTCACTTAATTGAAAGCTTAGTGAGCTAATGAGGGAAGACTTGAGGGGGGGGGGGGGGGGGGACTGCCCGGACGACCTTGAGGCTACAAGCCTATCGCCGAGGTGGCCGTGGCTCGTTTTGTTTGGCAAGTCTCAAACAAATAATGATGCCAAACTTTGTTGCGCAGTGCCTTTGTCTTTAATGAATTATTAATTATAAAATCCGTTTAATTTCAATTATATTTATTTATGTTTCAGGATTACAACTTTCTACAAACCCTGGACGATCATTCCTCATCCATTACCGCTGTTCGATTCCTCAATAGCCATCACAACTTGCAAATGGTCTCCTGTGGCGCTGATAAATCTATCATTTTCCGCCAGCTTCGGACGGTAATATTATTATCTATTTTCGCTTTGCCAGAGGCTGTCTACCATAACCCTGTATATGACAAACCCACAATAATGTTTTTTTGCGCTTCTAGTGGTGGCCTTGAAATGTGTTTAGTCTGTAGTCGTTTCACCTCTGCGAAGTTGTTGCGAAGCTGCTCTCTATCTCAGATTATTGAACTACATTAATTTGCATGGAAATTCAAAAAGAGAGAAGTTTTGTTCTGACGACCCGCGAAGGCAACATTCTGAGAAGATAATTTGTTTGCGTGACTTTTTTTAAATCAGCCATAATCCATTAACGAAGTTGAAATGGCGTTTGTTTGTATGTTCTTTTTTGTTCGAGCATCACGCTTAAACATTTTCATTAAATTTAACATGTAGGTAGCATCCTTATAAGCCAAGTTCAAAGGTAGGCTGTACGGTATCTGACCATTTTGAAAGGGAGAGGTGCCAAAACATCAAATGGATCGTGGAGTACTAGACTGCGTATTTGAAGAGAGGTATACCACGATATCTGTTGTCTGCTTTCTATAAATGCTAATTTCGAGTTCGAGTTTATTATTAGTAATTTTAATCTATAAATCTAGACAATTTAGTATTTGACCTTCCCCCCCCCCCCCCCCCCACGGTGTAGTTTTCTATTCTGATTAAAAATATATTATTATACAATTGAAAAAAACAAACAAATATTAACATCAGTATCTCACAGAAAAATGTCTATCTCCATTGGGTCCGGAGTTGGAATATTACAAACGAGTGCTTGCATTTCGAGACACATTAAAGGGTTCCATAGATTTAATTTTTTTACAGACTATGTTTAAATAATATGATTTAAAGATATACTACAAATGTCAATAATTTGAGGGCCAAATTCAATATAAAATAGCACTAAGCTTTTATATGAATTCCTAATTTCTCTGAGATATTTTATTTTTGCGACTCCCTAATTTTCGCTCCGACGGGGACAGAAAGCATTCTAGGGATGGCGCTTTTACTTTTCCTGGCGTAGGGCCGGATTTCTGGATATTTCACAGAAAACAGTAACTTTCTACCTCATATGGTTTGGTCTGCAGAGATGGACACAGCTCGCTAGAAGGTTCGTTCTATCTTCGGTATTCAATATATTATAAATGTTTTCCTTTTTGTTCAGATTAATCGTTTTAAAGAAAAGTGACTGGCCCGAAGTTAATGGAACTCGCAATTGATAGGGGTGGACAGGTTTAATTGTGTCTCTTATTTGGAATGTTTTTCAGAACCCGGATGAGGAGGGTGAGATGCAGTTCTGTCGAGTGTACAACGCGGCCGGGAAGACGACTCTGTACGACATGGAGGTAGATGTGTCTCATCGGCACGTCATCACCGCCTGTCAGGACAGGAACATCAGGGTCTACAGTGTAGCGACAGGGAAGCACAGCAAGACCTTCAAGGGCTCCATCGGGGAGGAGGGCTCCCTCATCAAGGTGCCTCCCTTACCCCTAGTTTATATCTTGTATGAGGCATATTAACAGGATGAAAACGAGAGAATATCGTACTGATAAGTATGCTCACGGATGAGATATCGAGAGGACCTAAGCGATGAGGTGGTGGGGCACCAGAGGTCCTGCTGTGTCAACTTCCTTTTATGCTAACAAAAAACAACCATTTTATTATTTAACGACTGTCTAAAACTACTTTTATTGTAGTTTCAAAATTTATAAATTGAAATAAAAATTATATTTAGTTGAAAAATTTAATTTGTGGGCCCTTGCGTTAGCTAATGTGTTGTGTGTTGTTAGGTGGCACTGGACGGGAGTGGTATTTTCGTGGCGACCTCCTGCACGGACAAGACCCTGTGTATCTACGACTATTACAGCGGCGAGTGTATGGCCACCATGTCGGGTCACTCAGAGCTGGTCACCGGGCTCCGGTTCAGCCCAGACTGCACGCGGCTTGTGTCTGCCTCTGGGGACGGCTGTGTCCTCGTCTGGACTGTACCTCACGATATGGTCGTCACAATGCAGGCTCGCCTAGCCCAGCAGCAGGCCCGCAACAAGTACGTATTAGCCGCTATGTTGAACCGCCACAGCAGACTGTTTGAATAAGTAATAGTTACCGATTCTAGAGCTGATCTGAAACAATTTCTCTTCCTGGATGATTAGTAAAACTGATTGTGTTGTGTCTGTGCCAGGAAGCCGACCACGAAGTTAACCAATGGAGTCCACCTCGACAATGATGAGTATGGCAGCCCTCAGCCGGACCTCTATGGGGACTCTAACGCCAATCAGCTGGATTACAGGTGAGTAGACTTCCCGTCACTCTGGAGCATTGCTCCGAAACCTTTTGTTACATACGGCACATCACAATGTTCTGACCCGCCTTCCCTGGCGCATCACAATGTTCTGACCCGCCTTCCCTGGCGCATTCACCGCCTATGAAAATATATTTTGTATTAAAAAATGGTTGAAGTGGAAATGGAGATCGTTGTTACTGCTGAACCAAATTTTGATTAATTTTTGGGAAATTACGAAGTCTATCTGGAAAAATTTTCAACTACCTTGTAATTTTAAGCAAAGTATTGAAAGGAAATAGCTGCGATAAGTTAGTACATTTTTTTGTTTTCAAATAAATCATTGCTATTAGCCATGAACATTGAGATGTAAGTAAATAATTCATGTCTCGATTCTTTAATTCGTTGTTTGTTTTCCCATTATTATTTTCATATGTGACAGTAAGATGTTGTGGGACGAGATTTCTCGTAGGAATAAAAGACATTGTCTTCCCACTGTTTTATTTTAGACCAGAACCGGTTTTCGACGCAACAGCGTCATCATCAGTGGTTCATCCCACCCACACAGCACAGCGGATTATTATTTTTCGTTTCTAAAGATCTGTCCACATTTTGATACATCTAAACTAAATTTCAGAATAAAATATATAAAAACGTAGGGTTTTTTGTTAACATGTCTAGATATCAGGTTGTTTTTGTTATAAAGTTGATTATTTAATTGGTTCTACATTCATCTCGATTTAAATAGTTCTTTTCATTGATCCAGAGATTAATATTATCTTAAAACGGGGAATATAACAAAGGCTAAGTGTGTGTAGATGAGGTGCTCGAGGCTTGGACTGAGTACAGTCACTTCAAAACCTTATCGAAAGTAGTCTGCCTGTCCACCTCACTCTTTTGACATGTATCTCTGAGGTCCTTGTCTTAAATGACCGCGTTTTAGAAGTGACAGTAGCCAACAATTTGTTTCATCTCGTTCCAACATGCTCTCATGGTTTGGATTGTGTTGTTTTTCGTCTAGGTACAGTCCGGGCCAGCTTCCAGTGTGGGCCAAGAAGGATCTGGAGCTAGACCTGGAGGTGCCGGGAAGCGGAGGGGGCAGATCCCCGCTCCGCCCCCGCGGCCGGTGGGCCCAGCGTGTGGACCACTCTGGCATCACCATCAAGTCTGTCCTCCACACTGACCCAGTTCTTCTTCCACCCACAGGTCTCTACTTCAACCACAGCTAACACATTTTCTAGTGAAACTTCTATGTCTACACTAATTCAGCTTATTCTCATTTTTGTTTTATTTTTTGAAGTGTTGATTACACTAACTTTTACTGGACTGGTCTTCATGAAACTTTACTCGTAGCTGTCATAACTATTTCTCAATTGAAGAAACAATTTTCAAAAGTGGAAAATGACAGTGGACCACTCTGGCATCACCATCAAGTCTGTCCTCCACACTGACCCAGTTCTTCTTCCACCCACAGGTCTCTACTTCAACCACAGCTAACACATTTTCTAGTGAAACTTCTATGTCTACACTAATTCAGCTTATTCTCATTTTTGTTTTATTTTTTGAAGTGTTGATTACACTAACTTTTACTGGACTGGTCTTCATGAAACTTTACTCGTAGCTGTCATAACTATTTCTCAATTGAAGAAACAATTTTCAAAAGTGGAAAATGACAAATCGTCGAATCTGTATTCCCATTGTCCACAAAAGACTTCTCCAATTTCGAATATGTGATTTATTTTTCATATTATCCTATGGCTTAAGTATTTTCGTGAATTCACAATCATTATTTTAGAAATTTCCTTCAATTGAGATGTAACGAACGTGATACATTTTGATCTGGCCACTTCCGCTTGAAAACAGTTTCTACAGAGTTGCGAATATGTCACTTTCGCATTTTTCCTATTGTCGTATCATAATCGTTAGTGCTATATCCATTTGTATAGTATTGAATGTCATATTCCCAAGTTTACTCCACAGCTAAAAATAAGATGTGTGTTGTAAAGTGTCGAATGTATTTTTCGTTAATTAAAAATAATTATTGGATAAAACTCATCAATAGTCTTCAAAAACATCTATGAATACCATGATGTAAAAACTGTTCTTTTGGTTTCCTGAAAAGTAGTGATTTTCTATTCGATAGTTTGTATCGATGATATGGTGGGAAAGCATTCTCTTGAAATAAAGAATTCACAAAAGATTTCGAAACCTGAAACAAGGTTAGGAGACATTTTTAAAAATATTGTTAATTTTCAGTCAGTAATAGATTTAAACAAAAATAAAATACTGCCTTTCGAATTAGACAAGAAAATACACATAAAAAAAAAAGACAACGTTCATAAGCTTATTATCAGGGGCTTTAGGACTCTACCATCCTGTAAATCGACGAGAGAAACATGGCTATATAAATAATTCAATTTAAACAAAAAAGTCTGAGCCAAGATTTGTGTTGTTGCTAGTTAATGAAATGTTGGTTGTGTGATGTGATATGTTGTGTTGTCAGAGAGGCGACTCGACTCGGACGGTTCCAAGGAGGATAGTTCCGTCGACAGTGGAGCGGAGACCGGCAGGTCCAGGTTCCGCAGAGAGTCGCTCATCATGTCCAAGGTTACCCCATTTTTACTAAATATCTAACTTCACCCAAAAATACTTCAAGCACAGCTGTTTTCAGATATTATAGTGTTAAGATGTTCCAATAAATGAGCAGGATCTGTTCTATTTGAGGCTGGTTCATATTAATCATGAATTATTTTGACTGAACCAATATTTAAACAGAAATGTTGTGCCTCTATTCACATGTGATCTGTTCTCCTAGAATGTAACACTTCAGTATCGCTGTCCAATCATCAGTTTATGTTCTCAGTCGGTTTGTTGTTTTACAGTTATTATTTTTAAAATGCCATCATGAAAGGAGTAATAAAATGCCATCATGAAAGGAGAAATTCCCCACTTAAAGCAGCTCTTTATAATAGTTATTGTGATTCATGCTCGGGCTTTAACTCCGAGGTCATATCGCCTAACGATGGCAGAGGCGCTCTGGTGGACATGAGCCCGATTCCACTAAGAGGATTCTAAATTTTGCCTACCCTAAGTTTTTATTTATCTAGGGTGTGGGTTTTTAAGGAGTACCTGATATCGTACAGGCTCGGGGCCATCGCTTAATGTCCCATCCGAAGGACGGCGTGCTCAAGGTTTTTTCACCTCCCAGATAAATCAGTAACCAAGCACGCATATCATAGTGGCATCCTCGCTGTTCATAATATATGAAGACCACAGGGGAAGAACCAGTTATCTATTTTTTTTTCTTTTTGCAAAATTTTAAATTTCTTGCAAAAAACTCAAAAAAATCTTATTTTTGTAATGTAAAATTTGAGGAAAATTCAACTTACTGAAGACGCATGAAGAATTGAGAAAATACTATTACAACTTTAAAAAAAACTTTATTTATAATTGTCATAGATGGGAGAAGACACAAAACTCCAAATAAACAGGGCAAAAACCAGCTATCTTCCGAATGTTCAATCAAAACACTTGAATTTTCCATAATAATTTCTGGCCTTGTCACAAAATTGCTTTAAATGTTGCAGGTCTTTATATTTCTCTTTGGAAATAGGCAATTTCTTGATATACGCTCGAGGTGGGAAGTGAAATTCGTTCTCTTTCAGTTTTGGTGTAGAAAGAATGGGTTTCCTTCGTGCACGCTTATTGCGTTGTTTTCCATTTTTTCATCAGTTTCAATGGTTTCCAATACCCCACTCGGGAGGATTCCTGTGAATAGTACACTGAGGTTAGTGGTGAAAGGAGGGGGGATTGAAAGATAGCCTGTTCTTCCCCGGGCGCGCACGAAGGAGCTCGTTCTTCCCCTGTAGACTGTATTTCAAACTCTTGTTTGACGCTTCTAGACCGCTTTTCTCCTCGTTCGGATAATTCCATCATATGCGGCACCCTTCAGAACATATAGAACCGTGGTTACCTAACATTCGATAAAAAACTGAGATAGCTGGTTTTTTCCCTGTGGTCTTCATTATCTTTTTATAAATGATAATAATAGAAAGGAAGGATGATGCGTTAAATAGCGGATTAACTTTATTTAAGGAATGTGGTTCTTGTGACGTAGTTCTATGTTTAATACTTCAGAATAACTAGAAGATCCTGTGTCACTTTATGTTTGATATGAAAAAATTACCATTATGTTCCGAAGCGACGATGTGTAATCTCAAGACAGTTGTCTGTACAATTGTTGATCTATATTGTGTTTGTGTCTGGCTGGCGCAGGTTGTCAGCTCCAAGGTCACCCTCACTCGAGGCAGCGACTACACGGACCTCAACCACCGCCCCCACACCGATGACAGCTCGCTCGGAAGCTTCAAGTATGAGGTAGCTATATTATTTTTCCTGTTCAGAGATGCGGTGCGCTTTCTGACAAACAACTGTCCAATGGACGTAAGTCGGGAAATAAAGTAAATGCCGGGTATCTTGTGAATGGCAGACTAGCGTTTCCTACTGAGTTAGGATGTGTGTTCTTTCCCCAACCGAATAGAGCTACCACTTCACTTGTAAGTCCAAAATCTCTATAATTTCGGTTATATTGACCTATTTGTGATGAAACAACCTTTGTCGTAATCATCTAGTTGCAACAGTTTCGTTTTTTATAAATAACTTGCGTAAAACGACCCGCAAAAATCATGTCAAGCGAACGATTTATTGCATAAATGGTACTTCATGTATACTCTGTTAGATGTAGAACCTTAGATAATCTTAAATTTTTCTTTTCCAATCCGTTTATAGCTCTCACACCTCTTTGAAATGTCGGTACATGGTCAGTTCTTGACTTGAGATGGTATTTCAAACTTTTTTCCTTGAGAAAAGCATTATTGCTGACTCGATGAAGGTGATATTGATATTTATTATAATCAACAATTATGATAAACTATCACCTTAACTAAAAGTTAACATTATGAAATATGAAACCAATGAAAGTCATTATCCTTCATCAATAGTTTCACTTTGGTCTTCGACTATTTAATCTCCCAAACCCACCATTAATTTTATTTTGTTAAAACATTTCCTCTTCATCGGTGTGATATGTACAATGTGTTTTGTTTTAATTATCGAGCTTTTCTTCCTTTATAAGTACAGAGAAAAGCGCAATGTGTAACTGATAAGATAACATTTTCAACTTTCTGAACGTGTTATCACCTTTAAAAAGACAAAACATTGTCCAAGCACTACTACCATTTCGGTAAATAAATCTTTTTTTATTTGGTAACGACCTCAAGGTAACAACAGACCAAGTGACATGAACTTGTCTTCAGCTTCAACACATCGTGAGCAAGTTCCTCCATCAATTCCTTCCAATGGCCTTAGCTGATGCCCCTTTGGGATGTGGTGGTCTTATCTCTAAATGTCTTTGGATTAGTTTTGACCTGGCTGAGTCAATTGCAACTATAACAATTTGGTTAGCTGCAATTAAAGTTTTTTAGAGATCTCTTCAAATGTCTATTGCTAGTGTACATGTTTTATAATGTACTCAAACTGTGTGCAGGACCTGGAGAGTACGGAGCATGACGGTGACGTAGAGGACTGCTCTGAGGGCGAGTCTAGCGACACCAAGCGGCCACCTCTCTACATACCACCACAGCCCCTTCATGACGACAGGTATCTAGACCTACTTAGGAATTTAGACCTACTTAGGTATCTAGACCTACTTAGGTATCTAGACCTACTTAGATATCTAGACCTACTTAGGTCGCTCCCAAGTTTTCATAAGAATTTCATGATTTCCGACTCCCTGAACTCGACCATGACAAAAATCAAATTGTTTTCCTTTAGAGAATGAATATATTAACGTAAAATTCTATGTGTGGATGATGTGGAGTTGTTCCAAACCTCAGTACCCCATCTAGGGAGTCCTCAAATGAAAGGGCGAAGATAAATCTAATAGAAATTTGAATTCTAAGAACTAAATTTATTTGAACAACGTAACAACGCTCTGTTTCGGACTGTTACGAAACTCAATTTCTCTGGCTGGTAAAACTATTATGCGATCTCTAGGTAATTTTGCTACTTATGGAATTTTAACTGAAGCCAAACAGCTCATGAAATATATATATATACTCCCGGGCAAAATTAAAGTGTGGAGGAGGCCGGGCGAGTGGTTTATTCCCTGTAATGTTTCACCACAAATCAGTTTTGGCGCAGGTTCTTGGATGGTATGGGGAGGGATAAATTTAAACGCCTCTGCGGAGTTAATGGTCATTGGTCACGACTCCCTAACTGGTGCCAGATATATCAGAGAGGTCCTAGACCTCATGTGATGCTCTTCGCCCCGTTTGTCGGCCCTCGATTTCTTTTGATTCACGGCAATGCCCAACCCTGTGTTGCGGGTGTTGGTCAACAGTACCTTCGTGAAGTTCAAATTGTGGCAATGGACTGGCCCACAACCCCATAGAGCTTGTCTGGAAGGACATGCTTGCAAAACACGACAGCCAAAAAATTTAGAGGATTTGCGGAACTTCAGGCTTCAAGAGTGGGAAAAAATACTGGAAGAAGTAATTCAAAATTTAATCAGGGGAATGCCCAGAAGAATAGAGGCTGTCGTTCAAGCTAGGGGAGGGAACACCAGATACTAAAAGTTTTTCGAAATTTGATGTGTTTTTATGAAATTCTTTTGTTTTTTGTTTACCTTTTTCCCTATTTCAAAAAAATAAATAATTTTACTTTTCCTGGTAATTTTTAATTCCCTTCGTCAATGCCACAAATAATATCTTCATGTTCTTTTCCGATGTCACAAACCCACAATTGCAAAAATTGAAGTGATTCTTTAATTTCGTCCGGGACTGTATATATTATGAATGATTTGCAGTGCATTTTGCTTCTTGTGTTTGTTGATCTCTTGTTGTTGTTGCAGAGAGTTCCCCATAACGAGTATGGACGCTGGGGAGCTGCGGAGGTCGCTGAAGAAGTCCAAGAGACCCGACCTTCTCATGGTCACATCTGAGTTGTCCAGCAGGTCTGTGTCTGGCTCTCAGAGTGACGAGGACCAACATACTCCCACCTCAGACCATGCCCCACGGTAAGTGAGCCGCACACATCTCCGTTGCTGAGGTCGTTGCGCTACACTCTTCCTCTTGCCAGAGTTCATCAGAACAAATGCAGCAAGTCAGTTGTCCAATGTTTCCTAAGACGAGCTGTTCATATATCAACATCTGGCAGAGGGAGAGCCACCACAGCAAGCACGACTCGAGCTAGACTTGAGGCGACTTGTGGCGCCACCTTCACACTTGAAGGCTTGTCGCTGAGTGTCGGCTCATGTTTCTTATTTTCCTTTGGTTATTTGGTGTGAATTTCATTTCATAAGTCTAATTTTTTTTTTTGTTTTTCAGTTCGGACACACTGGATGTTATTGGTTACCGGGAAAAATATTTAAAAAATACATTTGAATCTCTTAGTGGAGCTGAAGAATCTATGGTACCACCGATAAAAAAAGGTATTTCAGATTACATCTCCGTTTAAAGGAAATTTTACTGTCATACTGTTTGAATAAAAATTCTAATTTTTGCAATAAATTTATGTATTGTGCAATCAAAAGAATTTGTCAACAATTCTTCATATAAGTATTTTTAGTATTAGTTGAAGCAATTCAAATATGAAGTAGTGACCACTTCATTTTTAGTATTAGTTGAAGCAATTCAAATATGAAGTAGTGACCACTTCATTTTTAGTATTAGTTGAAGCAATTCAAATATGAAGTAGTGACCACTTCATTTTTTCGTTTAGTGTATTATGTCTGTTCTATTACTCGTAATTCTGTCATGATATCATATATTTTTAGTATTAGTTGAAGCAATTCAAATATGAAGTAGTGACCACTTCATTTTTTCGTTTAGTGTATTATGTCTGTTCTATTACTCGTAATTCTGTCATGATATCATATATTTTTAGTATTAGTTGAAGCAATTCAAATATGAAGTAGTGACCACTTCATTTTTAGTATTAGTTGAAGCAATTCAAATATGAAGTAGTGACCACTTCATTTTTAGTATTAGTTGAAGCAATTCAAATATGAAGTAGTGACCACTTCATTTTTTCGTTTAGTGTATTATGTCTGTTCTATTACTCGTAATTCTGTCATGATATCATATATTTTTAGTATTAGTTGAAGCAATTCAAATATGAAGTAGTGACCACTTCATTTTTTCGTTTAGTGTATTATGTCTGTTCTATTACTCGTAATTCTGTCATGATATCATATATTTTTAGTATTAGTTGAAGCAATTCAAATATGAAGTAGTGACCACTTCATTTTTTCGTTTAGTGTATTATGTCTGTTCTATTACTCGTAATTCTGTCATGATATCATATATTTTTAGTATTAGTTGAAGCAATTCAAATATGAAGTAGTGACCACTTCATTTTTTCGTTTAGTGTATTATGTCTGTTCTATTACTCGTAATTCTGTCATGATATCATATATTTTTAGTATTAGTTGAAGCAATTCAAATATGAAGTAGTGACCACTTCATTTTTTCGTTTAGTGTATTATGTCTGTTCTATTACTCGTAATTCTGTCATGATATCATATATTTTTAGTATTAGTTGAAGCAATTCAAATATGAAGTAGTGACCACTTCATTTTTTCGTTTAGTGTATTATGTCTGTTCTATTACTCGTAATTCTGTCATGATATCATATATTTTTAGTATTAGTTGAAGCAATTCAAATATGAAGTAGTGACCACTTCATTTTTTCGTTTAGTGTATTATGTCTGTTCTATTACTCGTAATTCTGTCATGATATCATATATTTTTAGTATTAGTTGAAGCAATTCAAATATGAAGTAGTGACCACTTCATTTTTTCGTTTAGTGTATTATGTCTGTTCTATTACTCGTAATTCTGTCATGATATCATATATTTTTAGTATTAGTTGAAGCAATTCAAATATGAAGTAGTGACCACTTCATTTTTTCGTTTAGTGTATTATGTCTGTTCTATTACTCGTAATTCTGTCATGATATCATATATTTTTAGTATTAGTTGAAGCAATTCAAATATGAAGTAGTGACCACTTCATTTTTTCGTTTAGTGTATTATGTCTGTTCTATTACTCGTAATTCTGTCATGATATCATATATTTTATTTTATTTTTGATTTATTGATGTTAGGTACATGTTTTATAATGAATATAACTTGTTGGTTAATTCCGGCATTTCTTCCAGAGGTGTCTTCTTATTGTTTTTTTCGACAATATTTCGGGACTGTTACAAGTTCCTTCTTTCGGTCACTATGAACTACCTCTGGAAGAAATGTCGGAATTAACCAACAATGTAACATCCCAGAGAAGTTTATGAAAATAACTTTACTTAAATTTTGCTTTTTTATTTACATCATTCAGTAGAAAAAATAATAATAAGAGTAAAATTCTTAATATTTAGAAGGGTTTCTCATACATAAAACAGAAACATTTTTGACAGCAACGTTTTTATTAGCAACAACTTATTCCTTTAAAAAACAAATGTGAAGTATTTAAAGACCTATTGAGAAAATGCCACTTATTTCCTTATCACTAACTTTTAATTTTAACACATAAATTGCAAGGTGGAGTCACGTGGACGTATTGTGGAAACTTATAATAAATAAGTAAAACGTACTTCTTTTTGAAATATTGTATATTCCACAAACATTGTTATACATATACCGCTTTCGACATCACACTGTCGTCAGGATTAGTTATAAAGTTTATTAGTTTCCTTGCTTACTGAGTTCAAAATCGCGGATTCGAAATCCGGCCGATTCGGGTTTTTTACCTGAGATGAAAACATCTTGAGCGGGGGCCGTCCTTTGGTCGGGATGTTAAGAGATGATCCCGAGCTTCTACGATGTCAGGTTGAAGACCCAGGCAAAATTTAGGACTCCCGCAGTAGAGTCGGGCTCATGTCCACGCAAGCGAAGAAAGGGCGCTCTGGTAGTAGGCAATATGACCTCGTATATAAAGCCCGGACATGAGTCGCAATAACTAACTATAAAGTAAGACTTGGTTTATAATTAAACCGTTAGTACATGTATAAACATTTTTGTGGAGTAGAGAATATTGTTAAACATATTTTGTTTCTTAATAATTATTATTATATTATACGCAATTATAACAAAACATATTATGTTATTTATACAAATCGCAGGTCCAAGTAGAGGAGAGTTTGGTTTTTATACGTTTCTTTTTAAAACATATTGTTGTTGTAGGTAAAAGAAGTCTGTCGTCACAGCATCATGTGAGTTTGTCCGTCGGAGTTCGAAACTCAAACGTCATCCAAGCTACTAAGACGACTAAGAACGACGCAGAAGCCCTTCGGAAGCGGGAAGAGCTGCAGCGACGTATACAGGAGACGAGACGGCAGCTCCAAAGTGTAAGCTCACATTGGATGTACTGGGTTTCATATTATCTCTGAAACCAGGCATATAACTTTCTTATTTCAAATTAAATCCCCTATTTTTCTTTACGAATTTTGAAAATATATTTTGTCTGGATAATTGGAGCTTTGAAGAATCATTTGCTTAGATTTCCAATGTCGAAATTTGACAGTCTCCCCTTCTCCCCTCTTGTTTTTTTGTTTTTTTCTCCGTTTTATATAGAAAATTGTATTTTTGATGAGTAGGACGTCCCGAACTAGGATTAGTTTTTCGATGTTATACTCAAAGTCGACTCTGCAATTTCTAAGTTGGAGTCACGTTTACGTGTTGTGTAAACTTATAATAAATAAGTAAAACATAGTTATTTTTGAAATATTCCACAAAATATATGAGAGGACTTTCGGCATTCCTACCATCTTCAGCCACGACTTAACAAATACTGCATTTAGCACTACCGAAACTACTTCCATATATTTTGTGAAAGACAATATTTTTAAAAAACATACGTTTTTGTTGGTTATATGCTTGTATTTGTTTTGCAATGAGATTCGTTGTAAATGATTAACTTGGTATAATATTTTAAAAAAAGAGTGAACAACTCTGCTTTGTCCTTACAGTGCTATTTATTAGGCAGGTATGGAGAGGAGATATTCTTCTTATTCCGTTGTCCTCTTCAATCTAGGGGTGTGGAGTCTGTAGCTTCAAGAATCTCTTCTTCGCTTTTGTCCACGTCACGGCTACACCCAGCAGCCTTGACAGGAACCCTTGAATATAGACAGATAATTAATTTTCTCTATATTTGGGGGATCCCGTTAAATAGTTGTTTGAGCGTTTTCACCAACAGTCCTTTCCTAAGAATCTCCTATGCAGTCATCCTTTATATAGCCCTAATTTTGATTCTATTTATTCCTAGAACGGATGTTCAGTTTAGATTTGGGTTGTCAAAACCTCAACCAGAGAAATATATAATACTATAAATACCGCAAAAAATAATATTGCAAACTATGTTTAATTCTCTTTCACATTGTTTCGCCATGTTTTCCCAGAGCCCTTCATTTGATCGACCATCTACAAAAATATTATGGTTTTCACAAAATAGATACGCGAAATATTTTCTGGGATTGGTCCTTATGCTTTGTTTATAATAAATAAAAACAGAGAACTTCTTTAAATTTCATTTTGTATAATTCCACAAAAATATATACATAAAGTGTACTGGTTTCGGCTTACGTCATCGTCAGCACTAAGTTCGATAGAGATTCACTGTTACCTGAAATTCACTGTTGAACTTTGTGCTTACGTAGCTATGATAGATTTTATTAGCTTTCCACTATATCGAAACAGATCGCAGAAATTTGGCTTTGTTTATAGCTACCACTAAGTCACAAATACATTCTGAATTTCATGTGGTTACGATTTTTCTTGTGGGAGCTAGAGTTTTTTTTGGATTTAGACTAAAAAGTATCCAAAGGGTCTTTTTTTTGGTCTTTGACCAAAAAGTATCCACAAGGGTCTTTTTCTTGGTTTTTGACCTATAAAACCCTAAAAAGTATCAACATCTAAGTATTGAGATTTTATCTTTTCAAACTAAGCAAACAATAAATGACCGCCAAATGATAAAAACAAATTCACATGATCTAACCATAGAATATTGCATTTCCCAGATCCACATTGGTGCTGTCCTACCTTACATGATTCATTATCTATTGGCAGGGAATGTAGGTTATGGGAGTACTGAAGCACTTTCTTATTCCAAGTCAGAAGATGAGTTACGGTGAAGTTCCCTACATTTCATCTATTATTGTATTGTTGTATAGGTTGGTTACCGGTCGAACCTCAAGTCGAGCCAGAGTATCCAGGACCTAAGTCTGCAGGGAGTGTACAGCGAGGCACGACCCAAGGCGCCGCAGCCCCGGCATCGCGCAGTCCAGCAAGGTAAACAAACCGACGGGAGTGGGCGACCGCTGAGCCTCAATCTGTCGCAGCTAGGGTGCAGCTCGGTCGGCACCTCCCCCCTCTCCGACAGGCCCTCCCCCACCACCAATCTCACTGACACCGAGCTCAGCATGAAGTTCGCGGCCCATGAGGCACACCGCTTCAAGCGCTACTCGTGTAGCTTCTATGTCAATATCAATGAGCAGGGGGTGGAGAGGGGCCGGGAGTCCAAGTCATACGATGACCTGAACGAGGTGTGTAGGGCAGATCTGTTTCTTAACGAGAATAGCAAGTCGGATTTGTCCGAGTACAGTTCGGATTCGTTGGAGGAGTGTTCGGGGTTCGGACGCAAGCCGCGCCGCTGTGTCAGCGAGTATCAGATTCTTGAGCGCTCTTCCAGTGCCTTTGGATTCAAGTGTTCTTCTGGAGAAAAGACCAAATTCCACAGCGAAGAAAACATTCTAGCTGATGATCCCAGCGAAAACTGGGATCGTCACTCCAGTGCTAGCTTTTTCTTACGCAAAAATACATGTAGGAGTACAGAGAGCATACTTACTGATGAGAGCGAATATCAGTACTTGTTTAGCAATAAGGAAGCGTTCCGAAGTACGGAGAGTATTCTGACGGATGGCGGGGATCTGAAGGAACTGCCAGACGATGTTTTGGATGAAGTCCCGCAGAAGCAGTTCTTATCAAGGACAAGGAGTCTTCAGGAGACGGTGTTGAAAGAGATGGGATCCAAGAGCGCCTTCCTAGCACAGGATGCAGACAAGAAGAATGAGTCTTTCTTCATTCCCATCGGAGACGGCCCTGCCAAACGAAACCCGCCTACCTCCCTGATGAAAAAATACCAGAGCAAGGAGGACAAGAAGGGTGGGGAGAGGGAGGCGCATCCCGTGGTGGCTCACAAGCCTCCCAAGCCTAGGCTGACCGCCTCAGTGAGGGTGAAAACAGCGCAGAAGAGAATCAACAGGCTGCTGACGGAGCAACGACCAGAGAGCAGGCCTTATGAGGTGTTCAGGAAGGAGCTATGGGAAACACCCGTGAAGGACCCGGGGCCCAACTCAGCAGCCCCCGTCCAGTACCCAGGCGGACGAGTCAAGCTCCTGTCACAGAACTTCGAGAGGATCACAGTTCGGGACGACGTGTTGTCTTGCGAGAGTGGCTCATCCACCCCGGGTACCTCGTCCTCCTGCGCCAACTCTCCCAAGCGGCGGTGGAGGGCAAGTCCTGGAGGCCAGCCCCTCGCTCGGCGTCTCCCCAACGGCGGCCAGCTCCTTCCGGATAAGTGTTCCCCAGGTAGGGCCACTATCCACTCCATTTTAAACAGTAACACAGTCAAGCTATTTCTGGTGCTCTTGGTCGACTCCCTGCTCAAAAGTTTCATTTATTTCTATACTAGTTGATTCAATGTCTGAATGCTTTTCTGCTATATGGGTCGATATAGTAGAAAACTAATAAAATAAATAGAAAAAAAATATTGTCTAATTCCACAAAAATATACAAATAAAGTGAACCGGTTTCGGCTTGCGCCATCGTCAGCACTAAGTTTAAGAGTGATATTCAAGTTTGCGCGATTAGACAATATAATAGTTAAACAATTTTTTTGTTTTTATTTATTTTAATGTTGCACATTGCCAAGACAGAGTTTCTGTGTTTTGCAGTTTAAAATGGAGTTGGCAGGAACAGTTTTTGCTTGACTATATTACTTCTGGATGTCTCCGTTTCGTAGATGATATAGAAGCTTCACTGCATGTTATATTAGATTATCACTGCATCGAATGACATTCACGCTTCTTATATTTATATTATTTTTATTGTTTTATATGTTCACTATATCTCTATTAAATATGTTAAGTTTCCAAGTATTATTACATTATCTAATTGTTTATTTGTGTTAGTGAATTATATTGTTTATTTTAAATTTTAGTTATACCTGTCTGTTTAATGTAGTCTGAAGCAAGTATTTAAGTACCACGCTTTTGAGGAATATTTATAAATATATATATCGTTTGTCTTTATACTTCATTTATTATTATTATTATTTGATAAAGAATGAATTACTTTTTTTATTCATTATTATTTGTAAATATTAAATATTTTATTCACGAACTTTGTTTTATTTTATTCGTTTTTAGTTGCCCATTTCTGATGTTTCATGTTATTTCATGTGCCCATATGTTTTTCCTCACTCCCTGCCTGCCTCTATAGTCTCTAGTGCTAGTGTGTTCCTGCATGTCATGTTTTCTGTGTTGTGTGTTCCTCAGTACAAGAAGACTCCGGTGGGATCCGCCGGGCCTGCTCTCTGTCGGATCTCTCTGTCACCCCATCTCCAAGATCCAGCAGTTCACTGTCAGGTATCAATGCATGACTTTTTGTTTTAACAAAATTTACTTCCTGAATGCAAAAAAAAATGTTTTTTTTATTTTTAATACGTTTTGCTCTTAATTTCTAAGGTTTTGTTACTTGTATAATATATATATATATATATATTTTTTTTTTAAATCTTAATACACATGTATATGAAGACGTTCCGTAATATGTGTCATTGGCCGGCGTGTGCTCGATTATATATTAGTTCCTTGTGGTTAGTTATTATGACTCATGCCCGGGCTTTAACTACGAGGTCAAATCGCCTACTACCAGAGCGCTCTTTTGTCACTCTGGTGGACATGAGCCCGACTCTACTATGGGAGTCCTAAATTGTGCCTATCCTAAATTTTTATTCTTTTAGGGTAGGGGTCTTTAACGAGTACCTGACATCGTACAAGCTGGGGACCAACGCTTAACGTCCCATCCGAAGGACGGCGTGTTTAAGTTTATTTTACCTCTCAGATAAAATAAACTAAGGACCTCGGCCGGGTTTCGAACTTGAGCTCAGTAAGCAAGCACGCATACCACTGACTACCGGCGCCCTTTAGTTCCTTATATATAATTATAGAAAATAGTGGGTTTCATCTGTAATTTTGTTTTATTTAAATTGTTTCTCGCAATAACTGCAATGGTACAACTGACTTGCTCTCCAAAGCCCTGTCATTTACATGAACATTATACAGGGTGTCCATCACCCTAGCAACGGTTTTGAGATGCTACAGTTCATTCTGTATAAAAACAATATTTTTGTTACCTATGTTTTATGTTCTTTCATATGATTCGCCAGTTTAAATATAAATTTTTTTTTGCCGAAAAGTTGAAAAATTTCGCCTGCCCCCTTTCGGGGCCACTTTGTTCGAAAATCCCCATAACTAATTTGCAATGTTTCTCGAGATAAGGTAGGATTGTAAGACATGTTGTTTTTCTTCAGATGTTTATCAACAGTGGCAAGGATTTGGCTGGGAGGTAGAATCTGTTCAACGTTTCTTTGGATTAATTTTGAAAAAAAAAATACGTTTTATACAGTCACAACTTATCAATTTGATATCCTACTCAACTATGTGCGACTAATTTGTAGTTTTTGCAAAACCTATTTTTTTGAGACCGCGCGGCGCAAATGTTTTTCTGGAACCGCTCACTATGCTCCGTTTGTAGCTGGCTCTGATAATATCGCTTCATGTATTAGATATTTTATTAAAAGATTTTCTGGATTTATAGAATAAAGTTATATTTTATCTGGAGCCCCAGTTCATTTAAAAACTTTTATCTTCTTCGAAAGACCTTTCGGGCTCCTCAATGTCTGTGTTTGGGTCGTCTACTAATTATTTTTGAAGAGGAATTTAAGTTAGCGCATATGTCCCCTTCAATCCAAATGTCACGTTCATGCCTACAATTGATTTTGCGATAGAGTGCTCAACTCTTCAATCACATATACACAGACACAAACACAGACAGACATCATCGCGAAAATGGTCAAAAGGTATTTAGGAATTGAAACCTCGATCTCGGATTTTCCCATGATTATAATACTTCTTTATAATATAGAGATAAGAAAGTAAAAATAGTGCCTTCCTAATTGAGAAGCATTAGCGATATTTTGTGGTTGGCATTTCTGGACTTGCGTGGGTGGTTTGAAATAACCTGGTAAGAACCTCCCTACATCCCAAAAGACATGTTTTAACAAGAAATAAAATATTTAAAGAATTGATGGAATGAACTTCATGTTTTGTTGATGTGTTCGTTTTGGACAATCATAATACAATATGAAAACTGAAGCGTTAACTGCAGTAAAATGGTTTTCGTAAATATGGACTTGTCAGGTTTCGATAATAAACTGCTTGAATGGCTCTCCCCCATCACTCAGGAGGTTCAACTTACGGTCTCAATAGAGACCTCTATTATAATGCATGTCTGTAGACTGATTGAGCTCAGGTTAATGTAGTGTTTAAAGGGCGTATTGAAAATATTTTGTGGGTCAGTTTTAGGTAAGGAGAGCAGTGGCAGTGGCAAGTCGGGGAGCTGCCTGAGACACCAGACCTCCAGGAGCAGCAGCAGCCATCCCATGAAGAGAAGCAGCTCTGTGGGGGTCCTCAACCAGGTGAGTAGGCAGCGCAATCCCCCCTCGAAGGGCCCATATAGTAGGCAGCGGAATCCCCCCTTGAAGGGCCCATATAGTAGGCAGCGCAATCCCCTACTTGAAGGGCCCATGTCTTGAGACCATCGAAGACACTTCATGTTTGGCTATCGATTCCCATCCCTACTGAGCAACCACCTTGTCATCTTGTTCCTTTTGTTATTAAAATCATCTAGGATTATCTCCAGAAAAATCAAAATTGAGTTATTGATTAATTCTTTTTTATCTATAATTCCATATGTATTATAATTTTATTTTAATGCATAACTTCCCCTATCATTGGTATAGCTGGGGAAGTAATTAACCCTAAAAGTATGTCAAAAACCTTTTTGGTGTCAGAAGGGAATATCTAATACTTGATTGATTTTTTCAAGTCTTCACTAATCCACCCAGACTGCTGATAACATTCTCGAACTGCTGAACCTGTAAACAATGATATTTATGTGAACTCTTCTTTAGATCAGACATGATGAGATTTAGAAGTAATTCGTAAAATAAGTCACATTTAATACACTGATGGATAAAATTTACTCATCTCCTTAAACTTTTTAATGTAATAAGGTTTATTCATAATTTACATATCAAAAATATTATTGGTTGAAAAAATAAGTCATTTGAAAATGAAATTTAATTGTAATTTATGGAAAAATACATGAGTGAAAACAAAAAAAAAAAAAATCTTAAAAAAAAAGACAAACTTGGGGAAAAAAACGTTTAAAGAAAACATCATTTTTACTGTTTAATACCGAGTGTTTCCAATTTTTTTTTTTTTTTTTTTCGGGTGCTCCGACTAATCACCCGGCTCATTGTCGGGGAAGGAGGTAGTACAAATAATTGATAATTTTTTGATGCTATGGGTGTCTGGGGGCGACAGCGCTTCCAGACCCCCTCGTGTTGCGGCTGCCTGAGAACACCACGTGTTCTGCAGTCTCGATGCCGCCGCACGAACAGTTCGGGGTATCCTTCCTCTTGAAGAAGAAGAGTTTGGAGTTGAAGTCACCGTGACCTGATAGTACCTGGGATGTGCAGTGGTCGGGTTGTACCCAAGTGGAGCGCAGGCGGACCTGGACGTGGGGAATATACGCGAATGTCGTTCGACCATCGGATGAGCGCGACCATCGCTGTTGCCACTTGTTCACTATCCAGTCTTGGGCAATGTCCCTGCAACGCTCTGGTCTGTTCTGTGCACGTAGGTCGCCTCCAGGACGAGGCGCAAGGGCTTATCTATATTTGCTTTCAGTTCAAATTGCGTCTACAGTAGTATGAAGTGTTAACTAAACTGGCCACAATGACCTCTCCTGAACACGAATCACGTCGGTTAAACGCCTTTGCATCTCTTGAAAAAGATTTTTGATCGAATCCTGAGGAAGGTTTTCCCATTCTTCGACAACAGCCCTTTCTAACTCTTCAAGGGTGCTAGGACACGGGTTCCGCCGTCACACACGTCGCTCAAGTTAGTCCCAAACGTGTTCTATTGGATTTAAATCAGGATTCTATGGTGGTCACACCAAGCACTCAATTACAGTCCTGCTGGAAATGGAAACATTTCGGACTTGCCTTATAAGATTTCTTATCTCATTTCCAGGGACGCTGCAGATTCGCAAAGCCAGACGGATGTACCTATCGTCTCTCTCTTTTGTAGACCTAGATCGACCCAGTCCCCGCCTTCTTATGTGACGCCCTGTTTCTCTTAAAGCGTCGAAGAGCTCTGCCTATGGTCGCGTGATGTACACCCAGTCTTCAAGCGACTTTACGCTGGCTGTACCCTTCCTCTATTAAAGTTACAGCCCTAACACCATCATACTCAAAGAAATTAAAAACGTTCCTAAAATGGAAGGGCAAAATGCTACTGTTTGTGAAAAAGGGATTAACATATCGGTATAAGAGTAAACAAACCGTTATTTACAGTTTATGTGTACAATAATAACTCTGAATTACCAATAGTTGAATAATATTAAGGAGAGAGATAAAAGGTTTAATTTTAAACTATTAAAATTGAGTGGTGCGTTAATTTTGTCCATAAGTATATATACAATAGGTTTCTCCTTAAGCCAGATTCACTGGGATGAAGCCATCTTCATAGGTGAAGATAAGCTACATTGCATCACCCTACTACTCTACTATGACGTGTTTCTAGGCTCATAACAACCATCTTTGCACGAATGTTTTTTAAATATTGTCTATTTCACAAGATATATAAATTATATGGGAGTACTTTCGGTATTGCTACCATCTTCAGCGACGAAGTTGTGGCTGAAGATGGTAACAATACCGAAAGTACTCCCATATATTTTATATATCTTGTGAAATAGACAATATTTTTTAAAAACATTCGTGTTTTCTTTATAATTTATTAAATGTTTCACAATCTCTCTGCAAAAATGTTAAATATAACCATCTTTGCGATGCTGCCGGGAGTTGCAGGGGTGTAGTCTCCTTTTAACTTTTCACGGAAAGATTCAATCTGAATAATAATTGTTCAAATTGTGAATGTGATCACTTGGTGATTGTGTAGAAAGGTTTCCGATAACATAGTAGGTTTATGATTGATTACTTTTCAGAGTGACTCAGAAAGTGACATGAGCCAGACGACGGGAGGTCGGAAAGGGCTGGTCTCCCTTCGGGTGATGAGGCCCACCATCTCGTCACAGAACAAGATGGCAGCATCAGCGGCCAGCAAGGCTATGGCGGCGCGACGACGAGGTCTCAGTGGTGCCTACTCTTCTGGTAAGCCACCTGACTTGGCGGTAATTTGAGCAAAATTCATCTGAGGCACCTTTCACTTGGCCTGTAAATATGAATGTTTTGTCCCATATGATCCTTTTTTATTGAAGGTCACGGGGAAAATATTGAAAATTTTTGAGTAACTTCGGTGTTGAAAACTATGTCGAGAATAACCTCCCCCTGTGATTCTCACCCGATTTGATATAATAGTAGCCAATAACAAGGTTTCGTAAGTGGGCTTACTGAATTGGTTGACATTTCATTACAATTAATTAAATGAAAGGAGAAATGTTTTCGTATAACTTGAAACAATTTTGGTGATGAAAATCTGAAAAATACTGTCAGTTGTTTCATCATATAAAAACTGAAGACCATCCTCCACATCATGTTTATCGCCCCCCCCCCCCCCCCCCTTCTCCCCTCGCTAAACTTGTTCGTGCAAAACCAAAGGGATTTATCTCGGGCCAGGAACGGCAGGTGAGATGGTAGTACGGGCGGTATGAATGCTTTCCAAGCATTACCATCTGAAGTTGGGTGCTTAGTGGCGGTGGTTTCTGGAAACCAGAGCCACAAGCAGCAGTTGTCCCACGTCTCCCCTTTTCATGGGATCTATCGTGGTAAGGGCTTCGCTAGATGTAAGCAAGTCATTCAAATAAAATATATCGCCATCTAAATTTTATGTTTATACTATTATTTATTACTCTTTTTTCATAAAATTGTTTTTACCACCCTTATTGAACTAATAATTCCATGAATAGATAATTAAAATACACAATTTCTTTGTCAAACTTCACTATATATTCTCAAATACTCAACTAGTTTCGCCGTGTTAAGGCATTATCAAGAGTCACTTACAAACGTTTGTAAGTGACTCTTGATAATGCCTTAACACGGCGAAACTAGTTGAGTATTTGAGAATATATAGTGAAGTTTGACAAAGAAATTGTGTATTTTAATTATCTATTCCTAGAATGGAGCTTCACAAAGTAAATCTGGAAACCATAAATTATATAAAAAAAAAAAAAAAAATTAATAATTCCATGTTACAACAAAGGCTCCGAGTAATAATGAAAGCTCATCCCTACTAATGGTGTGGATAGAGACAAAGAATGTTGCTTAATTTTGCAAGTGTTGTTATAACAGTCTGTTTTGTTGCTGCAGTTGCCCTGAACCAGACGGGGACTCATACGGAGGACTCGAGCTCCGAAGAGAACCAAGCGCCCAGCCAGAGCTCCAAGCCCACCCCGCCTCCTCGGCCCAAGAGCGTCACTCTCGACAGAGCTAGGTATGTACATATCGGTAGGGTTCACTTAGAGAAGATGAACGGTGGGGAAGTGGTGTTAATGGTAAGCAAGTTCGTTTGTTTTTGTTACTCTTACCTGGGCTTCAATTTCGAGGTCATATCGCCTACTTTTCACCGTTCTGATGAACATGAGCCCGACACCATGTGGGAGTCCTAAATGTTTGTCCATAGATCAAGTTAGAGAAGGATCTTTAACGATAGACTCGGCACCGCCGTTTAACGTATCATCGGAAGGGCATCCTGCGGGGACTAATAAGATTAACGAAATCACTTTCAGATTCTGTAGGTTCACGTCCGACAGTGATCATATTCAAAACTTTCGTAAACATTGTCAGTCATCACTTAAGTTTTTTTTATTTTTCTTCTCTAATTCAAGGAGGAGTCATATTTTCTTCCATTCGTATATACTTATCATAACATATTTTTGCTGCACCCCTGTTTCATTGGAATTCATAATAACATCTGTGTTATTTTTAACTTTACCCTTTATCAAATGACCCTATACAAGTAAGTAAATATTGAAATGGTTGTTTATAAATAATTTTTCCATAGATTTGTCTGTCTTCAAACTAAAAAAACTCGTGAAGGGCCTAAATGAAGACCTTGTCCCACCCAACTTATCCATTGATATTCACAGAAGGTATTTGTTGTTACAATAATACTAAATGTTGATAGTGGACGACGGGCTGGTCTGGGGCGGAGCGGCTCGGAGCGGGACCTCTCGCGAAGCAGCTCAGCGAAGGTGCAGCGGTCAGCTTCAGGGATAGTCAGGGGCTCGGCCCCGATGGAGGCAAGCCCTTTCGAGCTCCCAGTCAAAGACATCTCCAGCGCTCCTTGTGAGTACTTCTACGCATTCTACCTGTCTCGGGACGTATGCTGCTAACTTTACGTTCGTATTCTGAAATGGCCAAAATAAGAAAAACATTCCTAATAGAAATGGAAACCATTTGTCTTGAAGTTATTTCCTGAAAAAAAACTATGTTTTTATTGATACTTTTGGGAATATCTCTCGTTTCGTGTTCATCTTATTGTAATATGTTATGGAACACCAATTGTCTCTCTGACAAACCTTCAGTTTTAGTGGTATTGGAAATAAATTAATCCCAAACGTTAGGCTGAAACCGATATTAATATTAATTGTCAATCAAGGAAACATTTATTATTTCATATCTAATCGCCAGTGAAAAGAGGAGAAGGCAACCCTGCTATTTTGTGGTTTGTCTTGCCAGTACAGCGTTGTAGAGGTCAGAAAGACTTCTGTCGTAACATTATTTCTATTAAAAGGAAAATGTATTTTATAGACACTTCAGATGCTTATATAAACTTTTTTGTTTAGTGTCCGAGCAGTTGATCTCGACGATTGCGGAGCAGATGCAGCGAGCGGCCGAGAGCATGGTCCAGCTGCACTCCCGTCTTCAGAATGTCAACTCGGAGGAACGCGAAGCGCTACTAGGCGGGTTGTCGGGCGCCATAGACGAAGCACAAAAAGCCCTAGGTCTCGTCCTTCCCAAACCTTCCTAACTCACTGTCCTCAGGCTATTGTATGCCATTAGCGCCCAGGTATCTAGTGAGCGCCATTGTCGGTCTAGTCGAGGTGCTAATAGTTGTGGTTGTTCTCTCTCTTCCCAAGGCTGATGCTACAGTGGATGCCTCTTCTGAGAATATGCCCATTTTTATGATCAGAAGATCGTAAACGAAACCCTTGTCACGAAGATGTCATCCACCTTGTATCTCGGAAAGGAATCTACTCTGACGAGTTTCAGTTGACAGAGTGACGAGCTCACGAACATTTCCATCACAGCATTGAATGGATTACAGATCTACTTTGTGAAAATTCATGGTTTCTAAAGGATATTCTGAAATAATACACGTACAACTATATGAAAGTATTTTCATTATATCATTCAGTTGTTAGTGTATGTCGCGGACCCTCTTACTATTGTGTGTGTGTTCTCCTTTAGAATATCTTTCTGGATTCCATTACATGCTGTTATTTTATTGTTGTGGCGCATTCGTCAGACAACGCTTCCACTGTACGCCAAAAGCACCCAGTTCCTGACAACGAGTCCTCTTGTATTCCCTCTGTTTCTCGTGAGGAAACTGTTGTTGAGTACCAGACAAAACCTTACCAAGTGCACTGGTCACACTGGCCACAGTACTCCAGAAGCGATTTAATTGCGTTGATGAAGTATTGAACGAATAAGAGACGGCGGAGGAGAGATGGAGGGATCATCAATCTCTCTCTCTTCCGACTCTAGAAGAGGGGTGAGAGGAACTGTTCCGCCCCTCCGAGGTGAGGAACCCTACCTCCCCTCCGACCCGCCATCTCTTCTTCATTCTACTGTAATTGTATGTATATTAGAAAGTACCTCAGCGTTGTTTTTGTTGTAACTTATCTTTGTTGTATAATGTGAATTTTGACATATGTAGTAACGATATATAATATTTTAATTATTTGTTAAAATCCTTGGTGCCCTGTAATTATCGATTAGTTTTTAAGATGTATGTTTTATATATATTTAATTAAGGTAGATTTGCCGCGTGCCAAAGTCCCCTCTCCCCTGTACAAAGTCATGTGAAATAAAAAATACATAATAAATATGATACATGTAATATATATACATACGGTAAATTTGTCGCAATTAGTGTAACAAGGAGTTATAAAGTAAACATGAGACTGATAAATAGACATAATAAAGAATAGTGGCGGGATTTTCGATTTATATTTCGCGATTTGTATGTTCTTGTTAACATCGACCATTAAACATTACATTAACATTCCAATTAAGGTTTAATTACACTTTACCTTTTTATTTTATTATACAATGTGCTGTTTTTGTTAATCTTACTCGTACTAATTCCGAGTATTTTAACATTTAAAACAGATTAGCTTTAACATTTCGGCATTAGAAATATTGTTGATATCTGATTCTGTTTATACTTGGATAATTGATCTTTCTAATTGTTTTAATTTTAATGTGTATTCAATGCATACATAAAATATGGAAAAAACAAATGTGATGAATTTACCAGTTATGCCCTTCCATACGTATTGTTTATCATAGTAACTATTTCAATTTTTAAAATGATCGTAAAACTGTTTTATTAAATGTGGAATTATCTATGAAGTATTTAATTGCTCCCACATTTGACTGTTTTCCATGTTATAATATAATATCTGGTTGTTTTATGGTTTTGAGTGGGCATGCGCAGTCATCTGAGGTTGTCACTCAACTACGCCCTCTCAAAAGACGCTCAGTAAAAGGCCTATGTCTTATCTATTTGTTGTATCGATTAACTGTTATTGTTAGTCACTAAATAAAATAACTATTTTCTTTTTACTAATGTGTATTCTTTATTATTGTAGTTGTTTTTATAACATAGGTAACACATTCTATGGTACAAAAAAATTCAAAGTACATTCAATGCATCAATAAATTGGAAATAAATTCTTATTAAATATTGTATTTTATTTCAAGCCTGTTCCTTTTTTGAAATTTAGCACGTAGAGAAACGGTTTAAGGAATGTGTGTATTCCACCAATAGCAATAGCTAAAACTGCCGGGTGGAATATCAAAAATTATCCGCGTTTCAAATTTATATTATTAGCGAAAATATAATTCTTATAACCCCACTTCCACGTGTATTTCCTCCTTCTCTCTCTCAGATTCAAACTGGTTATCTTGAGATTGCTATGCTTTTGTTCCACTCTGAGCTAGAATGCCTGTCCTCGCCCCAACCGTACCCTGTCCTCGCCCCAACGTACCAAGGCCGTATCTAAGAACGATCCCACTCTAGCCCTAATTACCTTCCTTTGTTAACGCCATATGTAACTATTATGTACCTCTTCATTTTTGTAAAGAACATGTAATAAATAACAAATGAAATTTGCTTGACCTTCAGATTTAAAACTTAACGAAAGTTATATAAAGTCATGTATTACGACAATTTTGACTAAAGCATTGTCAAGTATTCAACTACCTTCAACATTCATTTCCTCGCCGGTTTCCAGAGAAATATTCTCCTTTCACCTTATTTGATTTTTACTTTTCTTACAATGTAGTCCTTCAGATCCAGTTCGGTAGCGATGAGCGTTTCGCCGTCGAAAGAAAACACAAGTAGATGGTAACGACAGTTATCAATAGACAATGACATAGGGAAGTGATGTTAACAGGCGGGCAAGTGTGCGCAATGCTATAAGAATCGATTTATATGCAGGCTAGGCGGCTCAGGGCGTTGAAAGTAGCTATTGTTTTTTCTTTAATGGCAACAACATAGGGCGTCACCTTCAAGCCCGGCGCGATCCGCACCCCGAGGTACGTAATTATGGCCGGGCTCTGAATGCGCCGCCCATGAATCGTCAAAACCAGATGTGAGTTGGGTCTCCCTCTCACCAGCAAAACTTCTACTAGATGAGAGAGCCAGTTTATTAGCGCAGCACCAGTTGTCTATGTCATTTATAGCGGCTTGTGCGGAAAGAGTCAGAGCGGCGTGGCTATCATTGTGCACCGTGACTACGAGGTCGTCGACATAGGCTATTGCTCTATGCCCACGGTTCGGCTTATGGCGGCAGATCAATAGCGAAGGAAGCTAGAGATCAGCTCAAATAGATTCCTAGCAGCCATGTCTCATGAAACCGAACAACGTTCTTTTAAACCCACAAATAAAATATATTATAAAGAAATAAAATCTAATTCCTAAACCCAAATGAACGCTTATTTCTTCTCCATCCCCGAAATTAGCATTCAAACCAGTTTCTGCAGAGCAAGAGGCGTCTTAATTGTGATTTCAAAAGGTTTTTTGCCTCTAGTTTTAAGGATTTAAGTCGACAAGAACTTTTTTACTTATAACATTATAATATCCTGCTTTTCCTCCGGCACCGTCCTATCAAGGCTCCCCCCACTTATTTGTGAAACAAACAAAAAAACAATTGTTGACCTTGATTTGAACTGCAGGCAAGACCGATGAAACTCCCCAATGAACAATTTATTTGTTTATTATTTTCGTTTCCCTTCAAATAATGTTATAAAAAAAAATTGCCTAATTCCCACATTTATAGTTGTAGTTTTCATCTCATGTTGTCCATGTAGAACCTATATTGTTAATTGATGAAATAGATAGTTTATTTCTTTGTGATCTGAGAAATATGTAATGATTATTAACATTTTATTAATAGAAAAATGGGTTCCTTTTGTTGTTTTTGAATAAAAATTGAATTAAACAGAGTAATTTTTTGATTTCCCCAAAAGCTATGAGGTGTAGACGGCACTGTGGTAACACCGACAGCATATCGAACAAAAGCAGGAATACACAAAATACAAAAGAAGAATTGATATCGTGAATGACGATAATTTATTTAATTACATATACTGATTTGTATATTACTTCCTTTGTACATTTAATTATTGCAATTATTCATCGGGATTAATTGAATACATCTCCATGATTAACATATCTCAAAAACAAAATATAGGTGTGTGTAACTTTTAAAAGATAATAAATAAAATAGTTCTAAATATACGACAGAATCAATACATATGAGCTTTGTAAACGAAACCAATAAAATAAATAAATAATAATTACATTGAATGTTAGCAAATAAATAAGAATAAACATTAATAATATGATACATTAAAATCAGAGCATGGAAGAGTGAGAATGGAGTATGTACAAAAGTTGGTTTCAAACAACAATTTTCTCATTAACATTTTCAAAATGTCACTGATACGCATTTAAAAAATTCAAATGAAGTAATGACCTAATTATTTAACAGCAATAATAATTTCAAAATATTTAGCCAATTTCATCTATACAAACACAATGAATTTTCGGTACTGAGTGACGGGCAATTATATACAAATAAAACTAAATACCTTATTATACATGAACAAAAGCTAAAATATTTCAGTAAACTTCAAAATAAGCAGTAGGCTAAGAGTTATTTTTAAATAAAGTAAATAGGGAATGTTCCAATCCTTGGATATCAAGTTTTAGGTATTTCTTTAAATTAGTTTTTTTTTTAGTTTGAATTCAAGTTTCAATTAAAACATTATGAAATAAAATCTAACCAGTAACATTCAATTTAAAAAAGAGTGATCCGACTAAACATGTGTACGGCTATTGATGTAAAACTGATGTCCGGAGAGAATGAGGGTAAAGATGTAAAGACAGGCCGCGATCCAACAGTTGTAGGCGTTCGTCGAGTAGCCGTTCGCAGCTGCATTGTAAAACTCATTTATGTTATCAAAACGTTCTTCGATAGGCAAATCTTCCAGCAGGGCTACACTGTGAAAATAATAAAAGACCCCCATGCTAGCAAGCTGGATAATCCCCCAAACACTGATAACAAGGCCACATAGGGAAAATTTTGGTCCGCAAATCTTCATTTTTGACGATTAAATAATACTCAACGACTGTACAAATCAATGTAAAAGGGAAAACGCCCACTAAATGAAGGCTACAACGATTCGATATCAACGGAACGATAACACACTATCGATTTACAATACTACATCAATCGTAACATGAATTTTCGAAGAAATTTTAATACATTTATACATAGACAAGGCCGTCTTGAGAAATCATGAGATATTTTAATAATTAAACTTAAGTGAATGGAATGGAATAGAGAACCAGGGAAATTGTAATAATGGACGGTAAATTAATTGTAGGGGAGACTGAAACATGATTAGATAATTGTTCCACTTGAAAAATATAGTTAATAAGTAGAAACATGAGGAGAGTGAATGTTCCCTCTCTCCTATTCCTCAAAAAGAGGAACATATACTTTAGTAGTTTTATATGCACAATAGTCATATCAAAAAATCTGCCCCCCCCCCCTCGTTTCAAAGACAGCAGAGTCAAGGTTCTTTGCCAAAAATGTATTAATATCTAAACGAGGGGAAGGAGTACACCACACTTGATAGGAACCATTTACAAATTATTTCGCCTAACTCACAGACTTACTGGCCAACTTCAAGGCGGAAACTACCAGATTTAATGGACTTATTCTTCCATAAGGGACTACGAAGTTTGCCTTATACTGTCAGATGCTCACCCGACATCTCTTCTCATCACTCGTCCGTGATTTTAAATCTCTGGGCAGAGCCGTGTGAGAACGAAGAGAAACCAACGCTAACCCCAGGATTCACAGACTGGCTGTTATTTCAGTCAACATTAACACTTTTATAACAGGGTATGTCGGGGTCAGTTCGTCTGTTCTGTGCCGGTCAGTGAGTAAGGAACTCCCCGTATAATTACGGAGAGTTTCCTGTCCTCGGGGGTGACAAAGGTGTAGTATTTCACCTTAGTCGTCATAAAATTTCGTCACCTTGCCGTAGTCATCATTCGTTGTGAGGCAGAAAAATATTTTTTTTTTTTGCACTGTTTGGTTTCAAACGGCGAACTAATTTAACTGTTTAGCTCCGTAATGACCAGCTGATAATTATCAGCCTCACAAAGAAAGATGGGAGGGATCTTGGTCTGTCCGTTAGGGGTAGCCTGTCCATCCTGGAGAGTGAGCAGTGGCTCGTATCTGTTCTGTGTTGGTGTGGGTGTGATATGTAGAGTATATCGGTTCCTCTTCAGCTGAGGCTCCTGGGAGATGGCTCTGTTATCAGAGACTACTTGGCAGTCGTCTACTGCCATTGATATCCCAGAGTCCTCACAGCTTGAAGAGCCTCTTAGCAGGTAAAAAAGTGGATATCATCTCACCTGCTCCGGCTACATTGTCTATTTGCTTGATATCGGCAAGGTTATAATTTTGAATATTAAAAATCAGGATTGCGGTGTAGGTGAAGGGTAGTTCTATCGTGAGTGTCAATGTAACACAATGTTGGCTATCAACATGTCCCTCTTCCTCCTTTCTTGTCCGCATCTTCTCCCTGCTGCACAAATAGTATTCTAATTATTAACGAGACTTGTACTCTGTTTTGCCCTATTTTCCAAATATTTATTGTTCTTGTGAAATGCACAATATATGTTTAGCATTTGTCACCTTCTAAAACTATATTTCACTAACTGATTCACATTACAAGACATTTACAAAATTCAGAGAGCGGAGTTGGTTTTCTGACGTGCTAAAAAAATGTAATAACCTGAATAATAAAATCCTTTGCTGAAAGCCACAATACAAATAACAAAACTACTTAACATCTTCTAATTGTAGACAGAAATGTGGATAGATGAGAAAATTGAAATAAAAACAGCAGCTACAACTATACCGCAACCGATGACGTAAACTACGTCTAGTATATTCAGTTTTTCCAATTAAAACAAAATAAATCTTTCTTATTTTATTTATTTCATATAAATGTATGCTATATACAATACATGGTAACTATCATAATCGATACAAATTTTGAATTTCTTGTTGTGAGATTTGGCCTCATTCTTCATTCTTCTGGACAGTCGTGAATGCCAAAGATCTGATGATGAGACGTTCCACAAGGGCTCGATCGTGTTTAAATCTTGCTTCTCGATGGCGATTTCATAAGAGGAATATAGTCTTGGACTATCGGAGCTGAGTGACATGGCGCCTTCAGAGAGACATCATTCTGAAGACTCATTGAAGGCCGGCCCACCAACTCCGTAAGAGCATATGCCAAGCTTGAGCTCACGTCCGTCTGAAAATCTGAACCCATAGGATAACAACAGTTTCTTCTAATAGTTAAAGGCGCAGTAGGCGTATTCTCTGCCAATCTGAAGTGTGGGTGAGCTCTTAGTGAGGAAGGCTCCTCCAGAGTCCATCTCCCTCCAGTTTTCATAGCACAGCTCCATGTACAGTAAGGCCACGCAGTTCTTGTTTCATCTTAACACTGTGATTTCTCCCGGTCTGTAAACGACCGCTTTCGAGCCTGGCCGGTTCTCCGGGAGAAGAATCTTGTGTCATTTAAAAGGTCCAGGGGCTGCTGAACCCCGGGCACGCCCATTCAGCCCATTTTTCATAAGTGCGACCAGCCTCTGTTTGTTAAGTTCCTATCCTTTCTGAAACGTATACCCTATGAAAAAATTTTTTGTTGGTCACAAACGTCTGGAGAAAATATTTGATATGACCAACCCTTTCTCAGATATACACGTAAATATTTGATATGACCAACCCTTTCTCAGATATACACGTAAATATTTGATATGACCAACCCTTTCTCAGATATACACGTAAATATTTGATATGACCAACCCTTTCTCAGATATACACGTAAATATTTGATATGACCAACCCTTTCTCAGATATACACGTAAATATTTGATATGACCAACCCTTTCTCAGATATACACGTAAATATTTGATATGACCAACCCTTTCTCAGATATACACGTAAATATTTGATATGACCAACCCTTTCTCAGATATACACCTAAATCATCATTCATTAAAATACTTTATTGCATAACAAAAAGTAGGTTTTTGGAGTATATGCAACATGTTTTTGATTAGTTTTTCTATTATGAAAAAAAGAATGATTTTTCATTATCATAACATAAAACAGAGGAATTTTCTATTAAAAAAATATGTATAGTGACCCGATCTTCTAAATATTTTTGTGAGACATACAGGAGTTTGAAGTTGGAGGCGTACAAGGAACAATACCCGTATAAAAATGCAGATGGAACCTTGTCGTGGCATAGAAAGAGACTGATTATGAATTGTTAAAAGTGGAACTGGCAAGGTGTGGAGGGGGAAGATCCCTGATCCTGATCCTGGTTCCGCCGGGAAGTGTCTGGAAGCTCCGGGGGCAGGTGGAACTTCTCGATAGCCAGTCTCCGCCGCTTCACCTTGAAGGCCCAGTCTACATCGTCGGGGGGCTGGGCTGACAGACAGTTGGTGGAGGGCAACTTGAGGAATTTCAGTAGGCCGCTGTATTCACTGTACAGAGGGTTGGCAGAATTGGCCAGCGAACTCAGGGAAATGACAAGATCGAACATTTGTAGACACCGGTCCAGGGCCATCTGGGAGAGCAGCTGTGGACACACACTAGCCACCAGCACACCACGACAGTTATGCACCAGCGATCTCATCCTGAATAAAAACTTCAACAGATCCCCCTCCTCGACACCCCAAAACGGAGATCCCAAACTGAATAAACCTACACGTAGCACACTCAAGTTGTCTCGCTTTGCATTAGTCATGTAGTCTTTGGAAACTACAGTTTTATGTACATCATTAAACAATGAGACCAGATCTGTTGGTTCACTCTTTGGCCAATAGTGTACATCTAGTTTATCCAATACTTCTGACCCCACTTTACTCTTTGTGTCGAAATCATGACTCGAACAAATATATTTATTTATCCCAGGTGCAGATTTGACTGGTCTCACGTTTTGATACCTCCAGGCTATTTTAAGTTCATCCGAGGGACACGCTGCAACTTCATCATTCTTCTCAATGGGCGGTGGAAGATTCTTTATAATACGCATAGGTTCAGTTTCTAGGCTACTTACATACAAACTGTCGCTATTTGCAATACCTTCGGCTAAAAAGAAATTTAAAATCATATCTGAATAAATCCGGAATTCATCTTGAATAATAAGAACGAGAGAACCCTTAGGGTAGCCTCCAATGATAGCATCCAAAGAAGGGATCCCAGAAGGTACCAGGTCATGAGACTTTGATATGGAACTGACAGTTCCGAACCTTTCCGTCCAGCTGTATGTCATATTTAATATCTATATATAACACGAAACAATTACTTGAAAAGTTAAGTATACGTATATAAACGTCACAGACAATAAAATATGTAAACAGATAAAAAAAACCACCAGTAACAGATGAAGTAACAGTAATATAACCTTCAATTAGTCAATCTTGCTCTTGATAGCAGTTTTAACAGTTGTTAACAATCGATAGTATTTTTTACCATCTATATTTTTCGGTCCATTTTTTCAATTTAGTAATATTTGAAAAGTGGCATTTTTTTATTTTACTTCGGTAGTTTTACTTTATATAAATTATAAAATATGAGAATTGCATTTGGATAGTACATGATTGATGAATGAAAATTATATCCCCATTAAAAAAAATGTATGATAAAGGATTCCGAATATTTGTAAAACTTTTGGATCCGAGGTACTTCCAAGTTCAGATAAAAACAAATTCAGCTTTCAATTTGAATTTGGTGACAATAGTGTCCTAGTGGTACGTCGCAGGCAACAGTTTAATCGAGCCAAACTTGTTGTCCAGAGACCTAGGAAGAAACTATACTCAACGAAATCGAAGAATGAAATGAAAAGAAATTTTATTATTCTGGGACCGAGGTCCCCTAAGAATAGATACATCCAGAGTAAGGAAAGGAAACAATGAAATATAGTATCAGTACAAAGAAATAAAAAGATAGATAAATAAAATTAGGAGAATGGCGTAAAGATTGGAATAACTCAATTCCTTTTAACTAAATTAAAAGAAGGTGTACACATTTGAGTTTTCTGTTCAGCCTCCTGGCTATCTTCTGAAATTGGTATTATTTAATCTTGTTTGAAAAATTATATTATGTTAAATAATAATACTGAACTGATTTTTCCATCGTGTATTAATCGATAATAATCATAATCGATAACAGTCAATTTTCAGTCCTGAACAAAATGATAAGAAGAGTGATAAGTGTGTCAGGGCTGGGCTTTTGGGTAGGGTTGGGCCGTCGTGGGGTCATGCTCAAAATTGAAATTAATAGTTTGCAGCCATGTTTGTCCATTATGTCTGGTTTTAGTTTAAATTTGAAGAAATCTTATACGAACATTCACTTTCCAGAGCCTGAAGAGCCGACGGAAGACGACTGTTGTCACAACGACTGTGAGAACTGCGTCTTTGACGTCTACCAGAAAGCTTTAGAATATTGGAAGAAGAAACGCGCTGATGTAGATATTCGACTGAGGTACGATTTGTTGTCGCTGACCAAGTTCAAGCCGTTCCTTTTGGTGAGTGTTTGCCCGCTGACACACAATACCAATTTGTACAGATTCAAACCTGAGCATGACTCAAGCGGCTCACTCCCATACAGGGCTGGCCAATACCTGTCTCTCAGGCTGGATTTAGTCAACAAAACAGACAATAGTGATGAGAATTCAATTGACAAGCACACAATTCGAGACTTCACAATAACCTCTCTGCCAGGTGAGGCTGAGGACTGCTCCGTGGAAGTGATCATAAAGTTGTACGATAAGAGTTTCACCTCCAGTTGGATCAGATCCCTTCAACCGGGCGATACGACCTACTGGAGAGGGCCCTATGGCGACTTCCACTATACACTTAACAAATACTCCAATATAATAATGTTGTGTATGGGGACAGGAGTGGCCCCAATGTACCCCCTTGTTAAACTGATTGTCAACAACGACCAAGATGTAACGAAGCTGGCGATGTTGTATGGCATCAGGTCTGTTCCAGATATTATCTTCAGAAAACAACTTCACGATCTAGCCTCATATTGGAACTTCAACTACACATACTTCTTGTCTCAAGAGAAAGAAGTAGAAGACAAGAATCATTTTGAAACGTTTGTTAACTGTAGGATAACTATGCGAGCCGTTGAAGAAGCTGTCGGCAACAAAACTGACTTTTTGATTTTGATGTGTGGCAGCCCAAGTTTTGTTGATGATTTGAAAGATATACTGGACCAACTACAGATACCTTCGGAAAAAACATATATTTTTTAAGAAGCATGTTCTCGATTATATGAGTTTATGTATATATAAATCACTTTTAAAATTCTGAATTTATTTTTGCTGATGGGATGGAGGTTGTTTTGTTTAAATTGCATTGCTGCTTTCCTGCTGGAGACAATGAGTCCTTGCAGGGATCTAATAGCCAAGGTAAGTAGACCTGCCTTCACTTATGAAAATATATAAGGCTCGGTTTTTTAAATTCAACTACATGATATAGGTAACAGTAGACGCAAAAGATTCCCCATATTTCATTTAAGTCGCATACATTTCTTTTCATGTCGTTCTTACCGATCTCCCCAAACAATTTCATTAATACAATTTTTCGGTAAACTGAATGCTTTTTCAGTGGTTTTAAGTATTTTTATTTTCTTACTAGTTTTGGATGCTTTTATGTATTGAAAAAGGATATTCTTTAATTATTATTGATTTTTTTTTCAAACATCTCAAATTAAGTCTTTGCGGTTCAATCGCCCAAAATGAGTTAGATGCGAGGGTTAAATGCAAAAAAAAGTGTGCACCACTCACTATATTCTGATAAATAACAACCATAAATGTTAGCCATTATATTTTATGGAAATTATTACCTAAAATGTTATTAATTTTGTTATTTATTTTATTGTTTTCTAAATAATTGTTGCGACCAGGTGTATCTTCCTATGCACTTGCTCAGCAAGAAATATTCAATAACGTTTTTTCTCTCCCTCCAAAGCCAATCGACCGTTTGGGTTAATACTCAATATTTGACCTATACAGTGGCTTCGGAATTCTCATGATAAATTTTGTTCGATATATTCATTTCATCTGCAGTTATTAGGGTATTTTAAGTCGAGCCTCTCTTCTCTGGTCATACTCTTCGCTTCGAGCGATTTCGAGGAAAATTGATAGGTGCAATCCTTATGAGGTTTTGAATTCAAATATAAAATTTCATGTCAATACGTTCATTACATCGGCAGTTATTGAGATATGTTAGTTGAGTTCCCCTCTGATCCTTCTCTCCCCGCACTGTGCGCCGATTGATTCGTTTGAAAACTGATAGATGTCATGATAGGGCTTTGAATTTGAATATGGAATTTCATGTTAGTTCCTGCATTACAACGACAGTTATTAGAGTTTTTTTGTATTAAGCTTTACCCCATTCCTTTTGGCCGATTTGGCTAAAAATTATTAGTTGTCGTCCTAAGAGAGTTTTGAATTTATATCTGAAATTTGGTTACAATATATTCTTTACAACTGCAGTTATCAGATTTTTTGTGTTAAGCCTCCCTCTAATCCCCCCTCCCCTTTGCTAAATTTCGCTTAAAATCATTAGTATCGTCCATAGAGTGTTCTGGATACACATAAAATGTCGTGTCCATACATTGTTTCTATTGGAAGTTATCGTGTTCACAGACTTTTTTTTTTTTTACTATTTTTGTGTACAGGAGGTCGGGAAATATGAAATTTCGTTGAAAACCCAGATCGAATTTTTGACCGATTATGTAACACCCTGTACTACCTTGTATAGCTGGGGAAGTAAACAATTAAGAATTTTAATGAATGTTTGTGAACATAACTGACTTTCTGTTGCAGCATGTGTTGGGCAATGAAAGTCCTCCTTCAGCCATGGTTCGTTCAGTCCATAAGGAAAATCATTGTCTGCTCCTGGGACCGGTTGCAAAGAGGTAACAAAAGTAATGTATTTTGTTTACGGTGTCGCTCACTTAACAATGCCTTGATATAATGGAAAATCACATCACTTAGAGATAATATTGTGAAGAGCCGTCGTACAGATCAATTCTGATTATGATAAGACACTGAAAAAGGAAATAAATAGTTCCCAAAAGGTTGGCCAAACTCTGAGTTCTACATCTGGCCTATTCTCAACATCCATAAACATAATGTCGCTTCTATCCATCACAGTTGTTTATTATGAGGTAACATAAAGCGCAGTTTCTCAGCTGATTTGTTGCCGGACTCGTATGTAGTTGTTATTGTGACCCGGGCTTTTGACTTCAAGGTCATATCGCCTCCTACCAGAGCGCTCTTTTGTCGCTCTAGTGGACATGAGCACGACTTTACTGTGGGAGTCCTAAATTTTGTCTATTCTAAATTCCTATTCAACTAAGGTAGGGGTCTTCAACGAGTACCTGACATCGTACAGGCTCGGGACCATCGCTTAACGCTGAAGAACGCGTGCTCAAGGTTTTTTCACCTCCCAGGTAAAAAAAACTAAGGGCCTCGACCGGGTTTATAACCCGCGATCTTGAGCTCAGTGAGCAAGCACGCATACCACTGAGCTGCAGGCGCCCTCGAACTCGTGTATATATAGCGCAGTAATGAACCAAAATGTAAAGCAGACATGTCTGTCCAAAGTCACCAAAGCTTTCAACTAAACTCCTAAATTTTATTGTGGTCAATAAAAATGTTGAAATAAATTCAAGGCTCATATTTCTTTTGTATCGATTAGAAGGTAAAACCGGACTGGAATCAGAAATTTGATGGCAGATAAAGATGAGTTGGTCTAACTGATGTGGAATAACCCCATGTTCGTCATTTCAGTAAACCAGTGCTATAGTTCTCATGAACTCTGTTTCCCACCTCTATAAGGACCCTTCGAATTTCGCATTCTGACTAAAAATTGTGTTATCTTTGTTGCTGCCATTTTTAATATTTTGGTCTCACAAACTAGATGTACATCCATCCATTTTTATTAGTTTTTCTATTTCTAATGAACACGTGTTTCTCATTTCAGATTGCTGCGGTTGTTGAACAATGGCTTGTATGCTCCTGGGTGTACAGACAATTCGAAAATTTTGCTTAGAAAATACCTCCCATTCTCTTCCAGCCACAAAACCAACCAAGGAAATGAAGAGAAGAAATTCATATGTATTTTATCGCAGTTAATAAACATTCTAATAATAACATTGTTTAAATTCGAGTTCACCTTTTTCATTGAACACACTCAACCATCGTTCTCAGTGCTGGGGCATTAGGATTTTGATGAAGCTAATCCACTAGCCAGGACGGGAGCACCCTTTTTGTTAAAATTAACATTTCCTTTTATTTATCTATAAGTACACACAGTAATTTGAATAAAGCAAGAAAACTCTTCAAATATACAATGTATAAAATTATCCTTAAGCTTGGATTACACAGGGATAGTTTACTTCCTACTAGCCCATTGATTCACTAGCCGCTAGTAAAAAAGCTAAGTGTGATTGGCGTGGCTAGTAAACTAGCTCGTTCATTCACTCGCTAAAAACAGAGCGTTGGACACCCGGCGACATTACAAGCTACTAACTGGCGAGTGTGCTTCCTGGATAGTACACTCGCTCTGTGTAATCAGAAAAAAACTGTGAGAAAAGTAAGAGAGATAGTGTTTTTGGCATGTAAACTTAGGATTTCCAGTTGATAAATGTCGGTCGAAGTAGTTGGTGCTGGAGTGGTGCTCGTATGTTGTTTATTAAAAGAGGAGTTAAAAATAAAGGAAAAAAGATAATTTTGGTCAACATTTCTTAATTCTACTAATAGTTTTTTAAATTTAGTATCTTAAATTTTTATTTCAATAATGTTCGTTTTTATAATTCCATAATACGACATAGTGTTCGTATATGAAAAGAATTGTGTAATTTATTTAAATTCCACTCGATTCTCGTTATGACACATACAGCATGGAAACTTGGAAGACACTGTTGAGTATACTGAAAAATGAATATTGGGATTGAATCCCCGGCTCGCCAGCTCTTTATTAGTTGCGTGTAATTGCCAAATCTTGTTTACTAGCTACTCGCTCACTATCCCGGCTTTTTCAAAAGTTGGCTAGTAGAGAGTAAACTATCCCGGTATAATCCTGGCTTTAGTTAAGGATGAATAATAAAGAAAAATGGCCAACATAGATCTTTCTTATTTGAAGCACCTATTTACAAATTATTCTCCTCTCCTCCCTCAAATTCATTTCACCTTAATTTCAAACTGACGTTACTGGCTACGAAAACTCACTCTCAGCAGAAATCCGCTGACACTTTGTATGATTTTCTTCTTCTCAGTAATGCCAGTTTGAAATGAGGGAGAAATTAATTTGGGTAGGAAGAGGAGGCGCATACAATTATTTACAAAAAAGTTATTGACAGTAAGAACCCATAATTTATGCTATGGATCTTTCGTTTCCTAAGATATTTCTGGACATTTTTTTTTTTTTTTTTAATAAAATAAATTGTTCAAAGACCTGTTTGCTTCACACAAAACAGACGAGAAGAGTGCACTCTACAAAAAGACCTGTTTGCTTCACACAAAACAGACGAGAAGAGTGCACTCTACAAAAAGACCTGTTTGCTTCACACAAAACAGACGAGAAGAGTGCACTCTACAAAAAGACCTGTTTGCTTCACACAAAACAGACGAGAAGAGTGCACTCTACAAAAAGACCTGTTTGCTTCACACAAAACAGACGAGAAGAGTGCACTCTACAAAAAGACCTGTTTGCTTCACACAAAACAGACGAGAAGAGTGCACTCTACAAAAAGACCTGTTTGCTTCACACAAAACAGACGAGAAGAGTGCACTCTACAAAAAGACCTGTTTGCTTCACACAAAACAGACGAGAAGAGTGCACTCTACAGACTGACTTAGTTCATAACTAGACCTGACCATGGTGTGAGGCCGAAACCAGCAGTTTTATAATTATCTTTAGTGGAATAGACAATATTTCAAAAAATAAGTTTGTTCTATTTAATTATTACAAATTCCACAATATGTCCGCGTTCCTCAACTTAGAAGTTGTTCTATGTTTCTTGTTCGACCATTTTAGTGAGGAACAACCAAGATAATTTTCGTTTTTACTTATGTCTGACAATTATCGAATCAGGTTGAGGCTTCTCTACTGACTTTGGAGTATTATTGTGATTTTCTGAAAATGTAATAAAAAGGGCCACAAGGACAACCTAAAATCTATATTTCTCGTCGTATATCGAGTTATCATGTAAAATCCCCAAAACACATTTTTGATAATAATTATCATTATTATACTTGTTTCTGAGGTTGAAATTGAATTCTCAATAAAACTTGAAGGGAATGTTAGGATTGGCTAAATGCCTCTCAAAACTCGAATAAAAAATGTCTTCAAACAACCCAACCACGAAATCCTCCTTTTTCGAAATTTATTGACAAGCCTGGTTGAAACGTGAATACGAGATACTGTCGGGTAGACTCCTCTAAGTGTTAGGAATTTTTTTTTTTTTTTTTTTCCGATTTTCATCCAGAAGTATCCCTACTGGAAGAGAATATATTTATCTGCATGCGCCATATGTATATTACATGCTTTTACACAACTTAATTTTGAATTTGACATACAATAATTTAGACATAAAAATTAATCTTCTGTACAAAGTTTAAAAATTCTTTATAAAAACGTTTTTATAATTGTTGACAAAGGCCAACTTTCACCATTGACCACTACAAATCTCACTAGAGAACTTCTTAGACCCTCCAATTGTTCACAGGTGTAGATTAAATGATGGACTGTCTGCTTCTGGGTGCCGCAGAGGCAGAGAGGCGAATCAAGGATCTTGAACCTGTGGAGGTAGTGCCTCATCTTGCCGTGTCCACCCAGGAGCATGGTCATCTTGGCTGGGAACGGTTTGTCGTTCTTCATCGCCAACCTGTCCTCTACAGTCGGGAAGAAGCTCCTTGTAACCGCACCTTTATTTGGTTAGAAGTGTAATAAAGTGTTAGGAATATAAGCTTCAACCAGATACGGTACCTGAGGTACTCAATAGTCAAAAAAAAAAAAAGTAAAGATGTGTAATATATTGGTTGGTGCTAATTATAATAACTAAGTATGAGATGATATAACTTACAGGTGAAACTGTGCTAAAAATACAGTATATTTCCTTGGAAAAGTGAGAGGCTACATTGATTAGATAGGAAATATATTTTCTATTATGTATTAGCACAAATTCCCCTATATTTTTGAAAAATCATAAAATAATGCAGAAATGTTCTTACGTTAGCTTCAACCAGATATTTTTAGACTTTTTCCTAATAAGTACAGCCTTCCTTTCGAGTTACTGCTAAATATTCTCTTGGGTTATATCTTGTCTAATTTGTGTTCTTCTCGATGTGTAGTTTTATAGCTTAACTGTAGCTCACATGTTGCATGGCTCATTCTCAACTAAATGAAAAACGTTCTGCCGTCGTTTATCAAGTCAGCTCTCGAGATTCTTGGTGATGCGTATACGTGTCTTGGCCAGCTTTCTTCCAGCATCATAGCCGTAACGACGGTTTCTTTTTCAGAAGAGATTGATAAGTCTTTCTCTAACTTCTTGAAATTTTCTAACATCAGGAGCACCTCTGTTAAAAGTTCAATGCAAGATTACACGGCTGTGTCGGTGGGAAGAGGCTATGGGCGTATTATTTTCAGACATGTCTGCATGAAGATGGCCTGATAAATCACCCACAATCAGCCACTTAAATGTATTAGTGGGCGAGGGCCGGTTCGGCTGAAAATTGATAGTTGTCATTCTTGCAGGATTTAGATATAAAATCGTGTTGATGCATTTATTACATCGGCAGTTACAGGAGTTTTTATGTTAAGCCCCCCCAACTAATCCTCCCTTTCCTTTGGCTGAAAATCAATAGGTGTCGTCCTATTGACAACCACGCTCATACGCATAAGATTTTTTTCACATTTTTTGAGTCAGGGTGTCGGAAAACATTAAATTCTGGTGAAAACTCAACATCGAATTTGTGACGCTTGAAGTAGGTATGCATACACTTTGTGACGCTTGAAGTAGGTATGCATACACTTTGTGACGCTTTAAGTAGGTATGCATACACTTTGTGACCGCTTGAAGTAGGTATGCATACACTTTGTACATCTGGGAAAGTAAAAAATCCAGGTGACAAGAATATTTACACCAAACCCTAAACTAGTGGCGCATGCGTCATGAAAGCTTGGAAAATATTAGGCATTTTATAACTGATATATACGTATAGGTCCAGCTTCTTGTGAGAGATACCTGTCCCAAAATATTAGTTAATATTATTAATTTTAAGGGGCAGTAACGTGTTCATGTTCCTGATGAGAAACATTTTTGAACAAACCCCAAGTAGAAGGCGGGGGGAGCGCGGACAATAATGCCCCCTCCCCACCAAGGGCCTCCTCCCCCACCCGGAGCGGTGGGGGCTTCCCCGCTTCAGTCGATATCTGGCCGTTGAGTTGTTCTTGGAGAGGCGTTTTAGTGGAAACACATACCAGTAAATTCCTATTCATATATTTTTAACTATGTCCTGACATTGCATTCCAGGTTATTTCCCAAGTAACGCTGAACACAACAGCTTATTTCAAATTAAAGTTAATAATTTTTAAGTTGTCAATTTCCACATGAATTTGTAACGTGTTATCACCACGTCATTGGCAATCAGTGCTACTCCACTAACCCCGGGTGTAGTTGTTAAAAGGCCCTTATTCAGGAGTTCGGCATTTCGAAAATATTTAAATTAATTAATTAATTATAATTTTAATTAATTAAAACATTAAAATAAAAGAACCTTGCTTATTTCTAAGTGACTCGGCTTTCTGACACTGTAGATCCCTGCGCGTCATTGGGTTCCCTATTAATTACATAGATTTTATAGAATAATACATAAAATCAATTAGGTAGGGATTGACCAACGATGTAATAAGAAGGAGGTGAGATGAGGCTTGTGGTCGAATAAAACAAAATTGTGGAAGTTCTGCCAAGCTTTCAGCACTGAGTGTGCCTTCTTCAGGGCCTGCATTGACTTATATATAAGTTGGTTTAGTCACAATTATGTCATGTCTTTTACTCATATCTAACACACATTAACTCAGTAATAATAGTTTATACATGTCAATATGGGGCTTGAAGAAGATATACTCAGTGCCGAAAGCTTGGCAGAAATTCCACAAGTTTGTTTTATTCGACCACAAGCCTGATCTCTCCTTCGTAATACATAAAACGTCATGGGTTTTGGGGCTGCTTGTTATCTCTAACAGTAGCGTCAGTAAATCGCCGACAATGTACCTCCCCAGAACGAATTCATCAATTACATTTTCGCTCTCCAAAACCAATCGACCACCTAGGCTAAAAATAGTTGACACATAATGTTTTTTGAATCCTCAAACTAAATGTTGTTTCACGATACATAAATTTGGATACATTTCAAGTCAATACATTAATTACATTGGTAGTTATTGGGATTTTTGTTGAGTCCCTCTGATCTGAGATTAATAGATGCCGCCTCTTACGAAATTTCATGTCAATATATTTATTACAACGGCAGTTATATGTGTTTTTGTGTTATGCCTTTCCCCTAATTCTTCCATTTGGCCGATTTAGCTGAAACCAAGAGATGTTGTCCTTAGAGGGTTCTGGGTACACACATATAAATTATGTGTCAATACATTAATTCTTCAGGAATTAACGTAATTAATTCACACACACACACAGACAGACATTTTTACTTCCCCAGCTGTACAAGTTATTATAAGGGGATTGCTTACATCGGACAGAAATTCGAAGTTAGGTTTTCACTGGAATTTCATGTTTTTTGACATCATTATAAAAAGGAAAAAAAAAGTCAATCTGTGTCTGTGAACATGATAACACCCGTTAGAATGAAGGTATCAACATGAAATTTCATATTTAAATTCAAAACCTTATAAGGAAGGCACTTTTATTTTCCCGCGAATTAGGGAAAAGGGAAAGTGGTAATGAGAGGAGAGGGGCTCAAGTCGAGGACGAAGGGCTAGTGCAGCAGCCCTTTACGTACCTTTCTCTTGACCAAGATTAGTGAATGTTGGTACACTGCTATTTATTTTGTTTATATCAAGATTTCAATAGACTAGAAAAATCCAAATATATTGCAACGACTGGTAAAATTGATGGAAAAATCATCAGTTGTTAATAACTAGTTAATGCACGTCACTGCACTTTTGGATCACATATAGACGGAAACTGTTTTCTTCATTTTTGGAATTAAAGGGTCGAACAACATGAAAACTCAATATGGAATGTCTGATTACATAACTTCCTCCATACCTCGTGTAGATGAAAGTGGTCAGAGAAGCTTCTGCAGTGTACTTCCCCAGCGCGGATCAATCAACTAAGCTTTCCCGCCAGAACCAATCGACCGACTTAAACAGGGTCTTCTCAACATTACATCCGCAGTTATTGGGCTTATGATTACTCCTCTGATCCCCCCTTCCCTTTGGCCGATTTGGCTGAAAATGGATGAGTGTCGATCTTATGGAGTATTGCGTTTATTTATGAAATTTTGTGTCGATACATTAGTTACATCGGGAGTTATTAGGTTTTATAAGGTAGATACTCCATTATCCCTCTTTCCCTTTGGCCGATTTGGCTGAAAATGGATGAGTGTCGATCTTATGGAGTATTGGGTTTATTTATGAAATTGTGTGTCGATACATTAGTTACATCGGGAGTTATTAGGTTTTATAAGGTAGATACTCCATTATCCCTCTTTCCCTTCGGCCGATTTGGCTGAAAATGAATGAGTGTCGATCTTATGGAGTATTGGGTTTATTTATGAAATTTTGTGTCGATACATTAGTTACATTGGGAGTTATTAGGTTTTATAAGGTAGATACTCCATTATCCCTCTTTCTCTTTGGCCGATTTGGCTGTAAATCAATAGGTGTCGTCCTTAAGGGGTTCTGGATATACATGAAATTTAGTGTCGATATGTTAAATTAATAGGAGGAAGTCCTCGGGTTTACAGACACTTAGATAAACATACCATTTTCTTTACTTTCCCAGGAATCCGAAGTATAGAGGAGGTTAGGTAATCACTCAGTTTGTATCGGAAATTCAAAAATGAAAAAAACATTTTCTGTCTATCTGTGTGTGTTTGTCTGTACACGCGGTTTGAATGAAACAAAACAAAATTTCATATGTCCATCCAGAACCTCCTAAGGACAACGCCTATTGATTTTCAGCCAAATCGACCAAAAGGAAAAGGGGATTAGGATCTTTGACCGACTACATAACTAATGTCAATGAAATCTGAGCGATGTGAGGCAATCATTCAAGAAAAAGTAACTGGCTTGCGATTATAGCTTGGGGGGGGGGGGGGGGGTGAACCTTATTTTCTTTTTTATGCATATAATTATGTGGTATCAAATGAATGGTAATGATGAGTTGAAGCAGAATACAATTTTTTTTCATTTTGAAATGGCGGCGTGAGGAGGAAATGTGTGTGCGAAAGTATCGGAAAGTATAACGAAAGTTGGTCCCCACTCTACCTTGAACAATTTGTATTGTAAAAATCGAGGGTTTTTTCGGATTCAGTTATCTCGAAAATTATAAAAGATAAGTTGACTCCATAGGCGAGCATGTTTCTTCGTGTTTTAGACGAAAACTAATGCTGAAAAGAAGTACCGTTATGAAGATTTATTGGTGAGCCATGGTGGCTTCATTTCTCAGCCCAATGCACCCTCTGTACACCTGCTTTCCGAATTTCAGCTTTCAAGCAAGTCGAACTTTTTCAAGAAATTTTCTTGTTGTTCTCGGAATACATCGGCGACACGGATTGTTGACAGTCGTGAACGGAAGGAGTGCCTGATCTGTTCGCCAATATCGTCGTTAGTTAGTTATTGTGACTACTGCCCGGGTTTTAACTTCGAAGTCATATCGCCTACTACCAGAGACTCTACTCTGGGAGCCCTAAATTATGCCAACCCAGGTTTAGTTACGGAAGGGTCTTTAACAAGTACCTGACATCGCACAGAACCATCGCTTAATGTCCCATCCGAAAGACGGCGTGTTTAAAGTTGTTTAACCTCTCAGATAAAATAAACTGAAGCTTCGACCGGTTTTCAACCCCACCATCTTGGGTCGTTCCGCCTCCGCTGTATTTTCATTGTATGACCAAAACATTCTTCTACAGTTCCATCTTCATTGAAAGCTTCACATCCTGAGTAAAATCAACGCGAATGTAAATTTTGGAACTTTAAACAAACTTTTAAAACCTTGAACATTGTTTTTAGCGGGGTTTGGTCCTCCGTCGTCTATTTAATGTGAAGTTGCGGGGGCGGGAGCCAGGTTAGCGCACCACTGAGTGCACTCCCCCAAACTGACAAAGTCTAAAGCCGGTATACAGGGAGGCATTGGCTTCCTGCCTAGTTCCTGAGCGGGATCGTCTTCCTTTGTAGAGTTTGAGCTGAACATCCTAGCCGCTCCATTTTCACGTGGTTGTTGCAGAGATGTACACGCATCCCGTAACCTCAAGAGGAAGTTCCTCAAGACATGTGAACCAAAGTTGGATGAAATCGGTTCTGCTGCTCAATTAAAAAGAAATAGTCGTCGGTGAATCACCGGTTCATTGGAACTTCCCCAGAATTAATAAATTAACGTTTCGCTCCCCCTCCAAAACCAGTTGACCGTTTGCGTTAATATTCAATAGTTGAATTACATAGGGTCTCATAAATCTTCATACTAAATTTGGTGTCGATAAATTCATGACATCGCCAGTTATTGGGGTTTATGAGTTCAGCCTTCTCTGATCCCCCCTTCTCTTCTGTCAATTCAGAAAATTGATGTGTCGTCCTTATGGTGTTTTGAGTTTACATATGACATTTTATATCAATACATTCATTCTATTGGCAGTTATTAAAGTTTTTGAGTTGAGTCTCCCCTAAAACTGCCCTTCCCTTTGAAAACATCAATAGGTGTCGTCAGAGGGTTCTGGATACATTCATTCTATCGGGAGTTGTGTTCACAGACACACACAAAGACAGACAGATTTTTTTTTCATATTTGGAATCTGGAGATCGGAAAACATAAAATTCCATTGAAAACTCGGCTTTGAATTTTGTGACTGATTACATAACTTCCCCTATACTTGGTATAGTTGGGGAAGTAAATAAACAAAAAGATATTTGCGTCTTAGAACTTTCCCTTATTGATATCCGAATAAAGATTTGGGATCTGTGTCAATATAATGAAAAACTAATAAAAACAGAGATCTTGTGTATCATTTATTTAATCCCCTCTTTTAGTTGATATCTTTAAGGACAATATTCAAATAATATCCTAATAACGCACCATTAAAATCACAAATAACCTTCTGATGTTGTTATGCCAACGTTGCAATCATTGAATGGGCGTTTTTACGGAGAATGGAAATTTTGTTGCTCACAAATTCAAATATTAAATACCAAGTATATATTGTTATCAAGTACCTCGGCTTTGGAAAGGAAGAATGAGGAGTAGGAGAGTTTGTTTTAGGTAAGAAGCTAAGTGACAGTGGGCGTGGCTCATGTGCCAACTGATCTACCCTTGATCTCATTAGGGACCCACTTAACTAGCCTTCTTCACTCTTATATGGAAATATAACCTGCATTTGTGTATTATTGAACAAATTGCTTATAATACCTCTAAGGGCTCAGTCATACGTCATGCTTACTTCCAGTCCCGTATTAAGCACATAGGGCTTTTTTTTTTTTTTTCTTTTTTTTTTGTTCTTTTATTGGGTGCCCCTGACCCCCTGAGGGGGGGTCGGTCACATCACCCTATTTTCGTCGAGGAATGGGTAACCTTCTCCCGTTTATTTACAATATACAATATTTACATGATGCTATGGACGGCCGTGGACCGGCTCGATGGCTACGGTCCATGGTCGTCCTTGGTTTTCGGCGTTTTATACCGAGTGAGCTCGGGATCTTGTCGGGGGTTCCTTTCTGCCTGCTCCCCTGAGCCGGGGGCAGCCGCCGCAGGGCCTGTCGGCGGTCGGCGGGGCCCCCGGCGCCGGGTTAGAAGGCTTTCTTGATTCTCCGCCAGGAGGAGACGAACCGACCAAAAGCCAGGTAGCCAGCCTCCGTCATCAGTCCCGGCAGGTCTAGTCCCAGGTACGAACCTGTCCGGCGGATCAGCGCCGCCCTGGGCCCGTCGTATAGCGGGCATTCGAGGACTACGTGTTCCGCAGTCTCGACGCCGCCACACGAGCAGGCAGGGCTGTTCTTCTTCTTAAAGAAGAAGAGCTTGGCGTTGAAGTCGCCGTGACCTGTTAGCACCTGTGACATCCAATGGTCTGGTTGCATCCATGGGGAGTCAAGGCGCGTCTGGACGTTCGGGAAATAGGCGAATGTTGTTCGGCCATCTGTCGATCGCGCCCAACGCTGTTGCCATCTTTCCACGATCCATTCCTGGACAATGCCCCTCAGGCGCTCTGGTCTCGCCTGTCCTTGCATCTCCTCCTCCAGGGCTTGACGCAAGGCCACGTCCGTGTCCGCCTCCAGTGGTAAACCGCGTCTGCAGAAGTAGGAGGCGACGGCCCCATCCAGGACTAGGTCTATGGGTGGAGCCCCCGCCAGCACCTGCAGCGCAGCCGTGGAAACTGTACGGTAGGCCTTGGTAACCCTGAGGAGGGCTGCTCTTTGAGCTTGTAGTAGCAACGTACGCTGTCGTTTGGTGGGGTGATTCCACCATCCGGCAGCGGCATGTCTTGCTACGGCCTCGAAAACTCCGGTGTAAATAGTTTTACACGCAGTGTAAAGAGTAGCCGAGGCCCCACGTCGCTCGTGCTAGGGAGCTCAGAGCGCTAAAGGTGGCTGTTGTCCTAACCTTGATGGCAACAGTGTGTGGCGTGATGTTGAAACCCGGCCCGATCCCCACACCTAGGTACGTGATCACGGCCGGAAATTCAACGCGTCGGCCGTGTACTGCAAGAACCAGGGGGTGGCGGGCGTCAGTTTTTCCTCTCATCAGCATGGCCGCTGTCTTGCTAGGAGAGAGGGTTAACTTGTTCAGTCGGCACCAAGTATCCGTAAAGTCGATCGGGCGATTAGAGTGGCGCGACTGTCAGCGTGCACCGTGACCACTAGGTCGTCAACATAGGCTATTGCCCTATGTCCACGAGTCTCGAGGTCACGAAGCAGTCCGTCAAAGAGTATGTTCCAGAGTGTTGGTCCGAGGACCGAGCCCTGGGGACACCCTCTGGTGACGTTCACTGTAGTGCTGGTGAATTGCTGCCTCACCGTCGCAGAGCGCTCGCTGAGGAAGCTGGAGATGAGCCCGAATAGGTTCCTGGGTATTCCCACAGACCGTAGTCGCAAGAGGACGGCGGGCCACCAGGCGCAGTCGAAGGCCGCGGCTATGTCGAAGAAGATGCAGAGAGAGTATTTCCCTCTGCCCTCTCCGACATCCGCCCTCAGCATTCTCAACGCATCCTCAGTGGATCTGCCTCTCATGCATCCGAATTGTCTGTGCGACACAAAGGCCTGTACTCGGGCCCGAATTCCGGAGAAGATCAGAGTCTCCAGCACCTTGCCAGAGACTGGGAGTAGGCTGATTGGTCTATAGCTACCCGCCAAGGACAGGTCCCTGTCCCCAGGCTTGACAAACGTGCACACAAGTGCCTGTTTCCAAGCACTCGGGAAGTGGCCGGTCCTTAGGCAGGAGTTTACCAGATGAAGAAGATCCGCCTTTATGGCCGGGAATGCTTTCATGATCATGGCGGCGTCTATGAGATCCATCCCAGGGGCGCCGCCATTCCTCTGCTTCCCAACCGCCAGACTTAGATCTAATTCATCCCAGTCCGGAGCGTCCTCCGTATCCGGCAGGGCACGGGCAGTCTCTCTCATAATTACCTGGGCGGGGGAATCCTCCGTCGGGTCGTCCGCCGGAAAGGCCACCCCCAGGTACATCCTTCCTGCCTCCTCCAGGGACAAGGCGTAAACGTCCCCGTCCCTGATGGAGGCCACCGGGGCGACCGGCCTGAGCCTCCCAGTGGCGACCCTGTAAGGGATCCCCCACGGGTTTCTAACACTTTCCTCCTCTATAAAATTTCTCCAGCTTACCTTCTTCGCGGTGGCGATGCTTCGGCTGTAGGCATTATTCAATTGTCGGTACTCTTCCCGCCTTATCGCCTTCAGAAGTAGGTTCCCGCACCGTTGGTACCTACGCCTGGCGCGGTATACAACCCTCTTAGCGAGGGTAAGCTCCTCACTCCACCAGGGAACCTTTTTGAACCTGTTGACCTTCCTGGGGATGGTTTCGTCGGCAGCTCGGAGTAATATACTACCAAGCCGCTCGACTCCCTCCTCGATCTGGTCAACAGGGTCAAAGCTCCTGAGGCCTTCCCAATCCTCGTCACAGGAGTAGGTAGCAACGGCGGTCACAAAGGCGTTTGAGATGGCCTTGCGCGTGGCAAAGCGCGGGTCTCTAGGTCTGACCGCTGGAAGTTCCCGGTCAAAGAGCTGAACATCTATGACGCAGTGGTCGCTAGATGTGACTTCTCTGACACGCCATCCTCCCACGGCCCGGCCTAGTCCACCAGACACCAGTGTGATATCTATGTGGGATTCTCCCATTGCTCCACGAAATGTGGGCGGGGAGTCCGGGTCGTTGACAATGCGAAGATCATGGCGGGCTATCACATCCAATAGCCTGTCACCCCGGCGATCGGTGCGAACCGATCCCCAGGCGACTGACCAGGAGTTAACATCCGCCAAGATGATTACATTGCCTCCCTCGAGTTCATCAAGGATATGATCCAGGTGGCCTAATTGTCGTTCTATATTCTCAGAAGGGGGGAAGTACCCGCTGATGACATAGCAGCTCACGTTCGCGTGCCTGACACAGGCCACTACCATATGGCTGGTGGACAGATGGTGGAGTGCCATCACATCCACCTGGGGGTCAGTTACAACCAGTGCGGCCATAGGCCGCTGGTCGTTTCTAGCCCCCACCATAATCCTGTGGCCGGTGCCTAGGCCTGCCACGCGGCCTCTAACGCAATACGGCTCCTGGAGAGCAAGTACCTGGATGTTCTCCTGGGACACGAGATGCCGTACTTCATCAGCCACGATTCTGCGCCTATTCATGTTGTGTTGCCACACATGAAGACCGTACCGATTCCTACCGGCCATAATCCGTGCGAGCGGCCAGGGCCTCTATCGCCCGGATATATGTCGGGCAGGTATCACAGTTTGCACTGTGATTTGCGGCGGACATTCCTGTGCTGCAATTGCAACACTTCGGCGGCTTTGTTTTCCTATTCGGACACTTGGTGTCGCTGTGATTCTCGGCTGAGCACCAGGCGCACCTCTCCTTCGCCTTACAGTACTTGGCGATGTGTCCGAAGCCTTGGCACCTACGGCACCGTGTGACGTCCAGACAGTCCCTGACCCTACATGGATACCACTTACCTAGGGTAATGGTTCCCGCAGAGACAAGTTCTCTCCGGATTTCTGACGGGGCCTCTGCTACCCAGTTTGTGGTCGGGCCACCCTTTGGGGGGCCTTTCCTGTAAACCGGGGTGATTCCTTTATACTCCGGGTTCGCCGCTAGGATCCTTCTAGAGAGGTCCTCTCCCGACCAGCTGGCAGGGACGTCAAAAAAGACGACCCTGGGTTTTCGTCTGTTGAGCGCCTCGGCCTTCAGGCCCGCTGCCTGAAGAGCCGGTGAGCCCAACAGGGACGTCAGCTCGGCCGGGGTGGACACCTGTAGGAGGAGCCCTCCTCTCCTGGCGGGTTTAGCCGAAGACACCTTGATCCCGAGCTCACTCGGGTCCACCTGCTCCAGAGCTGCCTCCAACCTCCTGCCGTCGTTCTCCTGCCGGAAGGTAACGACAGCCCTATAGCTGGTGGCTGGGCGGGCCACCCCTTCGGCCGTCAGCTCCTTCCTCAGCCGACTGATGATATCCGCCTTCGTCTTCTGGGGGGGCGCTGTCCTGGGTGGGGGCTTCGGGCGGCGGGTGGGGCTGCTGGAGTCGTCTTCTTTTTCTTCTTCTTCTGTTTCCTGCTAGTCACCGTGGCTATAGCTGGGTACTCGGCGTCCGTGACCGGGGGTGGGGGGGGAGAGGAAGGGAGGGGGATCTCAACCATTTCCATCCTTTGGCTGGATGCGGAGGGGGGGGCCGTGGGTGGGGAGGGGCGGGGTGGGGGTGTGGCACCAGGTGCGGGGTTTGGAGGGGGGGCAGCACTTGTAGGCGACTTTTCCGCCGCTCCTCTCTTCTTCTTCTTCGCCTGACTCTCCGGCTCCTCTTCCGGCAGAGTCCTGTTCTGGGGGTGGGGGTCCACTGGTCCCATGGGAGGGAACCGCTGGGGGAGGCCGGCCAAGCCAGCGGCGATTGTAGTCGCCACCGATTCGGCCAGACCCCCCGCGATCTCCCTCGCCATCCAGACTTTGGCCTCAGCCACCTCCTGCGCCGCAGACATCAGGACCAGGAGGCGGGTGATCCTACTGTTCACTCGCTCGCAATCCTTAATGCTGGCCTTACTGCGCCGGAGGATGGTCGAGATCTCCGCCTGGACGGCGTGGGCCTCGTCAATCGGGTCCTTCTGGCACTCCTCTGGGACATTTCCTCTGTGTTCCACTGACCTTCCAAATGGCCCGGCAGCCGACGTGGGGTCCACTGACATCTGAACCCTGGCTGGCTCTGACTGGGGTGGTGGGGGGGAGTGGGGGGGCCTATCTACACTCCATCCACTCCGTCAACTTTCACTTGACAGACCCAAGCCAAGCTCAACTTAAAAATTCGAAAATTTACCTTCCTGTGGATTCCGATCCGCTGGTCCGAAAGTGATGAAATTTTCAGGGATTGTCCCCGTGAACACCTGACCGGATTCTACAGCGACAGAATTTCACTTTTCGAACTTTTTCCCGGCACTACACCAACCGACTACGGAGCGCTTAGAGAGAGGTCTGTACTCAGTCACTGCCCAGACTAGACTCTAAGCACATAGGGCTGAAAAGGGCGAACATTTGAAGTAAGCAAACTTGAAGATAACATGTAAATATATTTAGAGTGTAACAAAAGAGCAAACCATTAGCCCTCCGTTAGTTATTATGATTCGTCGCATAGGCTCGGTTAACGTCCGATCCGAAGGACGGCGTGCTCAAGGTTTTTTCACCTCCCAGATTAAAATCATCCTTGTACTTTGTGACGTGTTTAGTTTATTTGTTCACAGTGAGGTTATTTGTTTTTGTTTGATTTAACCTGTTTTTTTTTTCAAAACTCAATCACAATTAAACGTTTCCAGAGTGCTCTAGCGTTTTTTATCAAAACGGGTATGTCTTTAGAAATGTTAGTTAACATTCAGTATAATAATCCATCGACATCAGTAGGGTTAAATTCCCGAATGATTCGTGCATAACAGAAACGAGGACAATAAGCTAAGTGAGGGCGCCGGTAGCTCAGTGGTATGCTTCCTTACTGAACTCAAGATCGCGGGTTCCAAACCCGACCGAGGCCCTCAGATTTTTTATCTGGAAGGTCCTTTGGACGGGACGTTAAGCGATCGTCCCGAGCTTGTACGATGTCAGGTATTCGTTAAAGATTCCTATCCTAGGTGAATAAACCTAGGTAGTTAAAATTTAGTATTTTAGAGTAGAGTCGAGCTCATGCGCTCTGGTAGTAGGCGATATGACCTCGTAGTTAAAGCCTGGCCAAGAGTCAAAATAACTAACTAATTAATAAGGCTAAATAATAAATGTAGTTAAGAAGAAGCAATAAAATGCAAAATTATTTTGGACATTAGAAATTTTAATTTCTGTCTTAAGCTAATCACTTTTCGTGTTCTTTCCACTCTATTAAGCTACTTTTGAAGTTGACGTCATAATCTAAACAAACATCCACAAAAACGGCACTCGCATGCACTTATTGTCACATCGGACGTGGACCTTTTTCTGTGGTAAACTAATTTGAAGTCGAGATTGAATTGCGGTTTCTGGATCTCGTAATTTTCCTGGAAAATCTGGTTTGAAAGTCTGTTACGTAATCTTTGCAAACCACTTGAACCTATCCTGCCGCTAATCATTTCAAGTACTTTAACTCCATTTGCATTAAGAGAACAAATAATTGTTATCTTCTCAATTTATTTTCTAAATTACGTTTCTTTATCTATTGTTTCCTTAAGGAATTGCATATACAGAAAACCGTGGACAGTGAATAAACGGATAAGGAGGGACTACTGTTTTAAAAAAGTTGAAATGGGGAATGTGGATATGTTTGTATGTTTGTTCCATCAATACGCCTAAATCGCTGAACTGATTTTCATGAAATTCCATATGTAGCATTCTGTGAGCCCTGTTCGAACATAAGCCGCGAGGCATCTCGAAAGTTTTTTGAACGTGAGAAATGTTTATGAGAGAACCTAAAATACAAAAAAAGTTATTCACTTCAATGATTCACTTCCTCGAGGTATGGGTTCAGGTTTTATGACTTATGCCCAGGCTTTAACTACGAGGTCATATCGCCTACTACCAGAACGCTCTTTTGTCACTCTAGTGGACGTGAGTCTTAAATTTTGCCTACCCTAAATTTTTATTCACCTAAGGTAGGGAGTCTTTAACGAGTACCTGACATCGTACAGGCTCGAGACCATCGCTTAACGTCCCCTCCGAAGGACGGCGTGCTTAAGTTTATTTTACGTCCCAGATAAAATAAACGAAGGGCCTCGGCCGGGTTTCGAACCCACGATCTTGAGATCAGATGGCAAGCACGCATGCCACTGAGCTAACGGCGCCCTCTACTCCTCGAGGTTGACGTGTTATTTTTTCATATGTAAAATATTTCAAAAAAATGCAAGTGAGGTGTCTTATGAAAGGTATTGAAGCCCTCAATATATGTTGATGGAAACTTAACGGTTTTTCTTAAAAACCACGAAGTGGATTTTTGATGGATTATATCTTTACTTTGATAACAAAAAGGCCGACCCCAATGTGTTCGTTCATAAAATTTATGAACATTTAATGTCATTTCCATTGAAAATTAGTCCAGTATAAGTTAATATAAACACAAAAATTAGGACGAAAACGCGAGCAGTCTGAATTGGACAATACGAGTGAGTAGCTTGGAAGTTTCACTAATACTTATTGATTATTTCTATTTCTATTTCTATTTCTATTTCTATTAGTCTCCAAAGGGCTCACATTAGGTTTGCTAAAATTGAACAGGTGTTGCAAGATATGTAGCTCTTTGTCAAGGTTATGTTGTTTTGCCTGCATCAATGAATAATGAATGATTTCAAGGTTCAATTTCCCATTCCCATTGTCTGTAAGTCGTCTATACGTGACGTGGGCTGAAACTCCAACTCAAGTAAATTAAATCCAAATGAAATCAAAACGAAGCGGAGATTATGCTGTTGCAGCCACATATTGTAAAAAAAAGAGTTGTCGGTGAATCATGGTATTTCCCCAGAACGAATTAATCAATTTCTTTTTTCGCTCCATCTCAAAAAACAAAACAGTTCCACCGTGTTTGCTAATATATGTAGAGTTACAATAGTTGACTTAAATAGGGGGGGAGGGGCTGGGGGGGGGGGGGGGGGGGGGGGCTCCTAAATCCTCATAATAAATTTTGTGTCGATAAATTCATTACCTACATTGAAAGTTATTAGGGTTTTTGAATTCAGCCCCCTCCCCAGAACCCCCCCTTCCCTTGGACTGATATGGCTGAAATTTGACAGGTTATGTCCTCATTGGGTTCTGACTTCAAATTTGGCTTCTGAATCGTCGCTTTTGTAATCAGGCGGTCGGAAAATATGAAATTCCGTTGAAAACTCAGCAACGAATTTCTCACCGATTACTTAATTTCCCTATACTTGGTATAGTTCGGAAAGTGGAAAACACAAAGTGCTGAGCCACAGCGGCCACAAGGACATTCAGTTGGGGTAGGTGCCGGGGTCAGTAGACAGTCCGCCCGCCAATCTATGAGCGGCATTTGGGTGCCCGGCTCCAATAACATAATATGTTAACATATTATGTCCATTAACATATTATGCGAAATTTTGCATTTTAAGTAAGCAGGAAAAAAATTAAAGAAACAATATTGTTTCCCCTGTGACGATTAGTAAATGACTTTTAATATAGTTAGTTATTATGACTCATGCCCAGACTTTAACTAAAAGGTCATATCGCCTACTACCAGAGCGCTCTTTCGTCTCCCTGGTGGACATGAGCCCGACTGTACTATGGGAGTCCGAAATTTGTATTCACAGGGGGGTCTTTAACGGTTCTTTATGGTAGGGGGGGTCTTGAGTAGGTACCTGAAATCGTCAGGCTCGGGACCATCGCTTAGCGTCCCATCCGAAGGACGGCGTGCTTAAGTTTATTTTACCTCCCAGATAAAAAAAACTAAGGGCCTCGGCCGGGTCTCGAATCCACGATCTTGAACTCAATAAGCACGACAGTGAGACTTGAAAAAAACTGTCCATGAATTACAAACAAAATACTTTCCCAGTTTGAATTATTCGTAAAAAACTGAGTTTGCGCTCTCCCTGTAGACCCTTCTTCTCCTTAGCTTCATTTAACAGAACATCCCTTTTTATACCTATTCTAAAACTGTGAATACAATGATAATGAAATTATTTAATATCTTCTATTAAATTTTTTTGTTTTGCCCTCTTTCTCCTGACTAAGATTCCGGTTACAACCATATCGAGAACCTTTCAGCAGAATCAATATTCTATAAATATTTGATTGAAAATTGTGGAGTCCGATATTGAGTAACTACCAGGGAATGGAACATTGGCATGACGTTTAGAGAATACTTTAGCCAATACCATAGGCGTAGCCACAGCTTGTGCCAGTCGTGTACTTGCACGACCTAATGTTGCGCCAAAGAAAAAAAAAATCCATAAAATGGCTTTTTTATTTTACTTTTATACCTACTTAATGACTTTACTTAGAAATTCCTAACTTTTAAGAGTACATAATCATTTAATTGTTTCAAAGGAAGGAATTTACCGACCCAATTTATTAATGTATACCACCCTAAGCGGATTTTAAAAAATCTAAACAATTTATTTTCTCTACTGTTAAAATGGTAAAATGAGTGTGAACTGTTAATAAAAAACAATTTACCTGTCCTTTTAATTTACTTTATGTAAAGTAACTTTAGAAAAGGGAGGTGGAACTGCTGCTCCATCATTCTCTTAGTTGAGTTAAGTCCATCAGTGAGAATATTATTTCTAGTATTTTAAGATTTTTATATATTTTATTACAAGATTATTTTTGTGAATTTTATTCTGTAATAAAACGTTTTACTGTACCTAATTCCAATATCTTTATGTTCTTCTAAAAGATGTTTCTCTGCTCTAGCACAAATTAAGAGCTACTCAAAAACAAAATCGTCTTGAATCATTAATTATTTTAAATGTAGAAAAAGAAATGTTATTGTCACATTCAATTGATGAAGTGATTGATGAATTCGAAAACATGGTAAATTTCGAAAGGCGTATCTTGTTGATAACGTTTTTTTTTTATAAAAAGGTTAACAAATGTCTGTGTAAATAATGTACATGATAAAAAGTGTAGTATGCAAGTATATATATTTAACTAATAAAACAGGTGAGCTTGTTATTGTTTCGGTAGCTCGTTATTCAATAAACAGGTGAGCTTGTTATTGTTTCGGTAGCTCGTTATTCAATAAACAGGTGAGCTTGTTATTGTTTCGGTAGCTCGTTATTCAATAAACAGGTGAGCTTGTTATTGTTTCGGTAGCTCGTTATTCAATAAACAGGTGAGCTTGTTATTGTTTCGGTAGCTCGTTATTCAATAAACAGGTGAGCTTGTTATTGTTTCGGTAGCTCGTTATTCAATAAACAGGTGAGCTTGTTATTGTTTCGGTAGCTCGTTATTCAATAAACAGGTGAGCTTGTTATTGTTTCGGTAGCTCGTTATTCAATAAACAGGTGAGCTTGTTATTGTTTCGGTAGCTCGTTATTCAATAAACAGGTGAGCTTGTTATTGTTTCGGTAGCTCGTTATTCAATAAACAGGTGAGCTTGTTATTGTTTCGGTAGCTCGTTATTCAATAAACAGGTGAGCTTGTTATTGTTTCGGTAGCTCGTTATTCAATAAACAGGTGAGCTTGTTATTGTTTCGGTAGCTCGTTATTCAATAAACAGGTGAGCTTGTTATTGTTTCGGTAGCTCGTTATTCAATAAACAGGTGAGCTTGTTATTGTTTCGGTAGCTCGTTATTCAATAAACAGGTGAGCTTGTTATTGTTTCGGTAGCTCGTTATTTGATAAACAGGTGAGCTTGTTATTGTTTCGGTAGCTCGTTATTCAATAAACAGGTGAGCTTGTTATTGTTTCGGTAGCTCGTTATTCAATAAACAGGTGAGCTTGTTATTGTTTCGGTAGCTCGTTATTCAATAAACAGGTGAGCTTGTTATTGTTTCGGTAGCTCGTTATTCAATAAACAGGTGAGCTTGTTATTGTTTCGGTAGCTCGTTATTCAATAAACAGGTGAGCTTGTTATTGTTTCGGTAGCTCGTTATTTGATAAACAGGTGAGCTTGTTATTGTTTCGGTAGCTCGTTATTTGATAAACAGGTGAGCTTGTTATTGTTTCGGTAGCTCGTTATTCAATAAACAGGTGAGCTTGTTATTGTTTCGGTAGCTCGTTATTCAATAAACAGGTGAGCTTGTTATTGTTTCGGTAGCTCGTTATTCAATAAACAGGTGAGCTTGTTATTGTTTCGGTAGCTCGTTATTCAATAAACAGGTGAGCTTGTTATTGTTTCGGTAGCTCGTTATTCAATAAACAGGTGAGCTTGTTATTGTTTCGGTAGCTCGTTATTCAATAAACAGGTGAGCTTGTTATTGTTTCGGTAGCTCGTTATTCAATAAACAGGTGAGCTTGTTATTGTTTCGGTAGCTCGTTATTCAATAAACAGGTGAGCTTGTTATTGTTTCGGTAGCTCGTTATTCAATAAACAGGTGAGCTTGTTATTGTTTCGGTAGCTCGTTATTCAATAAACAGGTGAGCTTGTTATTGTTTCGGTAGCTCGTTATTCAATAAACAGGTGAGCTTGTTATTGTTTCGGTAGCTCGTTATTCAATAAACAGGTGAGCTTGTTATTGTTTCGGTAGCTCGTTATTTGATAAACAGGTGAGCTTGTTATTGTTTCGGTAGCTCGTTATTCAATAAACAGGTGAGCTTGTTATTGTTTCGGTAGCTCGTTATTCAATAAACAGGTGAGCTTGTTATTGTTTCGGTAGCTCGTTATTCAATAAACAGGTGAGCTTGTTATTGTTTCGGTAGCTCGTTATTCAATAAACAGGTGAGCTTGTTATTGTTTCGGTAGCTCGTTATTCAATAAACAGGTGAGCTTGTTATTGTTTCGGTAGCTCGTTATTCAATAAACAGGTGAGCTTGTTATTGTTTCGGTAGCTCGTTATTCAATAAACAGGTGAGCTTGTTATTGTTTCGGTAGCTCGTTATTCAATAAACAGGTGAGCTTGTTATTGTTTCGGTAGCTCGTTATTCAATAAACAGGTGAGCTTGTTATTGTTTCGGTAGCTCGTTATTCAATAAACAGGTGAGCTTGTTATTGTTTCGGTAGCTCGTTATTCAATAAACAGGTGAGCTTGTTATTGTTTCGGTAGCTCGTTATTCAATAAACAGGTGAGCTTGTTATTGTTTCGGTAGCTCGTTATTCAATAAACAGGTGAGCTTGTTATTGTTTCGGTAGCTCGTTATTTGATAAACAGGTGAGCTTGTTATTGTTTCGGTAGCTCGTTATTCAATAAACAGGTGAGCTTGTTATTGTTTCGGTAGCTCGTTATTCAATAAACAGGTGAGCTTGTTATTGTTTCGGTAGCTCGTTATTCAATAAACAGGTGAGCTTGTTATTGTTTCGGTAGCTCGTTATTCAATAAACAGGTGAGCTTGTTATTGTTTCGGTAGCTCGTTATTCAATAAACAGGTGAGCTTGTTATTGTTTCGGTAGCTCGTTATTTGATAAACAGGTGAGCTTGTTATTGTTTCGGTAGCTCGTTATTTGATAAACAGGTGAGCTTGTTATTGTTTCGGTAGCTCGTTATTCAATAAACAGGTGAGCTTGTTATTGTTTCGGTAGCTCGTTATTCAATAAACAGGTGAGCTTGTTATTGTTTCGGTAGCTCGTTATTCAATAAACAGGTGAGCTTGTTATTGTTTCGGTAGCTCGTTATTCAATAAACAGGTGAGCTTGTTATTGTTTCGGTAGCTCGTTATTCAATAAACAGGTGAGCTTGTTATTGTTTCGGTAGCTCGTTATTCAATAAACAGGTGAGCTTGTTATTGTTTCGGTAGCTCGTTATTCAATAAACAGGTGAGCTTGTTATTGTTTCGGTAGCTCGTTATTCAATAAACAGGTGAGCTTGTTATTGTTTCGGTAGCTCGTTATTCAATAAACAGGTGAGCTTGTTATTGTTTCGGTAGCTCGTTATTCAATAAACAGGTGAGCTTGTTATTGTTTCGGTAGCTCGTTATTCAATAAACAGGTGAGCTTGTTATTGTTTCGGTAGCTCGTTATTCAATAAACAGGTGAGCTTGTTATTGTTTCGGTAGCTCGTTATTTGATAAACAGGTGAGCTTGTTATTGTTTCGGTAGCTCGTTATTCAATAAACAGGTGAGCTTGTTATTGTTTCGGTAGCTCGTTATTCAATAAACAGGTGAGCTTGTTATTGTTTCGGTAGCTCGTTATTCAATAAACAGGTGAGCTTGTTATTGTTTCGGTAGCTCGTTATTCAATAAACAGGTGAGCTTGTTATTGTTTCGGTAGCTCGTTATTCAATAAACAGGTGAGCTTGTTATTGTTTCGGTAGCTCGTTATTTGATAAACAGGTGAGCTTGTTATTGTTTCGGTAGCTCGTTATTTGATAAACAGGTGAGCTTGTTATTGTTTCGGTAGCTCGTTATTCAATAAACAGGTGAGCTTGTTATTGTTTCGGTAGCTCGTTATTCAATAAACAGGTGAGCTTGTTATTGTTTCGGTAGCTCGTTATTCAATAAACAGGTGAGCTTGTTATTGTTTCGGTAGCTCGTTATTCAATAAACAGGTGAGCTTGTTATTGTTTCGGTAGCTCGTTATTTGATAAACAGGTGAGCTTGTTATTGTTTCGGTAGCTCGTTATTTGATAAACAGGTGAGCTTGTTATTGTTTCGGTAGCTCGTTATTCAATAAACAGGTGAGCTTGTTATTGTTTCGGTAGCTCGTTATTTGATAAACAGGTGAGCTTGTTATTGTTTCGGTAGCTCGTTATTCAATAAACAGGTGAGCTTGTTATTGTTTCGGTAGCTCGTTATTCAATAAACAGGTGAGCTTGTTATTGTTTCGGTAGCTCGTTATTTGATAAACAGGTGAGCTTGTTATTGTTTCGGTAGCTCGTTATTTGATAAACAGGTGAGCTTGTTATTGTTTCGGTAGCTCGTTATTCAATAAACAGGTGAGCTTGTTATTGTTTCGGTAGCTCGTTATTTGATAAACAGGTGAGCTTGTTATTGTTTCGGTAGCTCGTTATTTGATAAACAGGTGAGCTTGTTATTGTTTCGGTAGCTCGTTATTTGATAAACAGGTGAGCTTGTTATTGTTTCGGTAGCTCGTTATTCAATAAACAGGTGAGCTTGTTATTGTTTCGGTAGCTCGTTATTTGATAAACAGGTGAGCTTGTTATTGTTTCGGTAGCTCGTTATTTGATAAACAGGTGAGCTTGTTATTGTTTCGGTAGCTCGTTATTCAATAAACAGGTGAGCTTGTTATTGTTTCGGTAGCTCGTTATTTGATAAACAGGTGAGCTTGTTATTGTTTCGGTAGCTCGTTATTCAATAAACAGGTGAGCTTGTTATTGTTTCGGTAGCTCGTTATTCAATAAACAGGTGAGCTTGTTATTGTTTCGGTAGCTCGTTATTCAATAAACAGGTGAGCTTGTTATTGTTTCGGTAGCTCGTTATTCAATAAACAGGTGAGCTTGTTATTGTTTCGGTAGCTCGTTATTTGATAAACAGGTGAGCTTGTTATTGTTTCGGTAGCTCGTTATTTGATAAACAGGTGAGCTTGTTATTGTTTCGGTAGCTCGTTATTTGATAAACAGGTGAGCTTGTTATTGTTTCGGTAGCTCGTTATTTGATAAACAGGTGAGCTTGTTATTGTTTCGGTAGCTCGTTATTCAATAAACAGGTGAGCTTGTTATTGTTTCGGTAGCTCGTTATTTGATAAACAGGTGAGCTTGTTATTGTTTCGGTAGCTCGTTATTTGATAAACAGGTGAGCTTGTTATTGTTTCGGTAGCTCGTTATTTGATAAACAGGTGAGCTTGTTATTGTTTCGGTAGCTCGTTATTCAATAAACAGGTGAGCTTGTTATTGTTTCGGTAGCTCGTTATTCAATAAACAGGTGAGCTTGTTATTGTTTCGGTAGCTCGTTATTCAATAAACAGGTGAGCTTGTTATTGTTTCGGTAGCTCGTTATTCAATAAACAGGTGAGCTTGTTATTGTTTCGGTAGCTCGTTATTCAATAAACAGGTGAGCTTGTTATTGTTTCGGTAGCTCGTTATTCAATAAACATTCTACTATTAATATTTTCTCTTCTTTTTTATTTAATTAACTACTAGTTTTATAAAATTTAGTTATAATGTTATTAATTTTCATTTTACATATTTTTCAAACATATTTGAATATATTATAATGTTCACAAAATACTAAAATCCTCATACTAAAATGTCATTATTTCAATTTCATTACATCAGCAGTTATTTGGGTTTTTGAATTGAACCCCCCCTCCCCCCCCCCCCCCCCCTGTTTCCCTTCCGCCGATATCCCTGAAATTTGACAGATTATGTCCTCATTGTGTTTTGACCTCAAATATGAAATTTTGTGTCCATACTTTCATTACAACGGCAGTTATTACAGTTTTTGAGTTATGTCTCTCCTCTGATCCCCTTCCTTCCGCTCATTTGTCTGAAAATTGATAGATGCTTTCTTTATGAGGTTCAGGTCACACATACACAAGTTTTTGTCGATACATTCATTCTATCGGCAGTTATTAGAGTTATTGTGTTAAGCTCCCCCCCCTTCCCTTGTTTGGCAGAAAATCAATAGGTGTCGTTAGAGGGTTCTCGATTCACATATCAAGTTTTGTGTCGATGTATTCATCCTATCGGCAGTTATCAAGTTTTACATTAAGATAGGGTCTATGTTTAACACTGGGAGAGTTTACATCCTGTCCAGAGGATTAACTCACTCAACTCTTACACACTGCTAAGTTCCTTTTTTTTTCTCTCTCTTCTTTTGTTAATTTATATACAATCAGTAACAAAAATTTTCGGACAATTTATAATTTTGTTTTTCTTTTGCAGTTACACATAGTTATATGGCAAAATATTTAATTCAAGCAAAGTTTTAAATTTCGAGATCATCAATCATTTCAAAACGCCGTAAAACAATTAATTAAACATTTACAGCTAATAGGAAATTTTGCATTAATAATTGAAGACAAGAAATTCACGTAACAAAATTTTCTGGACACCTGTTGTTTGTTTTGTAAACAAATGCGACTCTGATCTTGATCTTTAATCCCTTCTCAACCAACCGCTAATACCGAACAAATAAAATGTGTTTATATCCTTCTATTACTGCATTCAGTAGTTATTTGTATTTCCTGCTGTCAAGATGGGTCGAACATCTTTTGAAGTTCAACAGATAATAATTTTTAATTATGAAAAAGGATTAAGTGTCCGCAAAATCGGTGGTATGGTAGGCTGGAGTAAAAGCACCGTAGCCGATGTAATTCGAAGGTATAAGCACGAGGATCGGATAGATTTGAAATCTTCCTCTGGCCGTCCAAGAGTATTAAACGACCGAGAAAGGTGTAGCGTTGTCCGGAAAATTAAAAACAAGCCCTCGAGGAGTGCACCTCAGATCGTCGCCGAGGTATACAGAGAAACGGGAAAGAAAGTTCACCCACAAAATGTTCGAAGAATTCTAAAAGAAGCAGGATATAATGGGAGAGTACCAAAAACCGTTTGTGAGTGAAAAAAATATAAAAAAAAGATTGAGCTTCGCAAAAGAGTTCCAGAATCATTCAGAAATTTTTTGGAGTAATGTCATTCATCTGCGAGGTAAAATAAACTTAAGCACTCCGTAGTGTACATCACAACATATTATTATGTATACATATATTATATGTATAGGGAAGTAAACAAAAGTAAAGTAATAGTATATGTATACATATATTACATGGATGTAAACGGACATGATCTGGAAACATTTATTTGTCGAAATATCGGAGAAAAAACGTTTAAATTAGAAAAATTGGGTACTTAGTTTCTTTAGAGGGAAGGTGGAGGGGATAGAGTAGGGGGAAGGGACGGTTTCTGCCGAGGGTCAGCGCTGCTGTCGCTCTCTTCCAACGTCATATCACAAAAATCTAGTTTTCTGACATTACATGACCTGAGATTTCTTTTTATGTTGTGAAGAGTTACAAGATACAAGAATATGTTATTATTGCGGTTTGTTCTATTGCAAGCAAATACTTTTGAATGTAAGTTTAATATATTTAGTCCCGACAGTCGCGACAAAATTTGGAGAAGGCGTAATGAGGAGCTGAATCCAAAAAATTTAAAACCAATAGTAAAACATGGGGGTGGCTCAGTGATGGTGTGGGGGTGTATGGCGTCTAGTGGAATTGGTGAACTGGTTTTCATTGAAACCACCATGACTGGAAAAGTGTATGCCGAATTACTAAGGAGCAATTTGAAAAAGAGTGCTGAAAAACTTGGGATTTTACGGACTTTTCATTTTTACCAAGACAACGATCCGAAACACACCTGTGAATTGGTACGTACTTGGCTTTTGTATAACTGCCCTAAAGTTATGAAACCCCCCCCAATCGCCCGATCTCAACCCAATTGAACACGTATGGGGTGAGCTCGACAGGAAAATTCGATTAACACCCATTGCTTCAAAAAACGAATTGAAACAAAAGTTATTAGAAGAGTGGGGTAAAATATCTCCAAATTTCACCAAAAAATTAGTTTCATCATCAATGCCGAATCGAATGAAAGATGTTATTACACAAAAAGGGTACCCAACCAAATATTAATTAACATTATGGTTTTTGAATTTGTGAAATCGAAAAAAAAACATTGAATTTATTTATAGTTGTTTACATTTTTGTCCGAAAATTTTTGTTACCTACATTACTTGTTATAAAATTTATTAAATTAAAATATTTATTTGTTCTAATCAAAGCTGTTTTTATTTGTTCTAATCAAAGCTGTTTTTTTCTTTATCCTAACCCACTTTTGAATTCTTATTCTTGATTGAAAAATGGCTTTAATTATTTTTTTAAATTATTTTTTATTACTTTTGCATTTAATTATTATAATTTTTTATTGAAAAATCAAACCGTCCGAACATTTTTGTTACTGACTGTAGCTACAATATTATTTATCTCGATTTATTTCATACAAGTTAATAGTTTTAGTTTTAGAAAATGGAGGACTCGGAGCCTCCAGATATTACTGACACAGGTCAAAATGTAACTATAAATAATGAGTCAATTAATAAAAAAGGGACAGTAGCAAAAAAATAAACGCTAATAATACCTGTCTTATTTTCAAGGCCCATTTTGTGTAATATTACAGGCAGAAAACGACATATATGAAATTACACGCAAAAGTGCTAAGGAAGAAAAAATGACAATGTGAAAAGAGGAGAAATCATCCAGTGGTGATTCCCTAGATATTTCTGTTCTGAAAACTATTTGTTTAAACCACAGACCACAAAAAAGTGGTTTTTAACTTTCATTGTTGTTTGGGAAAAGGGCTGAATGTATTTCAAGGAAACTTCAGATTTTGGATCTGTCCATTCATGAATAGGTTTTAGCATACATATGCTTTCAGAATCACTGAATAGAGGGGGGTTTAATGGGAGACAGAAAAGATTACCAGAGTGACGAAAGACCGCTCTCGTGGTAGGCCATATGACCTCGTAGTCCTAATATAATATATCGTATTAATAATCCTACGTGCAAAAGTTACAGAATCAATATGAAAGAATTTATTTATTTAATCATTTTTCCACCATACATGTTTTTGCGGAATAATGGAGATAAATAACATTTTGGAGTAGCGAAAGAGGGAGAGGTAGCAAGATGGGGAGGGGGTGGTGGGGAGGGGGTTGAATAAACGTGTTACTTCCCCAGCTCTACCAAGTATAGGGGCAGTTATGTAATGGTTCAAAAATTCGATGCCGAGTTTTCAACGGAATTTTATGTTTTCCGTCCTTCAGATTCGAAATATGAAAAAAGTCGTCGGTGAATCACCGGCAATGTACTTCCCCAGAACGAATTAACGTCCCATCCGAAGGAAGGCTTGGTCAAGGTTTTTTCACCTCACAGATAAAAAACCTAAGGGCCTCGCCCGGGTTTCGAACCCGCGATCTTTATGCAAGCACGCATACCTCTCAGCTACGGGCATCCTCTTTGCTTCTATATATTCTTTATACAGTTGTAAACATGTGTTTATAAATAAATAAATATCCAACGTACAAACAGCCGTTCCCTTACAGTTTTATTTGTTAAGATAACCCAACAGGTTCAGGTTAAGAATGGGGTTCTTGCCCATGTCAGGTACACGTTAAAGATGCAAAGGACTGTCATGTCAGGTTCATGTCTACCAGAGTAACGACAGAGCGCTCTGGTAATAGGCGATATGATCTCCATAAAAGCGCCGGCTTGAGTCGTAATAACTAACTAATATTGTTTAGAGGTTATAGGGTTATTGGTTCTTCAGGTTAGAGAGGATGTAATAATTATTGTTTGTTATGTGTTTAAATGGTTCTTACTTGAGTATATTTTATTTGTGTTAATGATTCTCAATGAAGAATTTTAGTTTTTGTAAGTCAAATAACACTGGGATCAAATGGGATGTTATGGTTTAACACATCCCGGATTTCACGATAGTAGCAAAAGATATTTCCCCAATAAAGAGAAAATAAATGAATGGTGGGATAACGAATAACGTAAGAACCGAAAGAAACGAGTCAGCAGTTTAAACTACCGAGAAAAATTTAAGAAAACTAATTCGTGCGCAAACAAAATTTTGATTATGAAATTAAATTTATAAATACTTTATTTAAAATACGTATATATACACTTTCAAATATGGAAAACATTAAAAATAAATGAAAACTGACATTATTGCAGAGATATTGTGAAATAATTCAAATGAACTTGAAAGAAATAAAACTTGTTTATTTATGATATTGTCTAATTTCACCAACTATATTTACATGGGAGTACTTTCGGTATTTCTACCATCCTCAGCCAAAAGCATAAGAGATAAGACTATTATCTCTTATCTTTAGTCTTATCTATAGTCTTATCTCTTATGCTTTTGGCTGAGGATAGTAGAAATACCGAAAGTACTCCCATGTAAATATAGTTGGTGAAATTAGACAATATCATAAATAAACAAGTTTTATTTCTTTCAAGTTCATTAAAAATAAAATTTCGTCTCAAATTGAAGTCTTAATAATAACAGAAAAATTTTCAATTTTAATTCAGTACATGCTATTTCAAAATTGTTCTGTTATTATTGAGATTCAAATTTGAGTCGAAATTTTATTTTCAATGTTTTTCATATTTTTAAGACTTAGCTGTAGAGAAGGGACAGGGAAAACCCCCGTAGGGCTGAAAAAGGGGTCAGTTTGGATTTGTACCAGGTTGAACTTCCAGTTACTTAGTATTTGTTAAGTCGTAGCTGAAGATGGTAGCAATACCGATATTTTTTGATAGCAGTACTCCCATATATTTTGTGAAATAGACAATATTTTTAAAAACATATATTTTTTTTTATATGGATGTAACTGTTTTAAAGATATGATTTAATAATTAATTCTATAAAAATTTTTCTATATTTGGTAGTATCCCATAAAAATAGATAGAGTGAATGCCAATCCTTCCCGTTAGCCCCTCATTTAGATGTGGCACCGGATCTCACAGAACCAGCATATTTGTCATGTTCTAGTAATTTCTGTCTTGATAGGGAAAATTCTGATCACAAGGAGTATTGTTTATAATTATGATATTAAATAACAAGAATATGCATAAGAAAAAGTAATATACAATCGTTGATTGGACAAATATATATATATATATTTTGTTTTCTTCAATACAAAACTACATTTTACATTTACTTCATTGCAAAAGAAGTATGAATTTTTAGTGCAAAAGAAGTATGAAGTTTTGAAAGTCACAATGTTTCGTTGAAGCATTCTGATCACACAATAAATGAATGTATGTCCGATACATGTATTAAATTTGTTCTTACCACTGCTTAGCACATCTTAGCTGAGGTGAATTCTAGAAAAAAATCTCGATGAAAAGGTAAATGAATAATACAACATAAAACATATTTTGTATAATATAAATAAATTGATTGAAAAGACTCCCGGGTTTAGTGTTTGTCTGAGCTACGATTCCTGGCCTTGCTTCCGACTTGATCGATTTGTATGTAACAAATTTCACCGTGATCTTCTGTTTCGATCATTACAAGGAAGCAGTGTTCTCTCAAAATTTTATTTTTTTTTTCGATCCTATGCTATTAATTTCTTTTGTTTTAGGATAATTTGTGACGGGAAGATAGCCAGTAAATAATGGTCTAAGATAAAGTGAGGAGGGGACGAGGATGGGAATGGAGAAGGAAGAGGCTCTGGCGGTGGCCACGAGACTTGTCGACGAGGTGATACTGGAGGCGGAATCCCGGATAGCCAAACCAATGGTACGTACATCTTACAGGTTACAACACTAAAAACAGGTATATATACCTACTGTGTCTCTCTACCATGAGTCGCTCACCCTTTCTCAGTTGTTTCTTCACCCATTTAGAAAAAAGAGAATGTATATTGTGCCAATGAAAATTAACTTTCAAAATTATAATAAATCAAAAAATATAAGTGAAATTAATAATAATAAAATACTAATAATTAAATAAACAATAAATTACCACATTTCCTGTAGACATTTTACAACTGGTCTTCTATTTAATTTTGATTTCTACAGTATTTTTTCGAAAAGTGCCCTAAAAAAACATCAAAAGTTCAAGACGTGCAATTTTGAAGAAAGTGCAATAAACAAACTTTTCATTTGGATTTCTAAAGAGATGCCATTTTTAATTTTTCAATAATATTAAATCTAATCCAAATGTTTTCAAATTATCTTACTGGGCTAACAGAGAAAATGAATAGAATAGAATCTACGAGAACAAATATTGGGTTTATTCTCTTAAATCTACATTATAAAATTAAAAAAATAAACATTGAAACAAACAAAAATCCAAAGAAAAATCTTAAAAACTAAATTCTTATCACTATTTCAATCTTTTTTTTTTGTTTTATATTTTTGGCCATTCTTTAAATTTAAGTTATATAGTTATTTCTGGGCATATATCCTGTACATATAAACAAACAACAGTACCTTCTTTTTGGATCAATTTCAACGTCAATTCACTTCTATTTAGTTCATCACAACTTAAGCCTAAACACCACTCTCTCTCTTCACTCAGACTGTCTCCGTTCTCCCCAGGCTTCCACTCGTCTCTACACACACTAAAAACAGCTGATGACCTTTTTTTTTACTCATTTGTTTTAAAAGAAATTTGCTTTTTATAGAAAAATAAATATAATTATTTTTTAATATTAATAATTTAATAATTTTAATGTGTAAAAATGAACTCAACTGCACCAACCTCCCTCCCCCCCCCCCCCCCCCCCCCCCCCCCGGTATATATGTATATAGTTTAGTATTCATATTCTGTACCTATGTATATACCGGGTAAGAGAGATTGAAAGTCAGTCAGCTGTTTTGTGAATTTTGTTAGTGCACAATGACTAATTAGTGAGTACGATTTAAATAGTTATTTTCAGTTTTTCTTTTAGCCGGTTTCCTTGTCGTTATTTGATTGTGAATTGACTTTTTAAAATGTAAGTAATGTTGTGTATAAGACTTGTTGTTTCTTTTATTAGTTATATAAAGATATATCTGTGTTTTTTACTTGCTTTTTGACTGTCTGGGTCATTGAGGTTGTTCTATTTGGAAATATTGAGTAACTCACTGTAGTGTGGATTATTTATTAAGTTACCAATAAACTCGTTAAGAGCAAGTCTATAATAGTGTTTTTGAAGGGTTACGGTACTTTGGGAGCCATAGCTGTCAACATACAATGTATTTGAAGATTGCTCAAGAAGCATTTCTTTTTTTAGTACACAATTCATAAAACGGAGTCTACCAACTTATCACTGAAATCGTTTAAAATTTGCTTCGGTTCCTGGTTATACTCGTATCTATAGACACACCCTTTCGATTCATGTTGTTACTATGAGTGTTCCCCCTACGGAACCCTTCAATTCGTAATCTCATCAAACTTCTTTTTAATACTTTATTATTGTATTTGCTTACACGTTTATATGTGTATTTATTTTATTATTATTTTTTTTTGCAGGAAATCACAGAAGCGGAACCAGATATAATAGGTGTGTAAAAAGTGCACATATTAAGCAATATAATAATATATTTTATTGTTTAAAGGGATCACCCCTTTATACGATACAGTTGAGTCAGTGACCATTATATTTACAATATTAACATTAACATTTCCAAAATTATAGATAGATCAGCTGAACAATAATGACATATATAAAGGAACCTTTGCACAAGACTATAATAATAATTAAATTAATGTTTATATGTTAGTTAAATCGGTACAAAGGCAAAAGTAAGAATAAAGTACAAGTATATAAATGAAATTATTATGAATTTATTAGAATAAACATAAGTAATAATGTTAATTAAAAGAGAGAGAGAGAAAAAATGAAGAGTAATATTAAAGAGAAAAAATGAATAAATAAAAAATGAATAAATAAAAAATGTATAAATAAAATAAGTAAATACAACTTAATAATAATAATAATAATAATAATGTAACAAAGAGAGTAAATATGGAGTGGGGATGTAGTTATTTAATATCAATATAATATGGAAGTTAAAATATATTTATTCATTAACAATGAATGGTCTAAGTTTCAGAGCGCTAATTAAATAATAGAAAATATTTGAGATATCATTCTTATTATGGGCCAGGAGTAAGGTATGAAAGTTGGATCGGTCTATACTGATACTCTGAGGCAGGAAGTGGCTTCTAATGGGGGAGTAGATCGGACAGGATATTAACAGATACATAGTATACGTCTTCCAATTCGTTTTTATTGCAGACTAGCAGTAATACCCGTCGTTGCCCGGGGAACTTTGACTTTTCTCCTAATATCTCTCGTTCGAATCCTATTCAATTCTTCGACAGTACATTCATGATGTTATAATTTTCAATTATTCATATGGAATAAGGCTTATAGTCCTTCAACGGCGGACTGCTTTGCAACGGCGGACTCCACAGCTAGCACGTAGTTAGGAACGCTAAGCACCACAGCTAGTATGTGCCTTGCAACGGCGGACTCCACAGCTAGCACGTAGTTAGGAACGCTAAGCACCACAGCTAGTATGTGCCTTGCAACGGCGGAGCCCACAGCTAGTAGGTGTCTTTATGTTGAGGCCAAATCCACAACCCCCCTCCCGTTCAAAATTTTGAGCCGTCCCATACCCTATTTTTTTTATTTGGCCTTCAGGAATACTACATGTGAAATTTCGTGACAATCCGACCATTAGTTAATGAGCTACCGGCATCTTTATATTTAGGCCTACCCCCACAACCCTCCCTCCCGTTCAAAATTTTTAGCCGTCACACACCCTATTTTTCTATTTGGCCTTCAGGACTACTACATGTGAAATTTCGTAATAATCCGAACGTTAGTTGGATGCGCTACCGCTATCATTATATTTAGGCCTACCCCCACAACCCCCCCTCCCGTTCAAAATATTGAGATTTCGCAAAACGTATATTTCAATTTGCGGTCTAGGAATACTACATGTAAAATTTCGTGACAATCCAACCATTAGTTAATGACCTAGGACTATATTTATACTTAGGCCTACCACCACAACCCCCCCTCCCGTTCACAATTTTGTGCCGTCACACACTCTGTTTTTCTATTTGGCCTTTAAGAATACTACATTTGAAATTTCATGATTATCCGACCAATAGTTAATTAGTTAGCACTATTTTTATGCTTAACCCCCCCTAAGGGGGGGTTTACAACACCCCCTCCCGTCCGAAATTTTGGGACGCCACATCGCCTATTATTCAATCGGGCTCGAAAGGATGCTACATGTGAAGTTTTATGGAAATCCGTCCAGCCGTTTGGGCGTTATGCTGGAACACACAAACCCCGTTTCAGCTTTACTAATATAGACTAGCAGTAATACCCGGCGTTGCCCGGGGAACTTCGATTTTTCTCCTAATCTCCCATTCGAATCCTATTCAATACTTGGAAAGTACATTCATGATGTTATAATTTTTAATTATTCAAATGGAATAAGGCTTATAGTCCTTCAAAGGAAGACACCACAGCTAGTATGTGCCTTTAAACGGTGGAAACAACAGCAAGTAAATACTTAGCATCGCTGGACATCCTAGCCAGTACGTACTTAAGAACGCTCGTGACCACAGCTAGTATCGGTCTTGCAACGGCGTACCACCCCAGCTAGTGCTCGGAACAGCTGGGCACCACAGTTATTGTGTGCTTAAAACCGCTGGGCACAACAGCTATTACGTTCTTAGGAATGCTTCGCACCACAGCTAGTTCGTGTTCAGAAACGCTGGGCCACACAGCTACTCGTAGTATATGCCTGGCAACGGCGGGCAGCCCAGCTAGTAAGTTCTTAGGACCACATGGAACCACAGCTAGTTCCTACTATATACTATGATAGTATGCGCCTTGCAACTCCGAATTTCGTATTTAAAATTAACATCAATTTAAAAATCTTAATAACTGCCAATTAAATCAATGTATCGACATCAAATTTCGTTCTAAAAACTAAAATCCACTTAGGACATAACCAGTCAATTTCAGCGATATCGGCCGAGGGGAGGGGAGAGTTCCGGGGTAGGGGCTCAATTCAATAATCCACAACCTCCCTCCCGTTCACAATTTTGTGACGTCACACACTTTTTTTCCTATTTGGCCTTCAAGAATACTACAAATGAAATTTCATAACAATCCTACCATTAATTAATGAGTCAGCACTATTTTTATGCTTAGCCCCCCCTTACAACCCCCCCTCCCGTTCGAAATTTTGGGACGCCACATAGCCTATTATTCAATCGGTCTTGAAAGGATGCTACATGTGAAGTTTCATGAATATCCGTCCAGCCGTTTGGGCGTGATGCTCGAACAAACATACAAACAAACCCCGTTTCAGTATAGAAGAATAGAAGCCGGTGGAAGAGAATGGGTAGATGAGCGAATCTGAATTTAAAAATCCCAATAACTGCCGATGTAATGAATGTATCAACATCAAATTTCGTATTTAAAACTAAAATCCACTTAAGACATAACCAGTCAAATTTCAGCGATATCGGCCGAGGGGAGGGGGGAGTTCCGGGGTGGGGGCTCAATTCAAAAATCCCAATAACTGCCGATGTAATGAATGTATCAACATCAAATTTCGTATTTAAAACTAAAATCCACTTAAGACATAACCAGTCAAATTTCAGCGATATCGGCCGAGGGGAGGGGGGAGTTCCGGGGTGGGGGCTCAATTCAAAAATCCCAATAACTGCCCATGTAATGAATGTATCGACATCAAATTTCATATTTAAAACTTAAATCCACTTAGGACATAACCAGTCAAATTGCAGCGATATAGGCCGAGGGGAGGGGGGAGTTCCGGGGTGGGGGCTCAGAAAAAGCTTAATAACTGCCCATGTAATGAATGTATCGACATCAAATTTCATATTTAAAACTTAAATCCACTTAGGACATAACCAGTCAAATTGCAGCGATATCGGCTGAGGGGAGGGGGGAGTTCCGGGGGAGGGGCTCAGTTCAAAAATTCACAACCCCCCTCCCGTTCACAAATTTCTGACGTCACACACCTTTTTTTCCTATTTGGCCTTCAAGAATACTACATATGAAATTTCATGACAATCCGACCATTAATTAATGAGTTAGCACTATTTTAATGCTTAGCCCCCCTTACAACCCCCCCTCCCATTCGAAATGTTGGGACGCCACATAGCCTATTATTCAATCGGTCTTGAAAGGATGCTACATGTGAAGTTTCATGAATATCCGTCCATCCGTTTGGGCGTGATGCTGGAACAAACATACAAACAAACCCCGTTTCAGTATAGAAGTATAGAAGCCGGTGGAAGAGAATGGGTAGATAAGCGAATCTGAATTTAAAAATCCCAATAACTGCCGATGTAATGAATGTATCAACATCAAATTTCGTATTTAAAATTAACATCCGCGGAGGACATAACCAGTCAAATTTCAGCGATATCGGCCGAAGGGAGGGGGGAGTCCCGGGGTGGGGGCTCTTTTCAAAAATCCCAATAACTGCCGATGTAATGAATGTATCGACATCAAATTTCGTATTTAAAACTAAAATCCACTTAGGACATAACCAGTCAAATTTCAGCGATATCGGCCGAGGGGAGGGGGAGTTCCGGGGAGAGGGCTCAGTTCAAAAATCCTAATAACTGCCGATGTAATGAATGTATCGACATCAAATTTCGTATTTAAAACTAAAATCCACTTAGGACATAACCAGTCAAATTTCAGCGATATCGGCCGAGGGGAGGGGGGAGTTCCGGGGTGGGGGCTCAATTCAAAAATCCCAATAACTGCCCATATAATGAATGTATCAACATCAAATTTCGTATTTAAAATAAAATCCACTGAGGACATAACCCGCCTATTTCAGCTATATCGGTTGAGGGGAGGGGGGAGTTCCGGGGAAGGGACGATATTCATTTATACTTAGGCCCCCCACAACCCCCCCTCCCGTTAAAAATCTATGGACGCCACATAGCCTATTTTTCAACTTGGCTTTTAAGAATATTACATGTGAACTTTCATTATAATCCGTCCATCCATTAATGCGTTAGAGCAATTTTTATGCTTAGGCCCCCCTTACAACCCCCCCTCCCCTTCAAAATTTTGGGACGCCACATAGCTTATCATTCAATCGGGGTCTAAAGGATGCTACATGTGGAGTATCATGAAGATCCGTCCAGCGGTTTGGGCGTGATGCTGGAGCAAACCCTGTTTCAGCTTTATTGATATAGAAGGTTATGAAGGTGGGTGGAAGAGAACGGGGAGTTAAGAGATTGCTCAATTCAAAATCCCAATAACTGCCGATGTAATGAATGTATCAACATCAAATTTCGTATTTAAAATTAACATTCACTGCGGACATGACCAGTCAAATTTCAGCATCATCGGTTGGGGGAGGGGGGAGTTCCGGGGTGGGGACCCTTTTAAAAAATCCCAATAACTGCCGATGTAATGAATCTATCAACATCAAATTTCGTATTTAAAATTAACATCTACTGCGGACAAGACCACTGAAATTTCAGCGATATCGGTGTAGGGGAGGGAGGAGTTCTGGGGTGGGGGCCCTTTTCAAAAATCCCAATATCTGCCCATGTAATGAATGTATCAACATCAAATTTCGTATTTAAAATTTAAATGCACTGCGGACATGACCAGTCAAATTTCAGCGATATCGGTTTAAGGGAGGGGGGAGTTCCGGGGTGGGGCCCTTTTCAAAAATCCCAATAACTGCCGATGTAATGAATGTATCAACATCAAATTTCGTATTTAAAATCAACTTCCACTGCGGACATGACCAGTCAAATTTCAGCGATATCCATTGAGGGGAGGGGGGAGTTCCGAGGTGGGGGCTCTTTTCAAAAATCCCAATAACTGTCGATGTAATGAATGTATCAACATCAAATTTCGTATTTAAAATTAACATTTACTGCGGACATGACCACTCAAATTTCAGCGATATCGGTTGAGGGGAGGGAGGAGTTCTGGGGTGGGGGCCCTTTTCAAAAATCCCAATATCTGCCGATGTAATGAATGTATCAACATCAAATTTCGTATTTAAAATTAAAATGCACCGCGGACATGACCAGTCAAATTTCAGCGATATCGGTTTAAGGGAGGAGGGAGTTCCGGGGTGGGGCCCTTTTCAAAAATCCCAATAACTGCCGATGTAATGAATGTATCAACATCAAATTTCGTATTTAAAATCAACTTCCACTGCGGACATGACCAGTCAAATTTCAGCGATATCGATTGAGGGGAGGGGGGAGTTCCGAGGTGGGGGCTCTTTTCAAAAATCCCAATAACTGTCGATGTAATGAATGTATCAACATCAAATTTCGTATTTAAAATAAAATCCACTGAGGACATAACCAGACGAATTTCAGCTATATCGGTTGAGGGGAGGCGGGAGTTCTGGGGAAGGGGCGATATTCATTTATACTTAGGCCCCCCACAACCCCCCCTCCCGTTAAAAATCTATGGACGCCACTTAGCCTATTTTTCAACTTGGCTTTTAAGAATACTACTGTGAACTTTCATGATAATCCGTCCATCTATTAATGCGCTAGAGCTGTTTTTATGCTTAGGCCCCCCCTATACAACCCCCCCTCCCCTTCAACATTTTTGGACGCCACATAGCCTATCATTCAATCGGGGTCTAAAGGATGCTACATGTGGAGTATCATGAAGATCCGCCCAGCGGTTTGGGCGTGATGCTGGAGCAAACCCTGTTTCAGCTTTATTGTTATAGAAGATTATGAAGGTGGGTGGAAGAGAACGGGGAGTTAAGAGATTGCTCAATTAAAAATCCCAATAACTGCCGATGTAATGAATGTATCAACATCAAATTTCGTATTTGAAATTAACATTCACTGCGGACATGACCACTCAAATTTCAGCGATATCGGCTGAGGGGAGGGGGTGTTCCGGGGTGGGGGCTCAATTCAAAAATCCCAATAACTGCCGAGTTAGATTAGGTTAGGTTGTCCGGGAAACTTCGACATTTCTCCTAATATCTCTCATTCGAATTCTATTCAATCCTTCAACAGTACATTCATGATGTTATAATTTTGAATTATTCATTTGGAATTAAGGTCTTTCAACGGCAGACAACCCAGCTTGTATCTGCCTTGCAGTGGCTGACACTCCAGATAGTAGGTGATTAGGACCCCTGGGCACCACGGCTTTCAACGGCGGAAACCACACCTAGTAAATACTTAGCATCGCTGAATATCCTAGCCAGTGCATACTTAAGAACGCTTGTGACCACTGCTAGTATCGGCCTTGCAACGGCGTACAACCCTTCTAGTAGGGTACCACAGCTACTACGTAATTAAGACCTCTAGTATGTAGATGGGAACGCTGGACGTGACAGCTAGTACGTAGTTAGGATTGCAGGGCATCATAGCTTGTATGTGCCCTGCAACGGCGGATCCCACAGCTAGTACGTAGTTACTACTACTACATGTGAAATTCCATTACAATCCGACCATTCGTTAATGAGTCAGCACTATCTTTATGCTACGAGGCCTTTGAGGCCTACCCCCACAACCACCCTCCCGTTCAAATTTTTGTGATGTCACACATCCTATTTTTCAATTGGCTTTTAGGAATACTACATGTGAAATTTCTTGATAATCCTACCATTAGTTAATGAGCTACCGGTTTCTTTATATTTAGGCCTCCCCCCACAACCCCCCTCCCCCCTTTAAAATTTTGAGCCGTCACGCACTCTATTTTTCTATTCGGCCTTCAGGAATACTCCATGTGAAATTTCATGATAATCCGTCCAACCGTTAATGAGCTAGCACTATATTTATTCAATCGGGCTCAAAAGAAAGCTACATGTGAAGTTTCATGAAAATCCGTCCAGCCGTTTGGGCGTGATGCTGGAACAACCAAACAAACATACAAACCCCGTTTCAACTTTATTAATATAGATTTCTTCCTTGATAATTTTAGTTGGAACCAAACGGAAACGTATTTTTTCTTTATATTTGGTGTCTAATGAGCTCAGGATCGCGACTTGGAAATCTAGCCGAGGCACTTAGGTCGGATGTTTTAACTGGAAAGTTTAAAATAACCTTGAGCACGTCGTCCTTCGGATTGGACTTTAAGCGATGATCCAGGTCGTTTTCGAATGTCAGGTACTCAATAATGAGACGTATATTATGTAATGAAACCTGGGTAGGTGAAATTTCACTTAGGTTAAAAATAACCTTGAGCACGTTGTCCTTCGGATGGGACTTTCCCGATATATCTGAATCTGTATTTGGTTGATCTTCTTCGTTTCTGGTTGCTGCCTATCTACCAACATTGCTGTCTTAATGTGTTTTTCAGAAAATATGTGAAAACAGTACCTCAAAGCCCACCTTACATTCCACATTTCTTCCTTAATAATTTTAGTTGGAACCAAACGGTAACTTATTTTATCTTATACATGGAGTCTGTCGAGCTCAAGATCGCGACTTGGATATCTAGCCGAGGCACTTAGGTAAGATGTTTTAACTGGGAAGTTAAAAATAACCTTGAGCACGTCGTCTTTCGGATGGGACTTTAAGCGATGATTCAGGGCCTTTTCGAATTTCAGGTACTCGATAATGAGTCTATCTAATGTAACTAAACCCAGGTCGAACGGTGTCTCATCGAAAACCCTACGGTTCCAGCCAGTGATCACAAACCGGTTCATATGCCTCATTTCAAATGCACTACTTATATGTTAAACGACCACATTAACAGTATGATTCAATAAATTTAGACTGACTCAGCTCAGTTTTTGCAAACAGCAGAATGCATTGCACACCTAGTATGATATCTGAACAAAAGCAACATTCTGAGCGAACAGAAGTTTTAAAATAAAATATAATATTTAAGCAATTTAAAATATATCATTAATATGGCTAAAGTTTGAAATTATACACACTCAGGAATAGATAATTAAAATACACAATTTCTTTGTCAAACTTCACTATATATTCTCAAATACTCAACTAGTTTCGCCGTGTTAAGGCATTATCAAGAGTCACTTACAAACTGACAGAATTGGTTGACAGGGTAGAAGGTACAGTTATGGAGGGTTTTTTTTAGGTAGTGACGGGGAATTCCTTGTTTTCGTTACTCTATACATTCCAATAAACAGATATTTACAAGATAATAATAAATATAAAATAAAAAAGAAAGAATATATATATATATAAAATCTAATAAAGCGAATCTAACAGTAAAGTGTTGATATTCATATAGGTATGACTCAGGAATTATATAAATGTAAAATATAATAATATTAAAGTGAATAAAAACAAATACATAGAATTTAAAGACAAATTAAAACATCAAATGAAAATATAGTATTCTCTGAATGTCAGTTGGCAAACATTTCTACAATCATCAGACTCTTAGCTACTTGATATTTAAATTAAGAAGGGGGGAATGGTTCAGTTCTATTTGTTCATTTAGCATTACAATATCATTATTTTTGTTCAGTTTATTTATTTCTACCGCTTCCAGTAAATTCAAAATTGGACCTTTTTGGCAGATATGTATTATAGTTGGTTTGTGTTGTGTGTCTATGGTATGTCCTGTTTCTGTGAGATGTTGGTGAAATGAGGAAGTGTTGGAGTTTGTATTTCTTGTGTGTTCCCTGTATCTAATCTTAAAGGATCTCCCTGTCTGTCCCGCGTATTTGGCATTACATTCTGGGCATTCCAATTGATGCACTCCACATTTATCCATTAAATCTATTTTTTCTTTTGAATTAAATAATATTCTACCCAGATTGGGGTTGGATTTGAAGGCTGGATTTAAGTTATGCTTACTTAATTTCTTTTTTATTATTTGGGATAATATACCAGTGTAAGGGATAGAGTAATAATTACATTTTTCTGTTTGTGGTTTAGGGTAGATATTATGATAAGTTATCTGTTTTAATTTACTAGATGTTAGTTTGTACATTATACTGGTATTAAAGTTATTGCCTGCTGCAATTTGCTTCAATTTGGCTATTTCTTGTTTTTTGTTTGTGTTCGTTAGAGGCAATGGGAAGCATCTATGTATCATGGACTTGAAGTATGCATATTTGTGAGATTCCGGGGTGTATGAGTCATTTGAGATTATGGCATCCGTGTAAGTGTCTTTTCTGTATATGTTAAATAGGAAGAAATTGTCTTGTCTTGTTATTGTTAGGTCTAGAAAGTTTATGTTGTTCTGTTCGTTCTCTATTTCTACAGTAAATTTTATATTTTTGTGGAGGTTATTAATAAAGTTATTAAATTGGTCCAACTGTCTGCGCCTGTGAAACCAGTTAAGACGTCATCGACATATCTAAACCAAAATAAAATATGTTTTTTTGCTAATTAGTATTTTATTTTCTACATCGTCCATAAATATATCTGCTATGAGTGGGCTGAGGGGTGAGCCCATTGGAAGTCCAGATTTTTGAAGGTACGTTTCTTTGTTAAATTGGAAATAATTTTGGTTGAGGCATGTACTTAGTATTGACATGATTTCTATGTGGACACTGGGGTTGATCTTTTTCCTACATAAAATATGCTCTACTAAGTTGACGGTTTCTGCAGTAGGTATGTTGGCAAACATATTACTGACATCAAAATAGACTAATCTAAATTTTTTACCCTTAAGATTAATACTATTAAGTTTTTTAGTGAGGTCTATGGAATTTCGTACGGTATGTTCAGGGTTAAAATGAGTTAAAAGTCTGAATTGATTGTTGAAAAATTTGGCCAACTTACAGGTAGGTGCGTTACTGTAGGAGACAACTGGTCGTACTGGAAGATCTGGTTTGTGTTCCTTTATTAGGCCGTATAGTCTTGGTGCTTCGCTGTACATCGGTGTGAGTGCTCTTTTTATTTTCTTGTTTTCTGCCAAAATTTGGAGATCATTTACTATTGTTTTTACTGTCTTCTTAAATTCTTGGGTGGGGTCTTTGTCTAGGAGGCATACCTCTTGATTTTGAATGATTCCGTTCATTTTTTCTATGTAGTCTTGTTTCTTTAAAAAGTGTTCCCTTCATCTGCTTTTGTGGCTATGATTTCCTGTTGTATCATTTTTTGTTGGATGTTTTTCAGAAGTTTCTTCTCTGTTGTGTTCTTCTTTTTTGTCGGTTTTGTTTCTAAGTTCTTCTTTATCTGATATTTTAGTAGTTCTTTATCACTTATGTTTGATTTTTCTATGGCTAATTCCACGTATACTCCGAGTTGTTCCTTTTCTTTTTTCACGTTTTGGACGTGTGGTGTGTATTTAGGTCCTTTTTCCAATAATTGTTGTTCTTCTATTGTAAAAACGATATCTGATAAATTTCTTATTCTGGGGTGAAATTTGAACGGTTTAATTTATTTTTTATTGTCAACATGTATGGTCTTCTTTTTTAGATTAAATAACTTCTTTTGCTGTTGTTGAAATTTGTTATATATAATGATACTAACTTTTTCTCGTATGGTGTCTTCTAAAATTTCAAATTCGGTTCGATGTAGTTTAAACGATAGTTCACTATGTATAACTTTCAGGTAATGTCTCAGACTGTCTCTAATAGAATACCACTTTTTAATTTCTTCTTTTAGCCAGATCATCTTTGAGAGTTTAATAACTTTCTGAGTAGTAACATTGTTTATGGATGATTTAATATTGATGAAATTGGGAAATACCTTATTCTTTACACATTCTCGAATAAACCGAATGTTCTGGGAGGCTTTTCTTTGTTTCAGGAAGATTCTGTAGAATCCGTCATCTGGTTCGCTTGACTGGTAAATCTGGAAACCATAAATTATGTACACTCACTTCTGTTGGGCCATCTAGCACATATATAAACTTACTAATAACATATCTGTGTCAATCCAAGCTCTGAAGAAGACGCACTCAGTGCCGAAAGCTTAGCAGAAATTCTAAAAGTTTGTTATTATCACAACACATCACAAGCCTCATCTCTCCTCCTTCCTGTACAGACTGACACAACTTTATTTATGTATAAAAAAGAAATACAGGAGATAGAAGGCATGTCTATAACGGGAACATTTGCCTTTTTCTTTTAAAACTTGTGTTAACTAGGTAGTATTATTGATTTGTAATGTAAATGTGGGTTGTTACAGGGGGTGGGATAGCGGCCATTATGAAGCGAGGTAGTCGACTTCAGAGTCGAGCCAAGGGCTTCGTGACCAGGATCCTGACCCAGCTCAGAATATGCAAGTAGAACTTCAGTCTCATCCTTCACAAACAGCCTTGTCTTGTCTAAACTGCGAGCAATTATTTTATGTAAATGTTGATTATTTTAAATGTTTAAACAAAAATTTAAGTTTTGTTCGCTTTCCTTAATTTTTAAATGTTATCTTCTATTGAAGGTTATAAAAATATTTTAATATGTGTAATGTTTAATGAGTAAAACAATCATTAAGTAAGTAAATAGTGTAATAATATTATGGGAAATATTTTGTTTATTATATTAAACGTTTATTTCGAAATAAGTACTTAACATATCATTTTATTATATGTGACGCAGTACAGAAAACCGTACCGAAGCAAAAGGAAAGGCCAGATGACGCGACTAACTTTTAAAATATACCTAGATTTTTGCTGATTTATTAGAACATGTCTTAATTTTTGTTTGACTCTGAGCGCTAAACTGGTCTACGTTATTAATCAGGCGTTGTTTTCAACAAATGTCTACCTAGTGACAAAGTGGGAAGAAGGGCCTTAAAATGTCAGAATAATATATTTTTCTTCAATGTTTGTTCACATTTGAACAATTGTTTTTTTAAAGCAAGTTAGAGGCCATACATAAATTATGTTACGCAATTTTGGACCCCCCTCCCCTCTTTGAGAAAGTGTCTCTTTGAACCCCCCCCACTCCCCTCCCTCGTAACGTACACGTCTCGAGCTCGACAGTTTCAACATCGAATCGTCAAGAAGAATTCCGTGAATTCCCGTTCAGGAGCCCTAATAAAGAAATCATTTTGATTTTTTTAAATGTATGATTTCCTTCTCTTTCAGAAATTCCGCAAGGAAAAAAAAACCTATCTTTTCGACTTAAGGTAGTGTTTCGGGTAGTACGTCACATATAAATTCAATATATCTACTAAATATTAAGATGAACCAATATAGATTGTAAAGTGTTGTTTAGTTCTAACAAGTATTATTGTATATTTGTATGTGTGTCATTGTAGTGATGTAATTTTTAGAAGATTTGATGTTTTTGATTTTTCAACGCACATTTTGTTTTTATTTCAGGGACCGAATCAGTTAACTTTATTTTTCCAAATTTCCTTTCTGAATGGACCTTTTATTCATTCAAGTTTAATATTTAACAGTTCCTGTTTTAGATGTTTTATTACTTCAGAGTAACTTGTATAATGTATATTACAAAAAAAATTTTAAAAGTACCATTAAAAAATAAAATGTGACCTGAACTTTTTATACAAAAATTGTATTAATAAACACAATTGTTTACATCATAAATTAAAGATTGAGCTTGGTATAGATTATCAACCCAAGTAAAACAAGGTGATACGCAAAAAAACAGGTTTTGTAATAATTAATTATTGATTTAAATAATTAATTATCCTCAATATAAATTGACTATATTTAAGCATAATAAACATTCAAAAGCAAAAATAAATAATTTTCTACATTGTTCATGAGTTTTTGTGTATACTGATATACCTCCCTGCATATTTATTTTAAGAATTTATGTTTAAAACTCTGATCTTTTTATTTTAAGAAGGGTCATAATGGAACTTACTGTTCAACTTTCATAACTGCTTCTGTCCCTGAAATATAGTGTTACCATCGTGTATTATTAATTCGAAGCTTAAACTGTGTTATTGGTACATTCACAAGAAAGGGTAACTGTCAATCTATAAAAACAATGTTAAGTGTACTTATGTGTGTACGAGTATGTATGACTGCTTCAACATGGCGCCTACACCGTTTGAGCTATATTCAAGAAATGTTTGGGGAACATTCAAGGTGATTGGGAGAAAAGGATAGGGTACTTGGCGTAACTAAATTCTTCGGGAATTACTGTACAGAGGGCAAAAAGGGGGGCGCTAATGTAGAGCAAAATACTGAATTGCACATTTCTTTAAAATATAGAATTCTTGAATTGAAAAGCTCTAATTCCATGAAATTTAGCGTACCAATTTTTCCGGAGAGGGACATAATTGTATTTGAGCAAAATATTGAGTAGCACATAGGTTTAGCAAGGAGTGTGGAGGGGGTATCTAAGAAAATTAATTCGTCATGACAGCGTTCAATCTAATGGCACGATATTTTCGGGGAATGTTCACGGTGCTCGGGGAGCTGCAACATTTTGCAACAATTCGTCATGACAGCGTTCAATCCAATGGCCCGATATTTTCGGGGAATGTTCACGGTGCTCGGGGAGCTGCAACATTTTGTCGCCTCTCTTCAGCTCTCTTGTCCCTCTCGGTCTGTCTCCGCTGTTAGTCAGGATTGAGGAGAGTATCATGCGGGGACGTTCTGGGGTTCTCGGAGCTCAAATTTTGTTTTTATTATTTATTATATTATTTTGTACATATCTTTATTTTGTTTTATGTCATGTTTTTATTGTTTTATATATATATTTATTATTCTTAACATACTTTTTTTCATTTTATTAGGTATTGTTCTTGTTTTTTTTTTCTTATTGTTTTGTTTATATACATTGTAGAAATATTGTCATCCAATTTACTTATGATTTCTTGTAGACGATCGTAATTATGAAAATAATTTTTTTAATAATTATTGCACAAAGCTTCATCACACGTTCATCTAATTTGGTTATTTTTTAGCTGATTATTGTTGAACGCGAAAACTTTTTTAACATTACAAATATTGTTATTAAATAAAGCTGTTGGCAAAAATAAGTTATTCAAAAATCGTTGCAGGTTAACATACCCTTAATTTCGCAAAATTGCCTACACCAATAATTAATAATAATTTTTCGTGAAGACGAGGGCAATTTGAATAAAGCCTCACCATTCTTTGTGAATAATAATGAGTGTAACAGGAGGTGAAAAAATATTTAAACAACCATTCTAATGAAGCCTTTAATGGCAACCAGTCAAAGAAATTATAATTTCAATAATTATTGAAGGTTGAAGAATTATTTAATAAAGATAAAGTTGAGCCACACAAAAAACTTAATTATAGTAAGGGTGTTGCCGGGATTTCGATTTTCTAGATCTAGAGGAAATTGCGTGCTGAGCTAGAGATCGCGGGTTCGATACCCGGCCGAGCCCCTTAGGTTTTTATCTAGGAGGTAAACAAACCTTAAGCACGCCGCCTTTCGGGTGAGACGTTAAGCGATGGTCCCAAGCCTGTACGATGTCAAGTATTTGTTAAAGACCCCTGCCCTAATTAACTAAACCTGGATAGGCAAAATTTAGAACTCCCACAGTAGAGTCGGGCTCATGTCCAACATAGCGACGAAAGAGCGCTCTGGTAGTAGGCGATATGACCCCGCAGTTAAAGCCCGGGCATGAGTCATTATAACTAACTTTAGAGGAAATTTTGAGACAAAAAGAGATGATTTTATGGCAACCTTTTGAACTTCAACAATCCGATCTCGCTTAAGAGTTGGTTATTACAATATTCCAATCCTTGTCTTGTAAACATGAAGCCAAATGTGGTAAGGAAACCTAAAGGAACTCGAATTTTAACAACCAGTTCACTCTAAAGACCCCCCGAAGGCCTTCCATAAACAAAATATTCAAAGAAAAAGAAATTTAAAAAATCTAAGACAGTGAAAAAAACCGTCATTGCAGAGGGCTACCAGAAGCTACATTTCTCTGGGCGATATGAATGCCTCACATGGCTGGTGGGGCTCACCTGGTGCAAAGAGTCCTGGAAACATCATCAAACGGGTATTTGGTAGTTCGGACAGGATATTGTAAAACACAGGAAGGACGACCTACATTAGTCCAGCCTCCGTCCTGTATCTTTTTTTTTTTCTCATTACAATTTTTGTAATAAAATGTGACTTTTTGACAAGACATAGGTTTCCAAAAAAAAAATACATTAAGGCGTAGTCAAGGTCCACACCTTAGATTTTCCGTGAAAACGTCGGGATAAAATCATAACAAGTGTTTCGTAATAATACGTAATTTAATTATCAATCTCTTTAATATAATGGTTATACAGAGTAGTATGGTTACAGAATAGATAAATCACAAGTTTATTGCATGTAGCAAGGGTCTGTGGTAGCTAAAGTAACACACGTATACCTCACACTGTATTGACTACGCCTTAATGTTTTTCATTTTGTTTTCGATGCTGCCGTAGCTCTTGCATTTGCTCGGCACTAGACTTTTTAAGTTTTTTAAATTCCTTTTGATGCGAGCTTTTCTCTGATTTGCGTTTTCTATAATTCTGCGCATATTTACGATTCATATGAGACGACAATTTTAATTTTTTTGTAATTTTCGAATTAGTACTGATTTTTACATATATTTCGACGAATATTTTTATTGTTTCACTTTGAGTCCTAGTAGTGCTCCTCAAGGTCTTTACAATGACACCCGAATCAACGTTCTATCTAAACGCGTTATCACGCTACACTAATTTCTAATTTTACACAACGCTAATTCGCAACAATTATCCGCCGGCGCCCACACTAGCCCGATAACGTCACAGGCAAAACAAACACTGCACAACAAACACGTACAGACATGCTCTATCCATTGTGACCTCAACCGTTGTTATCGCATTATTAGTCTCGTAGTTATTATCGATTGAAATCTGACGGTATTTTGTAACACAAGAAAGTTTTACCGGCTATCACTGTGCTTAACGAGCGAATAGCGTTTTCACGTCAAAATGGTTGCAGGTTAACTACCATTAATATTACCTAATTTTTCTAAATTTCAAATGGGATCGTCTACATGTCAAAGCAAACTTATACACCAAGTTTCATAAAAATCCGTTCAATGGTTCTTGAGTTACGCGTGTGACAGGGATTTAGGGGACAAACAGACAGACATGGGACAAAAGTGTTGGTTTTGATCTATGTAAAGCATTTGAAGGAACTTGTGAAATCCAAGACCAACAAATTGTTTGGCTCTCAGAAACGTTCACAGCGCTGCCTCTATCCTTCATCATTATTTCAAACACTTTCAGGGGGGGGGGGGGGGGGGGGGGTCGTGACGCTCAGTGAGTTACCTGAACTCTAAAACTTTATATCACATTATGTTTAACTGAAATAAAATGATCTTGCCACAGGAGATTTAGAGTGAACTATACTTCCAGCTACAGATCTAGGTACGTCAACATGGTCCGTCTCATTCTCTCATTTACAAAACTGATTATTATGTATTCTACTTTATTAATTTTTTATTTTTACTTTTGTTTATTTTATCTGTTATTTTTCATTTGTTTATTCTTTTTTTGATCTAAAATTATGAGCTTATTAGTATTCTACAAAATAATAATAATCTTTTTTTACTACAAATATTTTTATAATAAAAATATATATATAATGTATGAATAAAACAAACTTATTTTTTGAAATATTGTCTATTCCACTAAAGATATATATACATATAACTACCGGTTTCGGCTTTATACCATCGTCAGGTCTAGTTATGAACTAAGTCAGTTTGCAGAGAGCGACCCTTCAAATACATCTCAGGTCAAAGGGTGCTATTAAAACTTGGGAGTCCCCTTGCTGTACCGTTAGCTAACTCATGAAATATTTCTTAACAAAACCTAGTTCTAAATTTACATAAAACAATGTCACTAGACTAATACGGGGAAAATAACAAATAAATAAGAACAAATACAAGTAAATAATAAAAAATATAAATAAAATTAATAACAATGTTAAGATTTAGATAACTTGAAACATATATGTGGAACCAAATATTAATAACAGATAATACAAACATGTATGTGGAAACAGAACTGGATCAGGGTGTTAACAAAGGGGAATAGTTGAAATAAATTTGGTCATTCATGCAAATGTTCCTTTTGGTAGCTTTATTTATTTCTAATTGCTCTAAGCTATTAAGTAGCCTCAACTTAGAAGTTGTATATATAATGTATCATAACAAATTATAGAATACATAGTGGTTACGTGCTATGTATCAGGCATCCTAATTTGTCATTGGATCTGGGATACCGAATATACTTCACGACCTCAAAAATCGTTTGTAATTTTTGAATGGTTAATTTGCGTCAGGAAACCTGGTGGTGAGTTGGAGTCATACTACAAGCTCCTAGAACCGCTTCAGAAAGTGTCTTGTCTCGTCTTACTTAAGGTCAAGGACTTATGAGTCCTCATATAAAATGACATGTTAATTCTATTTGAAGTTTTCATGTCCTCAGACAGGCATCAATTTTGTTCTCTTTTTTTGTGTTCAGGGAGACGAAAAACGTGAAATTCCGGTGAAACCTCAATATAAATTTTACGAAACCAATAATATAACTTCTCATAAATAAATTGCTAGAAAAGTAAAAAAAAAATTCAACCTTGTATATTTTACTTAAGCGGAGTTATGGATTTTGGGCAGTACAATGATTTGTATTATACTTTATAGCTTATACGTACTGCGTACTATGGTTAGAAGTGTGTAACATACTCTGTATACCAACTTGTTTCTGCTATGAATACTGATGTAGCAACAGATACCTTAACAGATACCTTAACAGATACCTTAATGATGCACTGCACAAACATTGCGCTTTAACAGCTTTAGCTTTCAGTATTTTGCTCAAAACATTATTACGGGACATACGTATACCACCTTTCCTACTAAATTTCCACTGTTGCGGTATGCGACAAAATGAATGTAGTGATTCCTTTGTTTAATGTTCAAAACTGTATAAGTATGTGAATTTCTCCATTAAAAATTCTAATGTGGATAATATAATACCACAGCGCTCTGTTATAAGCTCTTAATTTATGAATATGGTCAATCGTCCAAATAACGTAAATATTCCGCTATTTTTTAATTTAAAAAAAAAGCATGCTTATCTATTTTTTATCCATTTATAGTTTCCCCTAGATTGCAGTCTAACGAGTTTTCGTTCGTTGGTTTAATTTGATATTTTTGAACACTTTCCAAATTTGTGATATGAATTAATTATAATTAATTATTTTTACGCACCCTGACTGTAATCATGATTCATTAGACCAGTCAGATGCAAAAATAAGCCCTAATTGGTTAGCATATTCCTTGGTGGCGATCCGGTAGACATTTTCAAATTTTGAGTTAGGGTGTTTTCCTTACATTTTTGATAACTGAGCGGTTGACCCTATAAATATACAATATTTTTCACATTGTAGTCTACAATTTTACTTGAAAATCGGGGAAGGTCTTATACGAACCAATCCCTTCAGCAATTGTCACCATAAATATTACAGTATCTGTACAGAAACGTGAGCCCATAACAAGTACCATTCTGTATTAAGGCATTTGGTGAGTAAAATATTGAAAAATGAAAGCAAATGTTTGTTGACAAGTCTCTCTTGTCCTTGTAGAACCTACTACAGCTGGTTTGACTATTATCTTTAATCGATGATGCTGTTTGTTCGTGTAAATAATTTTATAATTAAAGGATATTAAATATAATTAACATCATTACTGTTGATAATTTGCATTTATAGGAACTACTTTTTGAGGTATATTTACACTTTAATAATGATACAAAAGATTTGTGTGAATCTTATTTTTGTAGTTTAAATGTATTTAATATAATGTGTTAAATAGAAGTATGTATTACTATTATTTTCAGTAATTTTTACTTATTGTACGCACTTTTCAAATAGCATTCAACATAAGCTCCTTGACCTTTCATGAATTGAGTTGAATTTATTATTATTCTGTACGTCGAACAGTGGCTCAGAAAGCCGGAAAACAGGGTCAAGCCCTGGACGTTTCCGAAAACTAGCCATAAATAAATCTAATGCGCTCATTGGAGGTGAATTAAAAAATGCTGACCAAGAATTAGGCGCATTGTAGTCATGTTCCTCGTTATGAGATAGGATATAAAAAATGCTGACCAAGAATTAGGCGCATTGTAGTCATGTTGCTCGTTATGAGATAGGATATAAAAAATGTCGTCGGTGAATCATCGGCATTCTACTTTTCCAGAACGAAATATTCAATTAAAGTTTCCCTTCCAAAACCAGTCAACCGTTCGCACTAATATTCAATAGTTGATTTACATAGGGGCTCCTAAATCCTCATAGTAAATTTCCTTTCAATAAATTCATTATATCGGCAGTTTATTAGTATTAGTGTTTTTGATTGAAACCCTTCCCCTGAATTCTCCTCCCCTCCAGCCGATATCGCTAAAATTTGACAGGTTATGTAAGCCCTCATTGAATTTAGACTTCAAATATGAAACTTTTTGTCGATGCATTCATTACATCGGCAGTTATTGAGATTTTTGAGTATGACCCCCTCCGATCCCCCTTTTCCCTCTGGTCAATCTAGCTGAAAATCAATGTGTTGTTCGAGAGGTCTGGTTTCATATATACAATTTAATGTCGATACATTCATTCTATCGGGAGTTACCGTGTTCACAGACAGAAATACATATTTTTTTTCATATTTGAAATCTAAAGGTCGAAACATGAAATTCCATTGAAAACTGCACATTTAATTGTTGACCGATTACACAACTCTAGCTATGAAAACTGACATTATTGCAGAGATATTGTGAAATAATTCAAATGGACTTGAAAAATAAAATAAAACTTGTTTATTTAAGATATTGTCTAATTTCACTAACTATATATACATGGGAGTACTTTCGGTATTTCTACCATCCTCAGCCAAAAGCATAAGAGATAAGAATAAGTTAATTTTCAGAATGTCAGCCTCTCGAGGAACCCATTACCCTCCCTCCTGGTGTTCCCCATGACGTCAGACATTCCTAACTAAGCTAAATTGTCATGCTGTTAAGATATTTTATGACAAGGCGGTCCCCATATTTCAAATGTGTGACCCCTTCTAAGGTCTAGGTAATATTGTAAACTATAATGCATTGACAATGACCAGTCGAATAATATAACATTAACAAATCAAAAATAATTGGTTCCAGTTACAACTTAATTAAAATTATTATACTGTAAATTATATAAATATATCTATTGGCAAGATTCAGATAAATCATATATCTATATATATATATTGGTAAATTCTATGTATATTTAAACGTACCTGTGCACATCGACTGGAGGGTCATATTATTGGTGACAGTAAAGGGGAATATTTTAGATTGGTTTGGTCGTTCATACAATTTCCATTTTTTAAAGTTCTGTTTATTTCTAATTGTTCTAATGAGTTGAGCAATGGGCTTTTTTCGCAGAAATGAAGGTATTTTATGCCTGTGTCTTTATCAAATGTATGTTTGTGTTGGTTGATGTGTTGTGCAAATGTTGATTTTGTTATGTTGTGTCCATGTTAGTATCTATTTCTGATATATGTTCTTTGAGTCTTTGTTTGAATTGTCTCCCAGTTTGTCCTGTATATATGTTCTTTGAGTCTTTGTTTGAATTGTCTCCCAGTTTGTCCTGTATAGACTAAGTTGCAAGAATTGCAATTTAATTGATAAACCCCACTCTTTCCTTCTGTTTTTATTAGGTCTTTCGTGTTGTTAAGGTGTTTGTAAAGTGTCCTATTTGTTCTAAAACTAACTTTGAAGTTTTCTTTTTTAAGAATATTGCCTATTTGTTCAGAAATTTTCCCGTAATAGGGTAAGCTTACCCGTTTATTATGTCTAGTTTGGAGATATCTTTTAAATTGATTTTGTTGGTTACTGTTTTTAATTGATTTTGTTGGTTACCTTGTCATAAAATATCTAACAGCATGACAATTTAGCTTAGTTAGGAATGTCTGACGTCATGGGGAACACCAGTAGGGAGGGTAATGGGTTCCTCGAGAGGCTGACATTCTGAAAATTAACTTAGTCTTATGCTTTTGGCTGAGGATGGTAGAAATACCGAAAGTACTCCCATGTATATATAGTTAGTGAAATTAGACAATATCTTAAATAAACAAGTGGATGGTAGAAATACCGAAAGGAGGATGGTAGAAATACCGAAAGGAGGATGGTAGAAATACCGAAAGTACTCCCATGTATATATAGTTAGTGAAATTAGACAATATCTTAAATAAACAAGTTTTATTTTATTTTTCAAGTCCAACTCTAGCTATACTTGGTACAGCTGGGAAGTAACAATGTTATCTAAACGGAGACCTGGCATCAACTGGCACTGTTTCAAGAGAATCCCAGCTTTTGGGCCTTGTCTTCCGGCTTTATGGATCACTGTGCAGTCTAATTCTTTCTGTTTTAGATTATAATTTATTCTTCTGTTCTGTTTCAGCGAAGTGAAATGTCGTTTCATGATGAATTTTACATATTATTATAGAGGTATAGCTGCTATTAGTAACTGAACGGTACCCCCTCCCCCCATTTGCGACAGCTTTATTTCCTCTGTCCTTTGAGCGCCATATTTGAATATTTTTGTGAATTTATGGTGCACCCCTAATACCATAAAACTATTTTAAGATTTCCGTTTCGCAATATTTAAGGAACTAATTAGACCCTTGGCCGGAAATTTGCCTGTCAATTAAATTGTACATATAAGGGCTTGTACCAACCTAAATGTGAGAAATAGCAATTGTGCATTTAACTCGTGACTGTAACTGGAGTTTATCACTAGCAATTATTTAAATTAAAATGTTAGAAACTTGTGAGACGAGAAACGCGGACATCTTGTGGAAATTTGTAATAAATAAATAAAAAATTTATTTTTGAAATATTGTATTTTCCACAAAAATTGTCCAATCAACTTCAAATAGGTGGCCTTCTACTTGACAATCCAATGAGCAAAAAATCAAAAGAAAAATAATTTAAAATCATGAAAGAAATATCCAAAAACTACAGTTTGGTTTACTAGAGAGAATTGGAAGAAAAGTTAAAACAAAAAATTACAGAAATAAACTTGGGAAATTCCATACAAAAAGAAAGAGGTATACAAAATGATTGGTTTAGCCTCCACCTGAAATGTAAATTCACCTTTTACCTGCACTGCCTCACAGTCATTCTAGTAGCTCCGTGTTACAATAAATAAAATTAAGAAATAAATTACGATAATTTCGGAAAAATTAGCTTTATTCGAGAAGCTCTGTTTAAAATATCTAGATATTTTTTCAGCGCCCCCAATCTACCCATCAGCAATGCGACCCCACGGCGGGAATCTGGCAAATTCAAATTCAATACACCCACTTTTCTTTTTTATTCAGAAAAAGATAATACAAGTATATTTTTTTTACTACTAACGCATTAATCCTGTAATTAGAAGACTGTAAAGGGGATATCAAAAAGGCATTAAGAACAAATAATAAAGTAATTTATTGACCAAATATATATTACAATTATTAACTTTTTTTTAAAACAAAATTTTAAATTATTCACAATCAAAAAACATCTTATAATAATATATGTTTTATTAATAACTTTTATACATTATTCCAATAAAAATATGGCAATAAATATTGAATTAAAATATTGTTATTTTCCTTTCAAACCTTCGCGGTCGTTACTCATACATATGAAGGACATAATAATTTTTTTAACCCGGAAGACATAATTCTATTGAATCGTCCTACAACTCCCAACGCTACGCATCGTACAGATTTAACAACGAATTTCAACTATATGTAGTGTATTTCGTATGTTATACGTTATCGTCTTAGTGATGAATTTGTTTTATTAGAATCGGCTATTTGGGATCTGTCTGCTTCCCTTCCTAGTCAAACAACTGATGACTTAAAAAACACACCTAACAGGAACTACAAAGGTCGGTGGCAAGTCGCTAGAGTTGAATGCACATCCTAATATAACAATTACTTGGGCCACTTTGGCTTTGCCCATAATTTTGCAACAAGTTACACATTATTACGAAAAAACTATGGTGGCGAAAAGTGTCTATTATTGCGGTTGACGAACGTTGCCATGAATAAGGTGCATCAAAAGGGTCCTCTGGGCCTCCACAAAACATTTAAAAGTGCAATTGGTAGCAATGTCCGCAACAAAATTAAAAAGTGTAACTTGTTGGAAAAGCTGTGATTTCAGTAAATGTTGCAATTCACTCAAAAGAAACAGAACAAGGACTATGCTCTCCTACGAGAGGAAATGCCAGAAAGAAAACCACATTTCTTTTGCAAAACCTGCCCAAACAACCCCCTCACTCAACTTTCTATAATTATACAACCCCACGAAAAACAAAAAGGTCATGTCCACTGAACTAGACCCCCTTGTCTATATGTTTTCGAGATCGCTGAATCCGAATTCGACGTCCGTTTCACCCCATCAGGTCTATGGACACCGTAAACCACCCCCCCCCCCCCCCCCCCCCCTTATTTCTAGCGTTTCTCAGCATTCTCTCGGGTGTCCTCTGCTCTTCTTCTTCATTTATTCGAAAGTGAGACGTGGGGAGGGTAGGGGATTAACATCCGATCAGAAACGCACCCCTTGAGGGGGTTAAACCACCCTTTCAGGGGGTGAAACTAGTTTTTTTCTGTTTTCGAAGGATTTCTATCAGAATCACGACGTTTGTATACATATACAAGAAAAAATATGTATTTATATATATATTTCCAACATCCTATATATATATTACCTACAAGTAAGACATCTTTAAAAAAACATCGCCCCTAGGAAATTTTTAGGGGTACCGGCCTTTTTCCAACACCCTGTATATATATATATATACCCTATATATATGTATATATATATATATATATATATATATGTGATAGAAATCCTTCGAAAACAGAAAAAACCTAGTTTCACCCCCTCAAGGGGTGCGTTTCTGATCGGATGTTAACCCCTACCCTTCCCACGTCTCACTTTCGAATAAATGAAGAAGAAGAGCATAGGACACCCGAGACAATGCTGAGAAACGCTAGAAATAAGGGAAAAAGGGGGGGGGGGGGGGGTGGTTTACGGTGTCCATAGACCTGATGGGGTGAAACGGACGTCGAATTCGGATTCAGCGACCTCGAAAACATATAGACATAGGGGTCTAGTTCAGTGGACATGACCTTTTTTTTTTTATCGTGGGGTTGTGTTATTATTTTACCATATTATAAATTTTTTATAAAAAATAATAGGTAATTCAAAAATTATTAACATTTGAGAATCAAATTGTGCAACATTTTGACGTAAGATAAAATAGTGTTTTGAAAGGCATAAACATTTTTTAATTTCTCATTTGAGATTAAGAGTACAAATAAAGGTTTTATGTTGTAGATGTGTAACGAGACCAGAATGTCCACATCCATCCACAAAGTTAGAAAGACAGACCAATCACCGGCAATGTACTTCGTAATGTAATTTTTGCTCCCCCTCCAAAACCAATCCTTTGCGCTAATATTCCACAGTTGACAGGAGATGTGTTCACAGACACACACAAAGACACAGATTTTTTTTTTCATTTTTGAAAAACATGAAATTCCATTGAAAACTCGGATTTGAATTTTGTGACTGATTACATAACTTCCCCTATACTTGGGGAAGTAAATAAACAAAAAGATATTTGCGTCTTAGAACTTTCCCTTATTGATATCCGAATAATGATTTGGGATCTGTGTCGATATAATAAAAAACTAATAAAAACAGAGATCTTGTGTATCATTTATTTAATCCCCTCTTTTAGTTGATATCTTTAAAGACAATATTCAAAATAATATCCTAAAAACGCACCATTAAAATCACAAATAATCTTCTGACCTTGGTTGTTAAGCCGACGTTGCAATCATTGAATGGGCGTGTTTCTCCGGAGAGTGGAAATTTTGTAGCTCTCAAATTCTAATATTAAATACCAAGTATTCAGAAAACCTACGACTACCGACATATTTATTCATCCTTCATCAACCTGCCCCAATTGTTGTATTCCATGTTCCATAGAGCGTACTCTATCCCGCTGAATACAAAAGATAGACAAAAAGAGATAGAGGTCACACTTTTGTGTCGGTACATTCATTCTATCGGGAATTATTGGAGTTTTTATGTTAAACTTCCCCCTTCCCTTTGGCCAATTTGGCTGAAAAACAATAGGTCGATACATTCATTCTACAGGGAGTTTTTGTGTTCACACACTAACAGAATTTTATTTTTTTATATTTGGAATCTAGAAGTCAAAAAACATGAAATTCCGTTGAAAACTCGAAATTTTTGACCGACTACATGACTTCCCCTTTACTTCATATAGTTAGGGAAGTAGAAATGAACTATTAAACATATACCAATCGGCCATATACTTAAAAGAATTTTATTATGTACCAATTATTTACGTTGACCAATTTATATAAAATGAAAAATACATACCTTCTTCTTTAAATAATGCAAAACGCCTGGTTAATTAAAAAAAAAAAAAAAAGGAACTCGTTCAGCATTTATATTGTCTAGTTCCATAAAAATATATACAAAAAGTGTTCCGGTTTCCGTTGACGCCATCGTCAGCAGACAGTTAAAAGTAACCAGCTGAACCTGGTGTTAACGATGGCGTATCACTCAACATTTTGAATCCATTTAAGGGTCCTCTGACTTGTTGTAAGGGCTGCACATTGCACGAACAAGTTATCACCTTCGGAAATACCCAGCTCTTTATCTGTGAACAGAATACGATATTAATAACAACATTAATATATTAATAATACATTATTAAGTTAATACAAATGCTACCAATATATGATAAATATTTTTGTCTCTCACTATTTTTTTAATACAATCATCGCTTGGCTTGTCCTCGTCCGCCAATTCTTCACCAATACCTATTCAGGGAGTTAAAAAAAGCTTTCAGTGTCTTGAGGATCTCAACCGTACCAATGGCGGCTACTGGCAGTTTCCCTTTAAACATTACAAGAGATATAAAAGAATGAGCATGCATTTAAGCTTTCTCACGTTCCTAACTTAAGCAACGAATCATTCAAGTATATACATATTTCTATAATAGCAAAAACTACCAATAATGGTTTGGTTTGGTTTTATGACTCATGCCCGGGCTTTAACTACGAGGTCATATCGCCTACTACCAAAGCGCTCTTTCGTCACTTTGGTGGACATGAGCCCAACTCTACCATGGGAGTCCTAAATTTTGCCTACCCTAAATCTTTATTCACCTAGGGTAGGGGTCTTTAACGAGTACCTGACATCGTACAGGCTCGGGACCATCACTTAACGTCCCATCCGAAGGACGGCGTGCTTAAGTTTATTTTACCTCCCAGATAAAATAAACTAAGGGCCTCGGTCGGGTTACGAACCCATGTTCTTGAGCTCAGAAGTCAAGACTACCAATAATGAAAATATACTTTATAATTCGTTGCTATGATACAATTTAAAAATTACTTCGAAATATTTCCTACGGAAACTCATACTTGGAATGAGAACAATAAGACTAAATTTATAACTCCAAGAAATGTAAAATGAGGACAGATGTAAATTTCGAGGACAGATAAGCGATTGGAAATTTAATAACGAACATTTTTGGTAAGATCCAATGTTTCGATACGACTAATCCTTCTCGCGTAAATAAAGGAAACGTGGAGTTTCAAAACGACGTTTTAGGATGGTTTTTGGCACGTATCTTGCAAAACGAGCAACCTTCGAAAAAACGTACTAAATATAAAATGTGTTTTAGTTTCCTCTAGTTTTGTTTGAAACGATATTTCATTAATTCATAAATATAAGCAGTATCATGTAAAATGTACTGAGGACCGAAGTAAAATGGTCTCAAATTTCGATCAAAATCTAATTAGATCTAAGTTAGCACATGTGACTTCTTCATTCCAAATGTCAAGTTTATAGCTACAATAGTTTTTGAGGTAGAGCGAAGTTCTTCTTCACGTAGATCCAATGACATACACACACGCATAGACTTCATCGCGAAAATGGTTTAAACGTTCAGAAGAGCTTGAAACGTGAAAATCCGCTGAAAAATCGATCTGGGATTTTCATAAACTTATGCTACAGGTATAAGAGAGGAAAAAATGAGTTATATTTTATTTATTTTCAAAACTTGTGATACTATTGTGACAATAACGTTTTCTTGTCAATTCCAGATCACTTCATTTACATCGTTCACATAATGCACAAATTCTCTAAATATCTGACGTTCATTTTAAATCGGTCGCTCACCAAATATTGTCAGTACTCTGAGAGGTCCGTCAAGTTAGCCCCCCCACTTTAGCTTTCTGAAATTATTTCAAATTGGAATCGATTGTGCTCGGTTTGTGCTGCTTAGCAAAACAGTGTTTTTGAACTATTAAATGTGGGGGCCTAATTTGAGCTAGTTCGCTCATGTTATCTCGTTCTTGAGTAAGGTTAAGAACATAGGGGTCGGATATTGGGAGCCCTACCTCTATGATAAATGGAGTCCATGAAAACCTTCAATTATTAGATGAATTTCGAAGGATTATCTTCGTTCAATAAATCCTTGTTACTAAACGGACACCTTGAAAATAAAAAAATACATAAATAACATCCCGTTATAATTACCAATAAAACCTGATAAAATGGTAACATTTTAGATTGAGTTTCTGATACAATTACCAGGTTGATATAACTTACCGATCTCTACTGGAAGTCGAACGAGTAACCTCTCTAGACTGTTATAATGATGAACAAGTACGAAAAATAACTACTGTGCTCGACGAAAACAAATTTAATCTTTAACTTATCGTCATTTAACAATAGGAAAAGAAGGTACTGCTTCGAATTAGATTAAGCCAATTCATTTCCAACCTCATTGAAGGAAGAAATGAAAAACATAAGTTAATATCCATACTTTTAAAACAATATATGTGTGTATAAAATAAAATGCACAATTATCATATTTATGGGCACTGAAATTTATATGAACAACCTGCCAGAATTTCATATCTTTTTACACTACAAAATTACAGCATTTTCGTTTAACCGGTGAATTGGTCGTTGAATATTGGAACTGGCCCAACCCAACTAACATTGCTTACATAATCATAAATATTTTTCATTTGTACCTTTCATTAATAATTTTTTTAAATACAATTATATGAATAATTTAGATGATTAATTTGTTATTTTATCACCTTATTCAGTATTTTGGTTTTTTTTTCTTCCTTTTTTTTGGGGGAAGTTGAACTTTCCTGAACAAGGGGGGATTAACCAAGAAATCGAAACCTCCTCTGTAATGAGATTGATATGATGTGATGTTGGTTGAAATCGTCTTATTAGAAAATGTTTCATTTATCCAACGTAGCAATATGACATTGGAGGTTTTCTGTACATTAATGTAATGAAATTATTTATAGGGCAAGTGTCCACTGACAGTATCACCCTCCCCTATCAGTCATTTTGCGACAAAATACAATTATGAATTGTCATCAGATATTAAGTGGTGCTTGTAATGCTGGTGATCACTGCTTTGCGGTTGGGAGTGTCGAAGGAATACCGTTCACGGTAAGTTTAACTATTTTTATGTAGTAATTCTTCTGTGGACATTTTAGCAGATAACAGTTACCTTTTCCCCACTTTTCCGACATTAAAGGTGTGTATTTTCTTTATTTAGCCACTCTTTTCCAACTAAAACTTCATTTATTTAAATTGACTCAACTTTTCTAATCTAATGATGGAACTACATTTATTGAACTGTTTCACTTGACCTGATTCTCATCCATAAGACACTAACCTTCATTTCATTCTCCGTTAAAACCATCCTACCACCTTCCATACATATTTTTCATGTAATGGTCTGTAGAAATATATTTTTTTCAAGAGAATTGTCATTGGTCCATAGATGTCTATCTGAGTATAAGAAGCATTATTCTTTTGTTTTAGTGATAAATTATGTATTCTTGGAAAAGAGCTTTATTTACAAAATTGTTATGTAATCCTATTTGAAATGCTCATTTCTTCCGTTTTACCTATTTTAGCATTATTCTTCATTCTTCTAGATTACAATTCTGATGAGAAAGTTTACTTAAAACATTTAGTAACATGTTGCTATTACATACTTGTTCTATCGTATTACTTTGAAGTTTTATGGTGTAAAATAATATTGCCTGTGTCGTCGTATAAACAGATATTTGTGATAACAGGCTCACCGTATCAATGTGTAGTCAGTAAACCAACACTGATAACTTTGGTCAACACTTTCTCAGTTTTAGAACGTAATGGGTGTTTGCTTGTATGTTACGTAAAAATATATCTGCCTAAAATTACTTTTAGTAGATATTGGTACGGAATAATTTGATAGAAATAAAAAGTAACAAGACAATTTTCCTTTGACTTAAAACCTCTAAAATTTATTTGTTGTGAAAATCTGAAATGTTGCAATTTTTTTTTTTTATTTCATAGATTTAATTAATTATTATATCTGAAAATAAAGTTAGTTCATAAATTGATTTCCCCCAATTTATTTTTGTAAGAATTCACTTATGCCAGCTGAATATATGCAATTACTGCTCCTATTCAAAATATTTGACATTTCAAAACGCATTGTCACTGTTTGTCAAGAAGTTTTTCAAGTCAAAATAAACTATTCTTCTAGCAAGAAACGGTATTTTTTGTTTCAACAAAAAAATTAAATTGACCTGGAGCAAAACGAAGGTTTTCTGATTGCTCTCAATGACAATAACATAAGATTAACTAGTAGATTCATTACCTAACAGTTCAGAACTCTATTTTTATAATTCCCTTTATCGATATATGTTAGTATTTTATTCAGTTAAGTTTTAATTTTTAAAAAAAGTAAGGCTTACTGTAATGTATACTTTGAAGTACATCTTATACAAACATTTTACTTAACGCTCTCTATAAACATCTTATTGGCCAGTTCAACAAACAATATATTCTTTCACGGTATTTATGAACATGACAAGTGAATAACGTGAACATTTTCTCGGAGCAAAAGATGCCCACTAAATAGGTAAACTTTAAAGCGGGATCAATGATGCCAACCTTTGAAAACCAAATGATAGAATCAGCCATATAAAATATTGTAGGAATAAACTATCAGATGGAATACAATCAAAAGAAATGTCCTTTTTTTCTATTGCAACTTAAACATCAATCAGCCTTTAACAAATTATAGAGAATTGCGAGTTGTTCATGCTTTGAATGGTTCCGTTTTTAAAGATTCTCTTGAAGTTTGTGTCTAGTTTAGAAGAAAAAAACATATATATATATACTGTTATCCTATAAACGAAATGTGAAACATTCCCATAAAACTATTGTTTCATTTTCATTCTAATGTTTTTTTTCTTTCAATTTCAACGTTAACATTGTTTAATTGGTGGAAACCAACTTTTGCCCACACATTTCCTTCTCCCACGTCGCTCGTTTGAAAATTGACGAACAAAAAATTCTAATTGTACTCATCTATCATTTAATACCTCCCACTCAATCCTATCCGTCAAAAAAAATTGTTATCGCTGCCCTGTATTGTCACCTCACTCTCGCACGAAACTTAATCTTTGACCCAAACCATGTTCTAGGGTGTTGTTTTGTATAAATTGCTGAAATTTCTTAACAAAGGGAATCTTTATAAAACTTTCGGTAGAAAACAAGTTTTAGTCGTGAAACTCTGGAAATTACCTTTTTCCTACTCTTTCAGCAGGAAACTAATTTTACAAAATAGATGGTAGAGCATATAATGTTAGGTTAATAAGGTTCGGGGGTCTGGTTTTTGTGACATTTTACATATAGCATCCTTCTAGTAAGCATAAGTCCGCTTCAAATATATTCCATATGGGAGGGCGCTGATAATTCATTGGTATGCGTGCTTGCTTACTGAGCTCAAGATCGCGGGTTCGAAACCCGGCCGAGGCCCTTAGGTTTTTTATTTGGGAGGTAAAAAAAACTTGCGCATACATTTTTTTTTTTTTTTTTTGCCTGCACCGTTCTACGGTTGTATTATTATATTATTCGTTGGCTATTTGGCTTCTCTCACTGAATCAGAAAATGACCAGTGGCTCACGCTAAGACCAAAAAAATGTGAGGGGGAGTGGTAATCTAACCTCGAGGCGGGCGGATATGTGACCCTACTTCTACAGCCTCAAAATCGGCATTGGAAATTTCAACCAATTTCTTAAATCATATAAGTTACAGTTACTACCCGGACAGTGTCGGGTAACCTGCAAGTGAAAAATTGAGACGATGAAAAAATATTTTATTTTTTAAATCATTCGCTAGTTCGTATCTGCAATGAGTCTTCTAATGATTTTTATCTTAGGCGTATGCAGCAGGATGCAACATCGTCATCCTGGCAAGCAGCTTCGAACGGGTGCAGATCATCCCCGGCGCTATCCACAACTATGTGCGGATCAGCTGCGTGGACTGTTCCACCGACACGGGCAAGATAGCTGCCGCCTACGAGAACCAGGTCTGCATCTTCGAGCCCACCCCTCTCATCCACAACAATAGTGCACATGTGAGTAGTAATACCCCCCCCCCCCCCCCTCCCCCCCCGAAGGTGATACCCTAGATGAATAAACCTATGTAAGTAAAATTTAGGACTTCCACTGTAGGGTCGGGCTCTTGCCAACCAGAGTGACGAAAGAGCGCACTGGTATTAGGCGATATGACCTTGGAGCAGGAGTCACAATAACTAACTGAGGTTCTAGCTTGGATCAGGGACGGAGTGTCGTAGCGGTCGTCTAGTCATTATATTTAATTTATGTTAATGAAACCCGTTCCTGCTGAGAACGTGATGTGTTCAACTAGTTTCAAAAAGTCCGCTCCTAGCTCCAGTTGTATCGAATCAAATAGCGCTCGGCATCCAGTCATAGTTTGGCACTCTGGTTTAAAGTTAACAGTTACAGATTTTGTCCCAAACTTTCGTATAGTTTTCTTATAACTTCATCTGGAGGTACAATAACGATAAAAAGCTGGTTCTTTTTGCCCGAGTTGAGAGTTCTTCGGGACGCTATCAAAATATAAAATGAATGCTAGCTCTTCAACTGTTGCTCGGAGTTTGCAGAAATTTCACAAATAGCGTTCTAATAAACCCAGTTCAAACGTAGACCCTTTGGAGTCTCCATATTTTGAACGGGAAAGGAGCTGTTTAATTAACGGTTCGAGGTTAATGTATAAAACTAAAGATTTAACAAATTATTCCAACTTTGGATTGATCATATGGATGTTTGACGTATCTATATGTTAGTGGCAGGCTCTGCTGATATGGGTTTCTAGTTTTAAATTGAAAATTGAGTAGAACATCGTTTTAATGGTCTTATGTAGGGCTAAAGTTAAAAAAATTTCATTTATGCTTGAGGGAGAGGGGGGAGGGGGAGTAAGTCACAAACTACCAGCCTCAAAATTATTGAAAATTGTTCTGAAAATCATATTACTTGAAAGTTACTAACCGGGTAGATACTGTTACTAACTAACCTGCTTAAAGTTATTCCGGATGAAGCCGGGTAACCTGCTTGTATATTGTAACCTGCGTCGGTAGCTCAGAGGTAGCGTGCTTGCCTACTGAGATGAAGACCACGGGTTCAGAACCTGGCCGAGACTCGTGGAGTTTTTAACCGGGAGGTGAAGCAACTTTGAGCATGCCGTCCTTCGGATGGACTTTAAGCGATGGTGCCGAGCCTATACGGTCAGGTTCTCGTTGAAGACTCCCTATCCTAGGTGAATAAAAACTTAGAGTAGATAAAATTTAGGATTCTCACAGTAGAGTGGGGCTCATGTTCACCAGAGTGATAAAAGAGCGCTCTGGTAGTAGGCGATATAACCTCGTAGTTAAAGCCCGGGCATGTGTCATAATAACTATTCAAATAAAATAACTTTTTTAAAAAATATTGTCTATTCTACATAGAAATGTATACACAAACTACCGATTTCAGCTTTGCACCGTTGTCAGGTTTAGCTTCGAGAACAAACATATTTCTAACTGTTGAGCTAACTCCTAACTTGTCTTAGTTTATAACTTGACCTGAAGATGGTGTATTGCTGAAACCTGACGTTTGTTGGTAGAGCAGGTTGTATTAAAAAAAGTTTATTTTATTTATTTATTCCAATTTTCCGCAATATGTCTGACTTCTTCAACCTAGCTCAAGCGGAAGTCGGTTTTAAATAAGGCTGCAAAAAAAGGAAACGGATGCATTAAACTGATGCAGTGTGAATATCAACTCCATATATTGTCACTTCTTCGTCAATTGCTCCCACAATTTTCAACATTTTACATAACAAAATTTCCTTATGTTGACGACATCAATACCTCTCTAATTTGATACCACGTTTGTACTTTTAGAAGAATAGAGTGTTACTTTTTGGATTGGGTAAGGAGATTCTTAATTCATATCGTCACCTTAATACTACAACTAGATAACTCCAACTCGCCATGTATGGGATAATTGTACCATTAGTTGTATTTTGCAGGTTTCTTTGTTGTGCTAGAAGTAGACAACTCTAAGAAAATATGTTAAGAACTTATGTAAAAATGTCAGTAGTTCAATTTGGGTCATTCTACAACGGCTGATTAAAAAAAAAAAAATGATTTGAGTTTTTCTCAAAACTAATAATTTCGAGATGTCTAGTTGCAGTATTAAGGTGACGATATATTATATATTATTACATCATTACTTCTCCCATTTATTTTTTACCTTATCAAAAAATAGCAATTATAAACTTTTCGATTGACACTTGTGCTAACACGTTTATTCGGCCCGGCTCCTTAGTTGGAGGGGATATTTTCCATGGATTTATGACAGTTGTTTCTTGTTGCAGCAACTGGACTACCGCTGGGTGGAAACAGGCTGCTGGGAGACAGACTCGCATATCAGCGCCCTCTCCTGGAACCTGGAAGGGACGCGACTCCTCACTGGAGGGGACATTCTCCAGCTCTGGCACCAGATCGGCCCCCCCACTCCCGATAACGGACAACAGGGTACCCAGTTCATCCTCAATCAATAAATATAATTCTTTAGTTCCATGTGTAGCCATTGTATTAGTTTTTGTAGAACATCTTCGGTTAATATACGGCAACATATTTTCCCAGTTGAAATTGCACGTAATCATCTAAGTTTCTGCTCTCCCTTTGAACATACTTCTTGTAAACTTTCCTGATTAATCTTGAAATCATCTTACCTATTGATCACTGATAACATGCATGGAGGGGGGGGGGGGGGGGGGGTTGATTGAACTGAAAATGGATTATATCTCATAGCTGAGTGTTAAATAAGCTTTTACCAGTTGATAAGTTGAATGTGAAAAAAAAACAGATTTTTCCGAACCCCAACAGTTATTGCCATCCTAAAATGTTGAATGGTGGGGACTCGCTTTCTTTTGGATCAGCTGACTATTGCGTTTTGAAGCAGACGATGTGTACAATGACAACTGTATTTTGTACAACGTCTACTTTCAATGAGTCCTTCAAATTCAACTCCCCATTTTGAAAAAAATAATATAACATACATATTAGCCAATTCAATAAGAGATTTGTCAGTAGACCTCTCAATGTTGGATTTAATCTAGTTGGTTTTGTTCATAAGGTATGACATCAAGCGGGGTGACGTTTGAGATCGGTGAGGACGTGTGCGGGAGCCTCTCGGGGGGCGGAGCTGCTGTGGAGGAGGAGAGGGGTTGGGAGTGCGTGTGGCGATGTCGTACTGCTGCACCGGTCCTGCACATGGCTTTCTCTCCGGACGGCACCCTGTTCGCCACCGCAGGACACAACGACCGCCTTGTCAAGATATGGTTCGAGAACAAACAGCGTAAGTAGCTCTCTGTTCAACAATTATATTATACTGTACTATTTCGTAATACCCATATGAAAAGCCAAATGTAAATGAAAGGTTTTGAAGTTGGGGTATTATTGTTGCAGTGCTGTTCCCCAGCAAGAGCGCAGACCAGCAGTCAATGTCGATGGGGCAAAGCGGGCACAACGAGCTTAACTATGGGTTTGTGTACATCTCCCATCCTAGGGCGGTGACCCAGCTCTCCTGGAGGAAGACCAGCAAGTACATGCCCAAGTAGGTACTACTTGTTTAAGCAGCAACTCAACTTTCTCCATTAAAAAATAATAATAATAAATGAATATAAAATGAAGTCACGTATGTTTGTATATTCACATCATGCAAAGAAATCCTATAATATTTATATCATTTCAAGGAAATCCTAGTCATTTTAGTAACGGCGACATACACTGAAATACATTTAAAAAATAGTGTGTGCTTGGAACACACGCCAGAAGTGAAACTTCTTTCGCGATTTTTTAATTTTTTTTTTTGATCCATAGATTTCTATGTTTTATGGGATTTCTCAATTAACTCAACATTTTAGGTACAAACAGTTTTGTTTATTGGCTTATTTTATTTTTATTCATTTGTTAAATCAACATTATTTTTGTTCTTAGGAACATCAGAAATCACTACATTTGATTCCAAAGTGTAGGCCTATGTTAAGAGAAATAAGAAATGTAGGTTTTTGTACGCGAGAGAATAGAGAATGAGAATTGAGAAAGAAAAAAATACGCTGTTTATGACGGCAGCAACGCTAAGCAGGCGTACACTTACCTTTTTGATTCATTGTCAGTAGATTGGGTATTAATATGAAAATATTGTTCCTCCGAACATGATGCAACACTTGCAATTTCTGAACTTAATTTCCTTTTTTTGGACGACGGTCATGGACCATTATTCCCATATTCAGAGTCTAAAAAACAACATGAAAAAATAAAGAAATTAAGGATTTATTCAGGGTTTGATGTAGTGTTATGTGGTGGGGGTGGAAGGCTCTGCTTCTGTTGCTTCGTCTTCAAGTTTCGAGCCGGCGTGTGCGTGCGCACGCTCTTTCTCTTTCTTTCTCTTTCTTTCTCTTTCTTTCTCTCTCCTCTCTATTTCCGTTCGCCTTAGTGCGCGTAAATACGTTTTACTTCAAAAATTGCCTTATTTGACTGGATCTCGCCCTGATATCTTGGAGTCTGTTGAAGGTATATAATACGACGCTAATAGTACTTCACACCACAAATTCTAAGGGTCATTCATATGTAGATCCAACCATAAATCGATGGAGAAGAAAATAATTGGATAAACAGAAAATATTTAGTAAATGAGATGCAGACCTCTAAGAAAAAATCGTGAAATTTTGTAACTGCTAGCTGACGCACTTGAATCGCGAACCTGAATTGACGTAAACATTAAGTGAAATAAGGTATTTTTTGGGAAAGTGTATATTGTAACAATTTGTGCCGCTGGACGCTCCTCTTCACTTCGCGAAGACATGGAAAACAGGAAAATTAATGGTCTGTAAGCCTGGTTCTGCTAGGTTTTTCGTATAGATACATTACAGATCTGTAATGGCTTAAGATGAGAGAACAAACACCCTAAAAAAGCCGGTTCAGAGTCGGGCAAGGGCTCGACGGGCCACTTATATTTCGAAAATCAAACAAATTAACAACCACACTCTTTCGAAGATGAATTCTACAATTCACGAAAATATCTCTGAAACTGTTGGCTGTATAAGGGGGGAGTTATTTGTGTGAAATTGTAGGGGCTTCAACTTAGATTTGGTACATTTTCTTTAGCTTTCAGGCTCACGGTGTTTGAGAAAATGAATAGAAATCAACGGTTATTTTCTCGAAGATGGCGTCGTAGCTCAACTCATACGGGTAGGGGGGACCTACAGCAAGAAAATGAAGTATTGTAGTAGTGAAGAAAATTGAGAGTTTTCAACGGAACATCACGTTTTAAGGTCGGTCCCCTGAGCACGATTTGACCATTTTACGCTTAAGTACATTTTACAAGATATCGCGTATATTAATGACACAATTAGAAATGTCTAGAAACAAAAATTTTAGAGAAAACTGAAAGGCTTATTTTATGTGAAATACATTTTTTCGAACACCGTGTTGCGAGATGTATACCGAAAACCGTCTTAGAATGACAACTCAAATTCAATTTTTTTAGAGGTTCGCATAGTAGGACATAGTAATGTTAAAATTGTGTCGCATGGCAACGAATATAATTTTTTTCTTATATTGGATACTGTTAACTTATTTTCTTAGATCTTTACAAAGTATTTACCTGAATTCGATAATAATAGTTGCACATTTTGAGTACAATTATAGGAATGGTCTGTAACTCATGTAAATAAAGTAAAACTCCCTTGTCCAACATACACATAAATTTAATCATCTGATGACCATGTAACATGACTTTATTACACCCCCCACAAAGTTAAAATGATTCAATGGATTGAATACTATTGAATGGTATTTATTTTTAGGTTCTGTTTTTATTAGCTAATTGTGTTCATTAGGGGTTCAGTGTCGAACATGTTGGTGACCTCCTGTCGGGACAACATTTGTCGGGTCTGGGTGGAGACAGTTCTTCCTGACGACGGCCTCGTCAATATGCAGCAATTCGATCCTCTGGCTGCCCACAACCCTAAGTTCAGGACCCACCGACACAAGCACCGTTTCATGCAGAGGCTCAAGCACATGAAGTAAGTCTGGTTTCCTCCCATTCCAATGATTAAATTGAAGTAACTAACACAAGATCAGTAGTCGCCATCTCTCCTATCTTTCCTCTTTTCGGAAATCCTTCTATATTAGACAGGATTCTTCAATATGTTCTAAACAATGGCGATGATGACTTCAGATATGATAAACTTACCATTTGGTAATAAAGTTAGATTATTTCTCCGTTCCCATCACTGGCCTCACCTGCAGTTCCCCAAATGGATTCATTAACATTATTTTATCTTCGAAGCATGTCGAATCGAGTCCATCATTGAGGTACTCTTACAATAAGATTTTGAGAAGATATTCAAAAAGTTCGTTATCATTCCCGAACTCCGAATCTTCTCTGGGGTACTATAAATGCTCCTAAGTGTACGTAGCTTTAATAATCGTCGTATTTTATTTTTCATGTCAGCTTTTTAGCTTTGTTGTTGCTTACTTATGAAGGATTATCCTTTATAGTTGAAAGTACATTTGAATAATGATGTGAATATTTTGAAAAAAAAAAAGATTGAATCTTCAATAAACATGATGTCATAAAACTGGGATCTGATTGGAAATTAAACTCGAAGCAAAAAAGTTTCTATGCAAATGGGTCCTCAATCCCACTCTGACATGTACGCTTTTGAAGTTTTCTGGTACTGTAACCACTAAATTGTTATAAGTGCATCAAAGATGCACGAATTTTGTTTTCTTTTGAATGACAATAATTACCTCGTTTAGATTTCTCTCTTTGCAAGCTACACAAGTACATTCCTGCCTTAGATCTACCTTCCACAACTCCTTCCTTGACGAGGCCTCCTCTACCTTCCACAACTCCTTCCTTGACGAGGCCTCCTCTGCCTTCCACAACTCCTTCCTTGACGAGGCCTCCTCTACCTTCCACAACTTCTGCCTTGACGAGGCCTCCTCTGCCTTCCACAACTCCTTCCTTGACGAGGCCTCCTCTGCCTTCCACAACTCCTTCCTTGACCAGGCTCCTGCTTTCCACACTTCACTCCTTGTCCTGGCCTCTTTTCTCTGCAACACTCTGCCTCTTCCATCCCTCATTCTCCTTCCGTGCTTCCTTAAATTCCTCTGTTCCAATTCCTTTTTTACAAACCAGTCCCCTGTTTCTGAATCGCTCTATCTGTTTTTCTCGAATAAAATCTTAATTTTACTTCAAATATTCCTGTCGGCATCCTTCTCGGTTTGCGATTGCGTTATCATACCATGGGTTTCTTTAGTTGGATTATGTTACATATTTACATATAGCCAGTTGTTTATCCAACTATTATTCTGTTTACTATATTATTTTATTTATTTGTTTGTGATTCTGCCCTCTGAATCATTCTTGTGTGGTCTAAAGAAATGATTTTAAAAACAGACACCGTTATATTTTTTCTTACAGTGGAACAGACTGACATTGTACTACAGAAAAGCAGACACACAGCGAAAAACGGACATTCATGCTGGACTGCACACTAAATTAACCGGCAGACAACTCGTCATTTCTATAACGGTGGATGTCTCTATTTTTAGCTACAGGCTGAAGCGGATGTCAAGCCCTAGGATATAAAATGTGCTTTTCCCAGCCCCAGCAACCCTGTTTTATGTCCCCGTGGTTACCGTAACGTTGGATGCCAATGTGGATATTGGGCCTAAAACGATACAACTTTATCACCTGTACTAGCAGCCTAGCAGCTTCAGTTGTCTGAAATCTTCCGTTAGTTTCATTAGGGCAGTTAGAGCCCCATACTTTTTTCAGACATTCTCAGACGAAAGTTAAAACTCATTTATATGGTTTTCGTTTAACCTGAAACGGATATAGTTTAAACAGAATAATTACCTCCTTAAAATTGTATTCATAAATATTATAGATTACTTTTTGAAATTAAAGTGAAACCTGTGTATACTGAACACCGTCGCACAATTGGGTGAAACGGACAAAAGTAGGCATTGCAACAAAATTTTCTACCAACTGAATCTATTTTGTCTACCAAAGAGTAGAAAAAATTACTTAGAAAGCTGAGGTATCCTATAAAATCATACCATTTTTCTGGCCTTAAGGGGTAAGCTTTTATATCAGAATTTTGTATATACACATTAATAATAATTAATAAATATATTACATATTAAGTACAAAATTAGTTTTCACAATAACTGTTCAATTAAGAGTAACCAGAGAGAATTAAGAGAAACGCTATTTTCGGTTCAGAAATTTCAGAGAAGTCAATCTTCTGATGTGGAGGTTTATCTATGTAGATAAGTTAGAAACCGTGCTTTCCCGACCCATCTTCGTAGGAACTGTTTTGCTTAAGATTTAATTTCTTATCAGATTCCAATGTTTTTCTCTTCCATTCGAGGACGTCCTATGTTTCATTGAAAATAACAATTTAACTTGGATGTCGATCTCCAGTGGAACAGTACTCAGTACTCTTTGTTTAGTGTTTCTCTTTAATTAGGTTTTGCAGTCGTCTGGCTTTATATTCTCATTTAACAAACTAAAGGTAAGTACTGTTTGTTTGTCCTTTCAGATGGCAATTCTGGAATTTCCTCCAGTTGCTCGACTCGGCCGGGGCTCCCCTGTTCGGGATAGTCGGGCTCTGGAGCTACTCACAGTAAATACATATACTGCTGTCGCTCTAGCCCATTGCTATTTTTTTTTCATTACATAAAACTATATACGTTAGGCTGAAGAATTGAAGACACTCATTGAGTGAAATAACGTTGTTTTCTGGATTAATGAAAACACAATTTAATGAACGGACTCGTCTGGTTGGTAGCACTTGGAATTGAGCTGCTGGGAGCACCACAGTCGACGGTGTGATTGAAATGATTTATGAAAATGAATGTTACCTCTTAAACGGTTGGTCGGGTTTCCATGAAACTTCACATGTAGCCACTCCAAATTTGCACCGGGGGGGGGGGGGGGGGGGGGGAGAGAGGGGGGGAGTGCCTTAAACATAAGGTGAATGCAGTCTCAACCCTTATTCCTCCGTAAATGTCCAGTGCATTTTGATCTGTTCTTTCACTCTATGAGTAATTTCTGTCTTTGAGCCTAATATATGTTTAGAATAATAACTGTTGTATTTTTTGCTATGGTTTGATTTAGTCTCTATTATCTCTATATAGCTTCATATTTTTAGCGAGACAAGCAGAGGGAATTTTAAAAAATAATAAAATATTATTTTGCAAACGTATTGGCCTCTCAATAAATAAGATGAAAATTATATAGTTAATTTTATTTTATAGTAATTTTAAAGCTGCTTTTCAGACTTCGCATGTTCTTGTGGCAAAGCAAAGCAGCGGCTGAATTGTCTATTGCAGTAACTGGTGCTTGGAATGAAAAGCCCTTGATTGAATTTACTGGCTTCTTGGAGTGAATTTGGGGGAGTGTGGTTTGAATCGTTTAATATATTTTCTTATCTTCTATTTTTACGATTTCTTTGAAATTTCGAGTACAATCTGTCGTATCCATCCTATATTGGTGGATTGATTGGTTTCTACAAATGGATGTCATTCTTATCTATTTCGTTATTCTAGTGGCTTAACTATAGCTTACTTCTAACTAAGCATAAGCCGCATTTATTTATATATATATATTTTATTAAACCTTATACAACCTATTAAATTTGCGACATTACCCACGTTGTATCTGAACCAGTTCATCTCACTCAGCTCCTTTCGAGGTCCTTTGGAAATGGCGCTTTCAGTGAACTCGTCTCTTATTACAATATTTTTCTATTATATATATATATATTTGATAATTTAACAAATGAATTGTTGCGTCATGTTCGAAATTCATTATTAATTCCTATTAATGTTGGAATATTCTGCGGAGATGAATTGGCTTGTTGCTGGTAATTAACGTTTTCATAGTATTTGTTCCTAATATTTTCCTCTATTTTTAGGGTTCGTAGTTTCAACAATCCCTTATAATTTCACACGGTTGTCTCTTCGTCCGTCTGTCACAATCTTGTGATTCCGACGATTTAAAAATTCATATGGAGTTATACAGGGTGATGCATACTCAATGGAATCACCATTTTTGTCTATGCCATTAAATGAAAAAAAATAATAACTGCTACTCAAACCTAAACTTTGTCACAATTCGAAATTACATTTTTTTCTATTAGAAATGTAGAAGGAAATACGCTAAAAACTGGACTCCGAAACTGGCTGGCACTTATTACTTTTCGGTTATTAATGTTAGAATGAAGGGAAGGGGGGGGGGGGGGGGGGGGTTGCTGATGATGCGGCTTTGTGGTGGAAGGGAGGTGAGGGGGCTGTCTATCTTGTGCTGATGACCTCTTTGTGGAAGGAGAGGTGGGGCTGGCTATATTGTGCTGATGTCGGTTCTTGTGGAAGGAGAGGTGGGGCTGGCTATATTGTGCTGATGACGCTCCTTGTGGAAGGAGAGGTGGGGCTGGCTATGTTGTGCTGATGATGCTCCTTGTGGAAGGAGAGGTGGGGCTGGCTATATTGTGCTGATGACGCTCCTTGTGGAAGGAGAGGTGGGGCTGGCTATGTTGTGCTGATGATTTTGCTACTGAACTTTGCAGGACGTGCTTCCACCTGCGGCGGACAGCTAAGCAGAACGCGAGCTTTGGAGTCGGTCTGGGCAATGCTCGCGGGAGCACCATCCCTACTCTCCCCTCCACCTACAGTGTCCACGACTTCCACTCCTACGGCTTCCACGGCACGGGGGTCATTCCCGGGCTCCACTTCCATCTGGCCGCTTCCATAAATGCAGAAACTGGTAGATAACCTTTTTTTATTTCATATACATTACTTGATGTCAGCTGTTAGTTTGTATAAAAACCTGATGCATAAAGGTTAATTTTTCGACTCTAATTTCATAGTATTCTCTTTATTAAAATAGTGAAAATTAAATTTTAAAAGCGTATGAAAGTCACTAGTTCAGTGCAACCGTTCGGTGTGGGGAGAGAACTCGCCCAGGTGGCTGTACAATCACTGTACATTGTCGATCTTCATTTGTAGGCATTTCGTCAGAACAGGATGACACCCTCGTTAACCATGGTCATATATTGAGGTTCAAAGAGGATTGCAGAGCACCACCAAGCCACTATGCATAGGCCCATATAAAATCTCCGAATGCCCTAATGAGATATCGTCTCTTCGTAAATACGCAAACTGCAACCTCCAGGACCCAACAGCTTGGAGGGACTGCGAAGTGCATAAAGTTCTTAAAATGAGGGAACATCTCCATAGGCTAAGACGAAATAAGATAGAAAACAACAAATTTGATGAAGACGACTTATCAGCGATTTCAGAAACCTCGACATCTAAAAACCAGCTACTCCCTCGGACACCAAAAACTCGTGATCAGCAGGATACCTATAGCGCTCGGTTAACTCTGATTATCCTAGAGAATTTTCACGAGGGAACACTCAAAGCTCCTTGGCTGCTATTTTTACATACCCTTTCTTACCGCTGTGATGCGAAAATAATAGCATTTCCAATTATTATTGTATTTAAACAGTAATATTTGTAATTATGAACCAGCTAGAAAGAACACTTTCACTCCATTAACTTCATATAGACCATGAAAGAAAGACCATCTTTGAGGTTAAAGCAGACACAAGGCTTATTTATTGTGTCATTTCACCTTCACAATGAAGATTTGATCAAAATCAGATGGGAGTAGGTTATCAATGAAAAAAAATGATGAAATAAGTTGGTACCTTTCTTATCAGCTAGTTACGAATGTTGAAAACAGTTTTTGAGAAGGAGAAAACATATCTATAGAAGTCAGGAACATCAATTATCTAAGTTTCACAGAATTTCATGCTCATAACTTTTTAAAGACTCTTTATAAGAACTTAGGAATTTACAGCACAAGTGCAAGAGCCCTAATGGAAATAGAAAGAATAAACTTAGAACTCAAAATCAAACAGAAAACATTTAAAACGGAAACGAACACTGACGTTCGATTGCGGAAAATCCATCCCGTAGAATTTCTTATTACTTGCTGAGAAACAAGCTTATTTACAAAATTGAATGAAAATCTTGGGTTGAACAATGTCCAGTTGGAATTTGGAACGTTCGATAATTCAGTACCAAAGTGGCAATAACAGACTATAATTTTTAATATGAACTTCTGGATGGGGTAGATTATCAACGACTAGGAATAGTGAAATAAATGATTTTATGTTTCTTCTAAACTACTTATCTCACAAAAATCACTTAATCATTATCATATGTTCATGTAAAATAGTTATAACTTTACAGTTTATTGAAGATAGTATATTGTGGCTGTGTCCTGTTACAGATATCCCTCTGGTGCCGAGCCTCATCACGGGGGACCCGGACAGGGAGCCCAACTTCGTGCTGCACTGGCTCAACAACAAAGAAATGCACTTCTCCATCCAGGCAGAGAAGATACTCCACGTAAGCAACAAATACATCTCCCTACAACTTTTCTCTCTCTCTCAAGACTTCCTCTCTACACCCTAAATTCTCTTTACCCACCCTCCTTACACCCTCTCACTATCTCTTTAGCCCTCCCCCCCTGTTCATTCTCTCTTTAGCCCCCCTCCCCACACCTTCTCTCTCTTTACCCTCCCTGCCTTTACCCCCTCTCTCTTTTTTAGGCCTTCCTCCCTAAACCCTCTCTCTTTTTAGCCCTTCTCCCCCTCTCTCTTTTTTAGGCCTTCCTCCCTAAACCCTCTCTCTTTTTAGCCCTTCTCCCCCTGTCTCTTTACCTCTCCCTCCCTACATCCTCTCTATTTCTCAGCCTCCCTACACCCTCTCTCTTTTTAGCCCTCCCTCCCTACATTCTCTCTCTATTTCTCAGCCTCCCTACACCCTCTCTCTTTTTAGCCCTTCTCCCCATACACCCTGTCTCTTTAGCCCTCCCTCCCTACATCCTCTCTCTATTTCTCAGCCTCCCTACACCCTCTCTCTTTTTAGCCCTTCTCCTCATACACCCTGTCTCTTTAGCCCTTCTCCCCATACACCCTGTCTCTTTAGCCATCCCTCCCTACATCCTCTCTCTATTTCTCAGCCTCCCTACACCCTCTCTCTTTTTAGCCCTTCTCCCCATACACTCTGTCTCTTTAGCCCTTCTCCCTATACACCCTGTCTCTTTAGCCCTCCCTCCCTACATCCTCTCTCTATTTCTCAGCCTCCCTACACCCTCTCTCTTTTTAGCCCTTCTCCTCATACACCCTGTCTCTTTAGCCCTTCTCCCCATACACCCTGTCTCTTTAGCCATCCCTCCCTACATCCTCTCTCTATTTCTCAGCCTCCCTACACCCTCTCTCTTTTTAGCCCTTCTCCCCATACACTCTGTCTCTTTAGCCCTTCTCCCTATACACCCTGTCTCTTTAGCCCTCCCTCCCTACATCCTCTCTCTATTTCTCAGCCTCCCTACACCCTCTCTCTTTTTAGCCCTTCTCCCCATACACCCTGTCTCTTTAGCCCTCCCTCCCTACATCCTCTCTCTATTTCTCAGCCTCCCTACACCCTCTCTCTTTTTAGCCCTTCTCCTCATACACCCTGTCTCTTTAGCCCTTCTCCCCATACACCCTGTCTCTTTAGCCATCCCTCCCTACATCCTCTCTCTATTTCTCAGCCTCCCTACACCCTCTCTCTTTTTAGCCCTTCTCCCCATACACTCATACACTCTGTCTCTTTAGCCCTTCTCCCTATACACCCTGTCTCTTTAGCCCTCCCTCCCTACATCCTCTCTCTATTTCTCAGCCTCCCTACACCCTCTCTCTTTTTAGCCCTTCTCCTCATACACCCTGTCTCTTTAGCCCTTCTCCCCATACACCCTGTCTCTTTAGCCATCCCTCCCTACATCCTCTCTCTATTTCTCAGCCTCCCTACACCCTCTCTCTTTTTAGCCCTTCTCCCCATACACTCTGTCTCTTTAGCCCTTCTCCCTATACACCCTGTCTCTTTAGCCCTCCCTCCCTACATCCTCTCTCTATTTCTCAGCCTCCCTACACCCTCTCTCTTTTTAGCCCTCCCTCCCTACATCCTCTCTCTATTTCTCAGCCTCCCTACACCCTCTCTCTTTTTAGCCCTTCTCCCCATACACCCTGTCTCTTTAGCCCTTCTCCCTATACACCCTGTCTCTTTAGCCCTCCCTCCCGACATCCTCTCTCTATTTCTCAGCCTCCCTACACCCTCTCTCTTTTTAGCCCTCCCTCCCTACATCCTCTCTCTATTTCTCAGCCTCCCTACACCCTCTCTCTTTTTAGCCCTTCTCCCCATACACCCTGTCTCTTTAGCCCTTCTCCCTATACACCCTGTCTCTTTAGCCCTCCCTCCCGACATCCTCTCTCTATTTCTCAGCCTCCCTACACCCTCTCTCTTTTTAGCCCTCCCTCCCTACATCCTCTCTCTATTTCTCAGACTCCCTACACCCTCTCTCTTTTTAGCCCTTCTCCCCATACACCCTGTCTCTTTAGCCCTTCTCCCCATACACCCTGTCTCTTTAGCCCTCTCTCTCTGTAGACCTCCCTCCCTATTACCTCTCTACCTTCCTTCTTGGGTGTTCCCCGGTGGAGGCAATATGTCAGGGGTTCCTAGCTAGGCTCGTTCGACTCGCCATTCGTTCAACTCCCATTGCTCTGTGTGTTTACAATTGCATCTCTCATGTCTCATTGCAGGACTCAGTGTTCCTTTCCCGCCCAAATATTATTCTGTTTTTTATCTCCTTCAGGTAAACAACCTTTTTTTCTCTTTATTTCCGATTTCGAATGGAAATTTTAATTTATCAGCCGATATCATAAAATCTTATTTTTCCAATGCAGGAAAATTATAATTTTACATTAAAGAAAGGATGTCTACAATTGTTTATACGGCACTGTGTTTGATAGTTACGTATTATTTATGTTGTTGTTTTCAGGAGCTGACCAAAAAGGTGGTGGAGAAAGAGGAGGGGGGATGTCAGGACTCGAGCAACCCTGACTCGTCTGAGCACCACGACTCGGAGCCAGATGACAGGACACTTGGTAAACCCACTTAATTACATATTGTACATGTTCTAAATTGTATATTCCATCGAAAAAATGGTTCTCTCGTAAAGTCTTTACAGTTTAGGGTAGTTTTATTTTTTTTTAAATTATGAAATTTGTAATACCATATAAATATGTTAAAATAGAAGAAAGCTTGAGATACAAACTGACAAATATCTAAGAGATAGCATATTGTATGTTTTTTTGTAGCAAAGAAGCGATCCTTCAACCGAGTTGCTAAGTCTATCTCTCAGGAAGAGAGTGGAAGCGATGAGCACCATGCAGCCAGTTTTCCATCCAGCAGCCATCAGAGTCTCAGGTAGGCTGCTAGCCGAGCACTCACAGGCATGCCCTCTAGTCTTAGTGTAGTGCAGAGCATACCTACTAAATATTCAAAATGTTGAAACAAAAAACAAACTGAAGTAGATCGATTATGATGAAAAATAAAACAAGAATGATATTTCCGGGAGTAATATTTTAACGATATCTATGTTATTCGCTCAGGGGAAGTATTTTTTAAAATTAAATTTGATTAATTTTTATGAATAGACTGACTTCTATCCCATTTACATCTAGGACATCATTTTTGTAATTCTAAATTTACCTATTAATGAAAAATGAATAACTAATTGAATTTATGCAACCCAAACCAGTCCCGGATATTGTTTTATTTTATAATTGCAAAGACATGTTCTATAAATGAACATAATCTTTAAATTATTTCTGTATGTATTAATTAAAATGATAGATCATTCTATTCTATTATTATAAGTGACTTCATTGGAATTCTTTGAAAATTTTGAGGCCTTCAGAGTTAGTTGATAATTTACTAATTTTAATTTTAAACGTAATTTTTTTTTTAAGTTGCCTTCAGACCAACCTGCAATTACACAGGCTATTTTTTATGTAGGACTACGACAAGACCATCCTCTAATGTACATAGTAGGAGTCTCCGTGATGAAATTCTTCTGAGACGACCCAACTAACTATGCATATAATTTTCATACAAATTCTTAATCATTTTGAAAAAAAGAAAAAAAACAAAAAAAAAAACTACTAATTAATTGGATAACAAAATATTTATTTTTCGCAACTTTCACTTCGACAGCTCAACTAGAACGAGAGTAATCATATTTTTTTGCATAAACAGACACCATTTTAAAAACATTGCCAAAAACAGTGTAATTAGCGCGTAGCCCTCGAAGGGGGCTTTAAGGAGGACAGAGTGGGGTATCAACTGAAAGATAATATTGACTCACTGAAGAATCATTGAAAGGAGGCTGACCTCCGGAGACTCTATAATAATAAACAGGACGAAAAGAAGGAGCAAGCAAATTTATTTACAAAATATCAAAAATATTAATAGCACATGTGTAAAAAGGTTGAACTATGTACTTGAGTTGGCTATCAGAAGAAAGATCACCAAAAATAGATCACAAAAATGTTTTTGCTTAATTTCTGAAAACAAAACAGCGAACATCAGAGCGATATGAATCCGTTGCTAGGGTGATTGTCAATCTGTAGTGTTCTCCAATGGTCATATGGAATGACTCGGACGTTTCGGAAAAAATGTCGGGTTCGCTTCGCGTCAAATATAAACTTGTCTTTAGCATAGAAGTGGAGTATACAATATAGAGAGTGTATAAGAAGATTCTTTTTATCTCAGATTCATCCTGTCATTTTAACTCTCATAAGGGCGTAGGGACCGGGACCTACCTGAGAAATGTACTTGTTTCCTATTCTTTGCATTCATTTTAAAGATATTTAACGGTACATTACTCAGAGATTTGTTGATTACAGGAATCTGATGAAAAGGCTATCGTCGATTTTCACAAATAAGTAGGGGGAACCTATATTTGTTGACGCCACTTTTTATAAATATATTGTCAAAACCTATCGATAATATGGATAGTTGTGGACGACTAATAGTGAGGTATATGTGTGTTGCAGCAACGCCACCTCTGTCAACTCTCTGACGACGGAGGGGGGCGGCCCACTCCCCTGTCATTCGGCCGACTCTCTCGACGTGAAGATAGAAAACCTGCTCCGGGATTGGCACCACAGCCCGGACCTTCTCTTCGCCATCCACCCCATCGACGGCAGTTTCCTCATATGGTATGTTAGACTCCACCTTTGATTATCTTAATTTACTAACTAGTGACTTTACATTATATTTTCTATTTTATGATGTGTTACTTCTATATGAAGTAGGAGGGCTCTACAAAGTATAGGGGAAGTTATGTAATAGGTCAAAAATTCCATGCGAAGTTTTCGACGGAATTTAATGTTTTCCGACCTCCATGATTCCATATATGAAAAAAAAATGTCTGTATACTCGATAATTCCCGATAGAATGAATGTATCGACATGAAATTTTATGTGTGAATCCAGAACCCTCTAACGACGACGCCTATTGATTTTCAGCCAAATTGGCCAAAGAGAAGAGGGAATAGGAGAGAAGCTTAACTCTAATAACTGTCATTGTAATGAATGTATCGACATGAAATTTCATATTTGAAGTCAAAACCCAATGAGGACATAACCTGTCAAATTTAAGCGATTTCGGCCAAAGGAAAGGGGGTTTTAGGGAAGGGGGCTCACTTAGCGCGAGTATTAGGGGAGGGGGCTCACTTAGCGCGAATATTAGGAGAGGGGGCTCACTTAGTGCGAGTATTAGGGGAGGGGGCTCACTTAGCGCGAGTATTAGGGGAGGGGGCTCACTTAGCGCGAGTATTAGGGGAGGGGGCTCACTTAGCGCGAGTATTAGGGGAGGGGGCTCACTTAGCGCGATTATTAGGGGAGGGGGCTCACTTAGCGCGAGTATTAGGGGAGGGGGCTCACTTAGCGCGAGTATTAGCGCAAACGGTCGACTGGTTTTGGAGGAGGAGCGAACAGTTAGTTGATTAATTCGTTCTAGGAAAGCAAATTGCCGGTGAATCACCGACGACTTTTAATATTACGGTAATGCTTAATTTTGTTCTTCGGAATCTACTTAAGCGCTGTTGAGAAAACATCAATATTAATAAGGATGATGGATGGTTGAGTTTGATGATATGGTGTCTAGGGTGGTGGACTGGCTGGACGAGTACCACCCTGGAAGCTTCCGACAGGCGCAAGTCTCCTTCTCGACCAGGATACCTGCCGCCTTCCCGCTTGGCGACGCCATCACAATGTCTAACAACATCTGCCTCTACCACACCTCCTGCTGCCATCTCCAGCTCATGTTCAGGGACGCTGTCAAGTCGGCCTCCACCGTCAAGTCTCCTGTCAACGGATACGGTATACCTTACCCTACAATTACATTTCAAAATGTTCTCTATACTTCTATCATACTATTGTGTTCAGTAAGAGATGGGCTCAAAATTGCTCAAGTGGTTGCATAAATAAACGTGAGCGGCCAACAGGGAGTTCAGCAAAATAAATGAGAGAAATGATAAGAATTTCATATTGCATATCTATTTATTAATTTAACATTCACAATGAACCGTTGTATTATAATTTATTCTAGAACTAGGAAGAGGCAGCAACCTGTAGATAGCTCGTCTTTTCTGCCCAAATATGGAGTACAAAAGAACGTTGTACCAAATAAACAACGGTATGAACAATAATAATAAAAATAAGATGCTTCAAGTTATTTTATATATTTTTAAAGGTTATTTCAGGGGTAAGACAGTGTCACCATTAATTAAAAAAATAATAATGGCTGCTCCGCGACCTGCACCTTCGTTATGTTTAAAAAATAACAAAGGAAATTTTTTTTTTTTAATATCTGATTTTAGGTTCAGAGGTGGACGGAGACGGAGGTCACTCCGCGCCGCTGCCTAGCGTTGTGGAAGAGGACGCAGACGGAGGAGGCATAAAGACGGAAGGAGAGGAGGGAGAGGAAGAGGACGAAGGGAGGGGAGGGAGCGAGGAGAGGAAGGGTGGGGGTGTGAGTGGAGGGGGGAGTAGCGCGCTGCAGGACCTACTTTCGGCGGCTCCCTCCCCCACCCTCTCCATGGTCACCAAACACTCCAACGGCACCCTCAACCTCTGGCAGCTCACCTTCGCCGAGAAGACTAAGTTCTCCCAGGTACCGGAACTTACACTGTAATGCAAACATACGTCGCAGGCTTATTGTAAAATCCACCTTGCTATAAGATCGTGAGGAGCCCTATATTTTGCCTACCCAGATTTAGCTGCCCAGTTTTAGTGGTCTTTAACGAGAACTTCACATCGCATAGGCTCAGGACCATCGATTAAGCTTCCATACGAGGGACGGCAGCCTCAAGGTCTTGGTTGAATTTCGAACCCACGATCAATAGGCAGCCACGCTACAAGTCCTAGAGCTCATTGCAAAAAGACGAAGTTTACATGCGCCTGCGACACATAGATAGGTAGATGTATGACTGAGATGGCTTTGTTGTGTTGACAGGTGCTGAGTATCGGGCATGCCTCCCGCGCCTCCGGACATCGGTTCCGCGTGAACGACATCACCTGCCACCCGGTACTCCCGCTGCTGCTGACCACATCCCATCACAACCTCCCGGAGGGTGCCATCACCCCTTCCGTAACTACACTACTTCTCTCTTTATTAATGATTATGTTAGGACTAGTTGACTATGGCTGCTTTCCAATGACGAGATACATTGACACTTTATTTCGACCTGTTATTAAAGCGCAAAATGCAGAACTACGTCACAATTACCACGTCACACATGAGCTATAACCATTTGAATTACTTCCTGAAATACAATTCCTATAAATAAATGATGACTAATAATCATGATTGCGTTGAAGATGTTTTTTTTTTTAACTAGATTTGTAAAAATATAGAAGTAAAATGAATAGCGAAACGATTAATACGTTTTCTATGCTCTCCTTTCAAGCCCTTGACATCCAATAATAAAATTATTGTTTTTAGATAAATAGAATTTATTAAGTTCTTAATCATCAGATTCCTGCCAGTAATTTTTCATCCGCGGAATGTGCTCACAACTTGTAGTTTTTTGTTGACAAATGGCGTTATTTTATAGATACAAAATATAGTCACTAATAATTAGCTAAGTATGCATAATTGTGATTATTATTTTGTAATTATTATGACCAATTTTCCAAGTCTGATTTTGAATTTCTCTCCTAAAACCCAACACAAAAGGACACACATATAGAGAGGATTTTGACTGGATCTATCTGTGTAAAACCTCAACACTCTGTTTACAGGGTTTCTGTTCGGAACTGATCTTGTGGCGGGTGGACGCCGTGGGGCCGCTCTCCAAGTCCGGTGGAGTATGCGAACTGGCCAGGATCAACTCCCCCCACATCTCTGCCTTCTCCAACGTGGCTTGGATACCCACCCTCCTGCCCAGGTATCACCCTTTCAAATCGTGCTCTGTGTAACTATGTCCATTTTCTCGTTCCGAAGCGGATTGACAATTGTCTGCCTGAAAAAAAGTTTGGTCTTAGTGAAACAAGAACAAATTGAAGAAAATGTTTTGTTCTTTATTTTTTTCAGGTAGAAAAACAATTTTTGCTCCAATTGAAAGTTCCGGTTTGTTATTAGCGTTTATTCTTTACTTTTTTTCACTTTGATTTTCTCTTTTCGAACAGGAATCATACTTTTAGTCAACAACTCAGTTTGAGGTAAAAAGTAACCTTTTGTTTTTGAAACATTAACATATTTTTTAGTTCTTTGCTTCTATTCGTTGATGAAATCGGGACATTACTTTATTTAGCCAGTAAAATGTTTTAAAGAACACAATAAAAACATTCTCTACGGAGCTATAAAATAGGCTGGATCAGAAAAAGAAAATATTGAACCAGAATAATTCTTATCTTTACATTAAACTTTTCATCCTGAATTATCGTTTCTAATAGAACTTTCGTTTCGATTCAAAATACTCTCAACCCCTGCTATATATATATATATATATATATATATATATATATATATATTCTAAAATATAATTGTTGTTAGTTTTGGTTGGTCCGGTGTTATTGTTAGCTAACGTTTCCCTTGACTCCCGCAGCACCACGCTGGGCAACCTCTCGAACTCACCTTCGGCCTGCTTCATCGCCTCAGACGGGGAGAGTTTGCGTGTCTACCAGGCTGTCATCGACGCCCGCACACTCCTCGCAGAAGTCTCCTCCTCAGAAAGAAGATCTCGCATTATGGTATCTTCTCACTATATTTTAGGCTTTCAATTAATTTTCAATTTTATAATAGCAAACGAGCAGGCTTGCCTAGGAGTAACTCATTTCCAGGGTGTCCACATTTAGGAAAATATATGGGCATTTTTTTTCAGATCATGGAAAACCATTCGGGATAAACCCTGCAAGGTTCCATTAAGCGATACCAAGTGACGTTAAAAAAAATGAAATGTACATATCTTGAGAGCCTACAGTTAGCATATTTGCTTGAAAAAGACAATCAAGTCTGAATTGCTGTTTGTTATTTTGTCTACCCAAATATTCCAATCGTCTAAAAATATTCAGAAAAACGAACCTCTAATTCATATGGTATGCCTAGAACTCGGGCAGGTTGTTACAACATTGGCTGGAAGAATTTGCTCTAATGATCCCCTCAAATGTTTTCACATTATGGCTAATAAAGAAGAAGCAATCACATTTGTGGAGATTGATGATCTTAAAATAGGATCCAGCCGACCAGAGATGTTGTAGTAAATGCAGAAATTAGGAATTCGAAGAATTCAAATGAAACATATCTCTGATTTTTGAAAAACAAAAGCTCAATATTTGGCTGGGTTTCAAGATCCGCAATCTTCTCCTTGATCTGATTCAGGGAAATGTTCGAGATTAAGTTGAACAACTGAAACAGAACATTTCAAAACAGAGATAAGTGAGGGAATTTCCTGGAGTAATTTTGGACTCCCTGTATACCTGTTATAGGAGTATAACGTACATCTATCAAAGCAAGTATTGAACCTTACGCACGGTTGTTGGGAAAACAGGCTTATCTGACCAAATTGTCTTCATATAATTTTTTATTAATATTTTGTAGAAACAAAAATGGATTTTCTACTTTTAAAAAAGTTGTAACCCATTACAAAAATTGTTTTTTTATTGTTTCTACTTTTTAGTTTCCAAGCGTTTATAATTCCTGTATGAAAATACAGATTTTTTATTACAGCTGTGTTTACAAACCGATGAGAACACAGTTATTCATTAAAACTTTCCTCCTGGACAGGTTTGCAAAATGCTGATTGGTTCTAAATCTGCATCTCGAGTCGCAAAAATAGGTTCAGAAATGCTGGAGGTGTTCAGAAACCTCTGCTGCAGAGGTTTAATAATGTAGATTCACGTTTGAAAATCCCGGACCAGTCCCGGCTGTCTTGTCTCAAATTAATAAGTAATTATTTGGAATCCATTTGAAGCAATGATCACCGCACATCTTGGTCTTAATGATCACCGCACATCCGGGTCTTACTGAGCAATATCCTCTTGTGGTTGAATAACATAAATGAAAAAAAGGAAAGATTTTTTTTTCGATACATAGAGAACCTCTCAACAAACTATTGGGGAAACATGTAATGCATAGAGCTCCAACTTTTTATATTTATATGTTTATTTTTTTTTCGATACATAGAGAACCTCTCAACAAACTATTGGGGAAACATGTAATGCATATAGCTCCTCCTTTTTATATTTATATGTTTATTTTTTTTTCGATACATAGAGAACCTCTCAACAAACTATTGGGGAAACATGTAATGCATATAGCTCCTCCTTTTTATATTTATATGTTTATTTTTTTTTCGATACATAGAGAACCTCTCAACAAACTATTGGGGAAACATGTAATGCATAGAGCTCCACCTTTTTATATTTATATGTTTATTTTTTTTTCGATACATAGAGAACCTCTCAACAAAGTATTGGGGAAACATGTAATGCATATAGCTCCTCCTTTTTATATTTATATGTTTATTTTTTTTTCGATACATAGAGAACCTCTCAACAAACTATTGGGGAAACATGTAATGCATAGAGCTCCACCTTTTTATATTTATATGTTTATTTTTTTTTCGATACATAGAGAACCTCTCAACAAACTATTGGGGAAACATGCAATGCATATAGCTCCTCCTTCTTATATTTATATGTTTATTTTTTTTTCGATACATAGAGAACCTCTCAACAAACTATTGGGGAAACATGTAATGCATATAGCTCCTCCTTTTTATATTTATATGTTTATTTTTTTTTCGATACATAGAGAACCTCTCAACAAACTATTGGGGAAACATGTAATGCATAGAGCTCCACCTTTTTATATTTATATGTTTATTTTTTTTTCGATACATAGAGAACCTCTCAACAAACTATTGGGGAAACATGTAATGCATATAGCTCCTCCTTCTTATATTTATATGTTTATTTTTTTTTCGATACATAGAGAACCTCTCAACAAACTATTGGGGAAACATGTAATGCATATAGCTCCTCCTTTTTATATTTATATGTTTATTTTTTTTTCGATACATAGAGAACCTCTCAACAAACTATTGGGGAAACATGTAATGCATATAGCTCCTCCTTCTTATATTTATATGTTTATTTTTTTTTCGATACATAGAGAACCTCTCAACAAACTATTGGGGAAACATGTAATGCATAGAGCTCCACCTTTTTATATTTATATGTTTATTTTTTTTTCGATACATAGAGAACCTCTCAACAAACTATTGGGGAAACATGTAATGCATATAGCTCCTCCTTTTTATATTTATATGTTTATTTTTTTTTCGATACATAGAGAACCTCTCAACAAACTATTGGGGAAACATGTAATGCATAGAGCTCCACCTTTTTATATTTATATGTTTATTTTTTTTTCGATACATAGAGAACCTCTCAACAAACTATTGGGGAAACATGTAATGCATATAGCTCCTCCTTCTTATATTTATATGTTTATTTTTTTTTCGATACATAGAGAACCTCTCAACAAACTATTGGGGAAACATGTAATGCATATAGCTCCTCCTTTTTATATTTATATGTTTATTTTTTTTTCGATACATAGAGAACCTCTCAACAAACTATTGGGGAAACATGTAATGCATATAGCTCCTCCTTTTTATATTTATATGTTTATTTTTTTTTCGATACATAGAGAACCTCTCAACAAACTATTGGGGAAACATGTAATGCATATAGCTCCTCCTTCTTATATTTATATGTTTATTTTTTTTTCGATACATAGAGAACCTCTCAACAAACTATTGGGGAAACATGTAATGCATATAGCTCCTCCTTTTTATATTTATATGTTTATTTTTTTTTCGATACATAGAGAACCTCTCAACAAACTATTGGGGAAACATGTAATGCATATAGCTCCTCCTTTTTATATTTATATGTTTATTTTTTTTTCGATACATAGAGAACCTCTCAACAAACTATTGGGGAAACATGTAATGCATATAGCTCCTCCTTTTTATATTTATATGTTTATTTTTTTTTCGATACATAGAGAACCTCTCAACAAACTATTGGGGAAACATGTAATGCATAGAGCTCCACCTTTTTATATTTATATGTTTATTTTTTTTTCGATACATAGAGAACCTCTCAACAAACTATTGGGGAAACATGTAATGCATAGAGCTCCACCTTTTTATATTTATATGTTTATTTTTTTTTCGATACATAGAGAACCTCTCAACAAACTATTGGGGAAACATGTAATGCATATAGCTCCTCCTTTTTATATTTATATGTTTATTTTTTTTTCGATACATAGAGAACCTCTCAACAAACTATTGGGGAAACATGTAATGCATAGAGCTCCACCTTTTTATATTTATATGTTTATTTTTTTTTCGATACATAGAGAACCTCTCAACAAACTATTGGGGAAACATGTAATGCATATAGCTCCTCCTTCTTATATTTATATGTTTATTTTTTTTTCGATACATAGAGAACCTCTCAACAAACTATTGGGGAAACATGTAATGCATATAGCTCCTCCTTTTTATATTTATATGTTTATTTTTTTTTCGATACATAGAGAACCTCTCAACAAACTATTGGGGAAACATGTAATGCATATAGCTCCTCCTTTTTATATTTATATGTTTATTTTTTTTTCGATACATAGAGAACCTCTCAACAAACTATTGGGGAAACATGTAATGCATAGAGCTCCACCTTTTTATATTTATATGTTTATTTTTTTTTCGATACATAGAGAACCTCTCAACAAACTATTGGGGAAACATGTAATGCATATAGCTCCTCCTTCTTATATTTATATGTTTATTTTTTTTTCGATACATAGAGAACCTCTCAACAAACTATTGGGGAAACATGTAATGCATATAGCTCCTCCTTTTTATATTTATATGTTTATTTTTTTTTCGATACATAGAGAACCTCTCAACAAACTATTGGGGAAACATGTAATGCATATAGCTCCTCCTTTTTATATTTATATGTTTATTTTTTTTTCGATACATAGAGAACCTCTCAACAAACTATTGGGGAAACATGTAATGCATATAGCTCCTCCTTTTTATATTTATATGTTTATTTTTTTTTCGATACATAGAGAACCTCTCAACAAACTATTGGGGAAACATGTAATGCATATAGCTCCTCCTTTTTATATTTATATGTTTATTTTTTTTTCGATACATAGAGAACCTCTCAACAAACTATTGGGGAAACATGTAATGCATATAGCTCCTCCTTTTTATATTTATATGTTTATTTTTTTTTCGATACATAGAGAACCTCTCAACAAACTATTGGGGAAACATGTAATGCATATAGCTCCTCCTTTTTATATTTATATGTTTATTTTTTTTCGATACATAGAGAACCTCTCAACAAACTATTGGGGAAACATGTAATGCATAGAGCTCCACCTTTTTATATTTATATGTTTATTTTTTTTTCACCTTATTTTACTGTTTTAATTGTATTTTTTTTAAAAAAAGGGTCTAGTTGTTTTTGTTATTTTTAATGATGCGCATACGAATTTGCTCTCTTATTATTGTTTTCATTTGAATGTTTGCAGGGATCTCTGATGAGTCTCTCCACGGACATGTCCTCCGAGGAAGAAGGTAAGGGGGGGTCGCTCCACGACAGGATCAAGATCGTCTCCCAGCAGTCCACGGCCCGGCCCGGCTGCGTCATTCAGCTCCATCCCATCTCGGACGCCACCCACGTGAGTCATTTCAAATAGAAAAAAATTTACAGGCAAGTGCTTGCATACAAGCCACATTGAAGGATCCATAGGTTTCAGTTGTTACTGCCTATGATTAAATTCTTTTATTTAAAAAATATATGCTAAAAATTTAAAGGATTTGAAGACTTTTAAAGTGTTGTATCCTCAAAAAAAAACACCACCAAACAAACAACAACAATGCCGTGGTCGTTAGATATGGTGAGAAGTCAGTGCAATTTTCAGAAATTAGCAAAAGGTATTGTTAGCTTATATAAATATGTACACAATTTTGGGTAATATTAAATCTAAGGGTTTGTGAAAAGTTGTATTAGGTCTATTTATAATTTATTTATTTATTAGTCTTATGTTCTGTTTTTGCTTGTAAATGTGGCATCCCTGAGGTTTTGATTAAGTTAACGGTTCAAGTTATGTGGAGAAATGTTTGTAATTTAAATGAGTCGATTAGTTCAAAAACCCACGTCATAATGTGTTAGAACTCTTGAAATTCTAATAAGTGATGTACCCTCACATCGATATACGGATGGATTGTTGTAGGACTGGCAGAACACGCAGCTGCTGCACGTATTCCAGTCGCAACTCATCTCTGGACAACGGGAGGGCGGGTCTATGGGGGCGGAGCGGGCCTCACTTGGCTTGATGGAGACCTCCCTCAGTGCCATGGTCGACCTCCAGCAGTCGGCCGAGTTCGAGGAACCCTTCTACCTAGTCGTCCTGGAGCGCACCACCTCCGGCACCACCATCCACACTTGGCGGCTCGTCATCGCCTCTCAGCCCGACTCCAATGGTTAGCTCTGCTTTTCTCAAATTGCGTAATGTTGAATGCTAGAAGTAGTACCTGCATCCTAAACCCACCATACAAACTTTTCCCATAACTTTTTGTATTTTATTTCCCCCCCCCCCCCCCCCCCCCCCCCCCCCCCCGGGTTTGTTTAAGAACATGTTTAGCTACCAGCATTTGTGTGATGACAATAATTTTTTACAAGTTTAATGAGATTTTTAGTAAAAAGATCTAAATAATACTTGTTTGTATGTTTTTGTGACTTTTGACAGGACCTTTAACTACGAGGTCATATTGCCTACTACCACAGCGCTTTTCGGTCGCTCTGGTAGACATGAACCCGACTCTACTGTGGGAATTCTGTTTTACGTATCCAGATAGTGGTTTTTAACGAATACTTGAAATCGCACTGGTTGCTTAAAGATGTTAGATATCCGCAGTTTCTCCTGGCTGAACATGTCCGGAACTGATTCTATAGTGTGCGTGTATCTGTTGTAGAGCTGTCAGGCAGCATGATGTACGTGCCTGACTCCCGGTTGGTCCAGGACGAGGAAGAGGGGGAGTCAGGTCGGCCTGGAACCGGCCTCGAGGAGGAGGGACGCTCATCTGGCTGAACATGTCCGGAACTGATTCTATAGTGTGCGTGTATCTGTTGTAGAGCTGTCAGGCAGCATGATGTACGTGCCTGACTCCCGGTTGGTCCAGGACAAGGAAGAGGGGGAGTCAGGTCGGCCTGGAACCGGCCTCGAGGAGGAGGGACGCTCATCTGGCTGAACATGTCCGGAACTGATTCTATAGTGTGCGTGTATCTGTTATAGAGCTGTCAGACAGCATGATGTACGTGCCTGACTCCCGGTTGGTCCAGGACGAGGAAGAGGGGGAGTCAGGTCGGCCCGGGACCGGCCTCGAGGAGGAGGGACACTCTTCTGGCTACGCCACCTCCCCTCACGTCTCCATATCCACCACCAAGGTCAGTTTCAGGAAGTACTATACGTCCCAGTGTTTCCGGGGCCCACAGTAGGGTGGAGTGAAAAAAATGAATTTTTGATTTTCGGAAACGGGTACCTTTCAATGACTGTGTATGAGGCTTAGTAACAATTCTGTAAAATATTTCATTTTTACGACGTCATCTTGAGTCTGCGCATTTGACTTAAAGTTTTGAAATTTTTGAATATTTTTAGATTTTTCAAAAAAATTTTTAAAGTATTGGAAATGAAAAAAATGATGACGGGTGGTTATTAAATGGCAAAACAAGGCATAAAATTTACAAAGATTTTTTTAAAACCATTTTAGATTATGGTTTCAGTCTGCGCATTACGCCCAAAGTTCATAAAATTTCCCGAAATTTCCGATATTTTCAACATTTTTATAACTCAATATTTCCTCTCAATATTCACATAAAGTGTCTTCAAAACCTTGTCTTATTCCTTTTGTTATTATTAGCATTGTGCAGGTAAGTTTTAATTGTTTAATGCAATGTTTGAATTAGAGTTATCTGTGACAATTTAGACTCGGTTATGGCGTCCCCCAGAACTCGTGGCAAGAATTTATCTCCTATCCTAGGTAGTGGACAGGAAATGGGTGAGTCTGTACTTCCTACCCGTCAAGATGTTTTAAAGTACTACAATTATGTTTGGGAATCTGAAAAAGAAAAAAAAATGGAAAAAATCCTAGTTTTTTACAAGTTTCCAAGTTTGTTGTAGACAAAGTGATTTTCATATGGAACAAAGCTTCGATTCCATGTGTTACCTCTAAAACTATAAGTGATTTAATAAAAAAAGAAGTTGTTTTACTTCAATCACTCAACAAATCTCACAAACGTGACAAAGGCAAGGACAGTTTCGAAAAAAAACTAGCAGACTTTAACAATCGAAGTGAGGGATTGTTTGATGTCAGTGCGTGCAAATGTAAAGATTTTCAACTTTGTAAATGTAATCGTGATAAAAAGGTTCCGATTCTCGAACGTGAATTTTTGATTGATCAAAGAACTGTTGGAAAAATGTCTATAGGACGTGTTGATATTAAAGTGACATTAGGAAATACACAAAAAAACGCAAGAAAGATGGTAGAAGAAGAAAGATTGTGTAAGAAACGTCGTGAGGTACATGACACTAGCTTCTATGGTGACAAAAAGAACTTCTTGAACTTGAGCGATCCCTCTCAAGATGTAGGTTCCATTTCAGAAGATTTGGGTGTTGTTTAAGAAGAACCAGTTCCCGGCCCTTCTTCAGGTACAACGGAAAATAACCAAACAAGGCTGACAATGCCATCGTTTTCCCGAGTATGTGACAGGCATGGCGTACCTGATCGTGCAGCAGCAGCTTTAGCCTCTGCTCTTTTACACGATGTTATGTCGGCTAGTTCTTTAGAAAATGTTACAAATGAGGTGGTTATTGACAGGAGTAAAGTGAAGAAACTGGCTTTAAGACGTATTATCAACGCTCGATCTAGAAAACAAACCAGCGAACAAGTGAGAATGTTTCAGATCCCAAAAATAGATTTTGGAGCATCAGAATACATCGATATGATTTCTTGGCATGATTACAGAGCCACCTCTTATACGTCATTTGACAACACAGGATTTACAAAGATTACTGGAAGCTGAGAATTTAAATATGATTTCTGAATGCACTCTTTTTGAGCTTCCATCACACACACAAGCGGTCGAAAGAGCTGTCAAAGAGGTCACTGCCTCTTCAAAATTGGTCTGTGATCACAAGAAAAGAGAAAGCTTAGTAAAAACCAGGATGTTTGATAGAAATATCCGTCCAATCTACGACACAAAGAAACAATTTAACTGTTAAAGACTTATCTAAGAAATGTAAATGTGTGCTCTCATTGGTTGGGTGGAATGGGGGGCAAAGGTGGGACTCGGAAGTGCAACCACCTCCTCCTGGGTACTTCCACATGAGCTAGCGAAGAGTTGCACAATGCCAGGTAATAACAGAAGGAATAAGAAAAGTTTTGAAGACACTTTAAGTGAATATTGAGAGGAAATATTGAGTTATAAAAATGTTGAAAATATCGGAAATTTGATGAACTTTGGGCTTAATGCGCAGACTGAAACCATAATCTAAAATGGTTTAAAAAAATTCTTTGTATATTTCAGGCCTTGTTCTGCCATTTAATAACCACCCGTCATCAAGTTTTTCATTTCCAATACTTTAAAATTTTTTTTTTTAATCTAAAAATGTTCAATAATTTCAAAACTTTAAGTCAAATGCGCAGACTCAAGATGACGTTGTAAAAATGAAATATTTTACAGAATTGTTACTAAGCCTCATACACAGTCATTGAAAGGTACCCGTTTCCGAAAATCAACAATTCATTTTTTTCACTCCACCCTAGCCCACAGCGCTCCAGCTGCTGTCTCTCCAGATCCCTTCCCAACAAATTCTTGTTACTTTATTTATTTAGTTCGGTTATTTAATGATACTTAACATTTTTTGCAGAGATATTGTGAAACAATAAAAAATGAAGAAAAACGTATGTTTTAAAAAAAAATATTGTCTATTTCTCAAAATATATGTATATAATATGGGATTAATTTTGGTATTGCTACCATCATTGCTACCATACCATATACTTCCTTAAAAAACTGTGTATTTTTATTCATATATTTATTATTGTCATCTTTGATTTATTTGATATGTATTTTAATTACTACATACTATTGAACCAAATCTATTCTTTTTTTTTTTTTATCAAGATTTCAATTTATTTTATATGTTTTCCATGTTTTTAAGATGCAACTGTACAGGAGGGACAGGAAAAAACCCCTCTTGGGGGCTGGAAAAAGGGTCAGTTAGGATTATAAACTTGTTGAACTTCCATTTAGTATTTGTTAAATCGTGGCTAAAGATGGTAGCAATATCGACAGTACTTCCATATATATTTTGTGAAATAGACAATATTTTTTTAAAAACGTACGCTTTTCTTTATCAGTTTTTTTAAAGTCGACATTATTGTGCCAAACAGGTGAGGGCAGTTAATTGCTACAACGATAAATAGGAATTTTTTTTGTCAGGTTTCCTTCAAACCAAGGAGTATAAATGTTAAATAATATTATCTTACCAGCTGGAAAAACCAAAGGTTGGCTTTCTTTTACTCACTATTTCAAGTACCTTCGTACCATCTTACCAGCTGGAAAAAGCAAAGGTTGGCTTTCTTTTACTCACTATTTCAAGTACCTTCGTACCATCTTACCAGCTGGAAAAACCAAAGGTTGGCTTTCTTTTACTCACTATTTCAAGTACCTTCGTACCATCTTACCAGCTGGAAAAAGCAAAGGTTGGCTTTCTTTTACTCACTATTTCAAGTACCTTCGTACCATCTTACCAGCTGGAAAAACCAAAGGTTGGCTTTCTTTTACTCACTATTTCAAGTACCTTCGTACCATCTTACCAGCTGGAAAAAGCAAAGGTTGGCTTTCTTTTACTCACTATTTCAAGTACCTTCGTACCATCTTACCAGCTGGAAAAAGCAAAGGTTGGCTTTCTTTTACTCACTATTTCAAGTACCTTCGTACCATCTTACCAGCTGGAAAAAGCAAAGGTTGGCTTTCTTTTACTCACTATTTCAAGTACCTTCGTACCATCTTACCAGCTGGAAAAAGCAAAGGTTGGCTTTCTTTTACTCACTATTTCAAGTACCTTCGTACCATCTTACCAGCTGGAAAAAGCAAAGGTTGGCTTTCTTTTACTCACTATTTCAAGTACCTTCGTACCATCTTACCAGCTGGAAAAACCAAAGGTTGGCTTTCTTTTACTCACTATTTCAAGTACCTTCGTACCATCTTACCAGCTGGAAAAAGCAAAGGTTGGCTTTCTTTTACTCACTATTTCAAGTACCTTCGTACCATCTTACCAGCTGGAAAAAGCAAAGGTTGGCTTTCTTTTACTCACTATTTCAAGTACCTTCGTACCATCTTACCAGCTGGAAAAAGCAAAGGTTGGCTTTCTTTTACTCACTATTTCAAGTACCTTCGTACCATCTTACCAGCTGGAAAAAGCAAAGGTTGGCTTTCTTTTACTCACTATTTCAAGTACCTTCGTACCATCTTACCAGCTGGAAAAAGCAAAGGTTGGCTTTCTTTTACTCACTATTTCAAGTACCTTCGTACCATCTTACCAGCTGGAAAAAGCAAAGGTTGGCTTTCTTTTACTCACTATTTCAAGTACCTTCGTACCATCTTACCAGCTGGAAAAACCAAAGGTTGGCTTTCTTTTACTCACTATTTCAAGTACCTTCGTACCATCTTACCAGCTGGAAAAACCAAAGGTTGGCTTTCTTTTACTCACTATTTCAAGTACCTTCGTACCATCTTACCAGCTGGAAAAAGCAAAGGTTGGCTTTCTTTTACTCACTATTTCAAGTACCTTCGTACCATCTTACCAGCTGGAAAAAGCAAAGGTTGGCTTTGTTTTACTCACTATTTCAAGTACCTTCGTACCATCTTACCAGCTGGAAAAAGCAAAGGTTGGCTTTGTTTTACTCACTATTTCAAGTACCTTCGTACCATCTTACCAGCTGGAAAAAGCAAAGGTTGGCTTTCTTTTACTCACTATTTCAAGTACCTTCGTACCATCTTACCAGCTGGAAAAAGCAAAGGTTGGCTTTCTTTTACTCACTATTTCAAGTACCTTCGTACCATCTTACCAGCTGGAAAAACCAAAGGTTGGCTTTCTTTTACTCACTATTTCAAGTACCTTCGTACCATCTTACCAGCTGGAAAAACCAAAGGTTGGCTTTCTTTTACTCACTATTTCAAGTACCTTCGTACCATCTTACCAGCTGGAAAAAGCAAAGGTTGGCTTTCTTTTACTCACTATTTCAAGTACCTTCGTACCATCTTACCAGCTGGAAAAACCAAAGGTTGGCTTTCTTTTACTCACTATTTCAAGTACCTTCGTACCATCTTACCAGCTGGAAAAAGCAAAGGTTGGCTTTCTTTTACTCACTATTTCAAGTACCTTCGTACCATCTTACCAGCTGGAAAAAGCAAAGGTTGGCTTTGTTTTACTCACTATTTCAAGTACCTTCGTACCATCTTACCAGCTGGAAAAACCAAAGGTTGGCTTTCTTTTACTCACTATTTCAAGTACCTTCGTACCATCTTACCAGCTGGAAAAAGCAAAGGTTGGCTTTCTTTTACTCACTATTTCAAGTACCTTCGTACCATCTTACCAGCTGGAAAAAGCAAAGGTTGGCTTTCTTTTACTCACTATTTCAAGTACCTTCGTACCATCTTACCAGCTGGAAAAAGCAAAGGTTGGCTTTCTTTTACTCACTATTTCAAGTACCTTCGTACCATCTTACCAGCTGGAAAAAGCAAAGGTTGGCTTTCTTTTACTCACTATTTCAAGTACCTTCGTACCATCTTACCAGCTGGAAAAAGCAAAGGTTGGCTTTCTTTTACTCACTATTTCAAGTACCTTCGTACCATCTTACCAGCTGGAAAAAGCAAAGGTTGGCTTTCTTTTACTCACTATTTCAAGTACCTTCGTACCATCTTACCAGCTGGAAAAAGCAAAGGTTGGCTTTCTTTTACTCACTATTTCAAGTACCTTCGTACCATCTTACCAGCTGGAAAAACCAAAGGTTGGCTTTCTTTTACTCACTATTTCAAGTACCTTCGTACCATCTTACCAGCTGGAAAAACCAAAGGTTGGCTTTCTTTTACTCACTATTTCAAGTACCTTCGTACCATCTTACCAGCTGGAAAAAGCAAAGGTTGGCTTTCTTTTACTCACTATTTCAAGTACCTTCGTACCATCTTACCAGCTGGAAAAAGCAAAGGTTGGCTTTCTTTTACTCACTATTTCAAGTACCTTCGTACCATCTTACCAGCTGGAAAAAGCAAAGGTTGGCTTCCTTTTACTCACTATTTCAAGTACCTTCGTACCATCTTACCAGCTGGAAAAAGCAAAGGTTGGCTTTCTTTTACTCACTATTTCAAGTACCTTCGTACCATCTTACCAGCTGGAAAAAGCAAAGGTTGGCTTTCTTTTACTCACTATTTCAAGTACCTTCGTACCATCTTACCAGCTGGAAAAACCAAAGGTTGGCTTTCTTTTACTCACTATTTCAAGTACCTTCGTACCATCTTACCAGCTGGAAAAAGCAAAGGTTGGCTTTCTTTTACTCACTATTTCAAGTACCTTCGTACCATCTTACCAGCTGGAAAAACCAAAGGTTGGCTTTCTTTTACTCACTATTTCAAGTACCTTCGTACCATCTTACCAGCTGGAAAAACCAAAGGTTGGCTTTCTTTTACTCACTATTTCAAGTACCTTCGTACCATCTTACCAGCTGGAAAAAGCAAAGGTTGGCTTTCTTTTACTCACTATTTCAAGTACCTTCGTACCATCTTACCAGCTGGAAAAACCAAAGGTTGGCTTTCTTTTACTCACTATTTCAAGTACCTTCGTACCATCTTACCAGCTGGAAAAAGCAAAGGTTGGCTTTCTTTTACTCACTATTTCAAGTACCTTCGTACCATCTTACCAGCTGGAAAAAGCAAAGGTTGGCTTTCTTTTACTCACTATTTCAAGTACCTTCGTACCATCTTACCAGCTGGAAAAACCAAAGGTTGGCTTTCTTTTACTCACTATTTCAAGTACCTTCATACCTTGAGAGATTCATGAATGCGAAAGAAGACATTTGTTTTGTCAATATATTTTTCAGGTGTTGGGATGATTTTATTTGACTTTATTTTATATTAGATGCGAAAAGTAGAAAACTCCTAGGAAACAATACTATGAAAATGTTGATGGACTGTGTATAAATAAATATTTCCTTCCATAATATTTCCATATTTTTATAAATTATTTAAAGAATTTTGAATTTATTAATCCTAATCTCTCCGAACTCGGTTTACAACAAATATTTTAATAAAATATTGATAATAATTATTGCTAAATTCATTAAGTCTCTTTAAAACATTCAAACCGCTGGCAAAGTGTTAAAGCTGGGTGGCCAGGCAACAAGGAGTGGTAGTAGGGTTGGAGCCCCGAAGATAGCTGATGAGATTGGTTTGATATGGTGAGTGTGGGCTCCATGTCTATTTGTGGTGCAGGTGTGCATGCAGGAGCTGCCTCTACCCGACGGAGTGGATGTCGTTCATGCCGCCCCCGCTGGCGGCCATCTCTCCTCCGCCTCCATATATCCAGCATGCTTCGCTCCCTACATCATTGTCACTGCCTGCTCTGATTCTACTGTAAGGTACGCAACAGTCAGGACATGAAAGAAAGACGAAATAGTTTATTATCAACATGTACAATAATTGATATGTTACATTTTATATATAGAATGCAATCAGGAGCACAGTAAAAATATTTTATTGTCCTGCTATTTTTTGTGCTTCTTAAATCTCTCTTAGCCAAAATTAATACAATGGGGGAAATGTTTTAGAAAAGACCCATATCTAGAAATGTTTTAGAAAAGACCCATATCTAGAAACGTTTCCACAATATTTACAATATGACTGAATTAATTGCAATAGTTAATGTCTGAGGAAGCACACTGGCGAATTTCTTAGTTTTTGTTGATTTTGGTTAATTAAAGAATTAAATTTAACTTTAAAATTAAACTTTTTTTGGTTGTAAATATCTGGATTTTTGTATCAGAAGGTCGATTGTCCATTATGGCTTTATTGATTGATGCCTTTCATTCTGAAGTCGCAAAGAAAACATAGAAAGATTAAAAATAATAAAATTAGTAGGGCATTTTATTTAGACGGTTTTCTATTTGAGTAGATAGTACAAAAATATTGAAGCAGAGGATTGTACTTTGTTATTTTGGATTGAAGCACGCAAATTATGCGTTACCATTTACCATGTTGTTAAATACGTTGGGAGTTACAAAAATAGTACGTTAAAAACTGTTTGTAAGCTTTTTTGTTAAATGGTTGATTAGACATCCCATCTTTTATTGAGGTAGACAAATTGACAACAAGATATTTTTGAAGAGATAATTTTTGGTTTGAATTAGGAGATTTCTCCTTTTGGTTTGAATTAGGAGATTTCTCCTTTTGGTTTGAATTAGGAGATTTCTCCTTTTGGTTTGAATTAGGAGATTTCTCCTTTTGGTTTACCCAACTGTGATACAGGCTCCCGGGGAGTCATTATTTCTTGTGAAATCATTGATCTGGAATCCGCCTAAAGGCCTGTTGCTACAATCGGTTCATTTCGTTTCAACGCATCGTTAGAGTGAAGGTGTCATGTTCTGAGGGGATGAATAAGATATTTCGAATGGTATGTTGCTCGATATTTCAGCGCAAAATTGAGATTTTAACTTTCAACACCTTTGGAGCTTTTTCTGTTGACCTTTCATAAAGTCGAATATTTCTCCCGATTTCTTCTTGGACCTGAAATATGATCCATGATCTTGAAACTATGATCTCTAAGACCTTGGCCTCTAAAAACACTATGTGACTAAACATGTCCCTTCTGGTTGGTGTTTAGTTCCACCTTACCGGCTCAAACTCATCCTATCTCAGTCCATTAGACTAGAACATTGTTGTGAAAAATGTTAACACTGTTTACCTAATAAGATGATGAGAAGTTTAGCTAGTGTGGGAGTTGTAACTTGGTGATTGTTTTGTTAGGTTCTGGAAGTGTAACGTGGAGAAACAAGAGCGGCCTGGAAGGCAGATGGAGGTGAGCTACCAGTGGGCCGAGTGGGAGATGCTTCGCAAGGATAAGGCCTCCGTCATCGAGATACCTGGTATGTTTCAACTCACATATCTCATATAGATTTTATCTTATTTTCTCCTTACTTTCTATTTATAGATGTCATTAGAACTTGGATGTTCTGGAATTTATGACATTTATTTTCATTTTATTAAGTAATTAAGTTTATATAACATTATGATATTTAATATTTCTTTAAAAGCAATCTTGTTTACCGCTGCACTGCTAGCGCCGTTTGTATGAAATGAAACACTTTCTCTCATGCAATACCCTCTTGTTTACCGCTGCACTGCTAGCGCCGTTTTTATGAAATGAAAGACTTTCTCTCATGCAATACCCTCTTTCTCTTTCGATTATTATTTAATATATATATTTTTTTAAATTTATTTTTGCTTATATTTTTAGACAAATTTTATACTTGTGTGTGTTTGTACATAGGTACCACAATATGGCAGGCAAAAGTGAATATTAAATAATTAGTAATTAAAAAGAAAAAGTTAATATTAAAATATTAAAAAGAAACTGTTTACCTTTTAATGTTTTACGTATCATCTAATCTTCTACTATTAATTAATTCACATAAATAGACAAAAGAGCGTTTCTTATACTTTTTAGTTCCTTATTTCTTTTTGTATTTCGCAAACAAATAAAAAATGGGGAATGAATAAAATTAACTTCTGTAAATAGTCTTCTCAGACGTTCTACGCATTGCATTTTATGTGTGAGGCGTTCAGAGGTCAAAGTGACCAAAATTGGATAATTTGAGATTTTTATATGCATGTATAGTTCTTCTGAAGAACAGTAGCGAAATGTTGGAGCTAAACTCTCCCATTGTCTTTTCAAAAAAAATTGCTACTAAAGTTTGCCTCAGAAGAATTGAAATATTTTTCAGTTGCCACAGTAAGTCCAATTCTGTTTCCGGGATGCGTGCGCATTAATGAAGAAAAGACAGCGTAGATGGTGGTCAGCAAGAACCAAGTCCTTCCCCAAGTTGAGCTTATTCAAGTTCCTGGGCTCATGTTCACAGTCAAATGAAGTGAACCTGAAGATCCAGAACGTTAATATGCATATTTTGCACTGCACCGGTTGATCAGGTCACGCATCCCCTCCATATCACTGAAGTTCCCTACGTATACTTATTCTGTTGTACGGTTGCGAGGCTCTGTCTAACCTCGGAAAGGAAACTCCACGATTTTAAAAACAACGTTCTTCAGAGAATTGTCGGCCCAGGTCTGGAGAACGGATACTCGGAGGAAGATGCGATGGCTAGTCATATAGTCAGGTGGGGTTCAAAGCCCAGTACCAACGTCACACTGGCAGGAGAGCTAGGAGCAGGCAGGTTCAGTGGAAGACGGACCCGGTGGGCTGAAGAGTGCTGGAAGGTTATAGCTCATGGCCGACCTAGGTGGAGTACGGCCAACCAGGTCCCTACCCGTCCATCCCCCGGTCACCCGTGTACCGTGTCAGGTTTAGTGTCTTCATGATGTACATATAAATATATCAGTGGATTTGTTGTTTCAGGGCAGCCTCTAAACATCAGCGCTGCGTATAGCGGTAGGATCGCCTGTGCCTACAAGTACGGCAAGTCTTTCACTCGCCCCTCCCGCAAGGACCCCGAGTCCCGCTACGTCAACCTCTGTGTCGCTATCTACGAGTGTGAGAGCACTGGCGGTAAGTCCGTCCTCATGCTTCGTTAACTTTGTGCTTTAATTTTTTCTGTTCATATGTAAATATCTCTATTTTGAACATATTTTTTTTGCACTCAAAAATTAAGGTGGGCGTACAGTGTGTTTCTTTGTAACCATTCTATATACTCCATATCAACTGCATTATAAATGAATAAAGCAAACTTATTTTTGAAATATTGTCTATTCCACTAAAGATATATATATATATATACAACTACCGGTTTCGGCTTTATACCATCGTCAGGTCTAGTTGTTCACAACTAGACCTGACGATGGTATAAAGCCGAAACCGGTAGTTGTATATATATATATATCTTTAGTGGAATAGACAATATTTCAAAAATAAGTTTGTTTTATTCATTTATTACAAGTTTCCACAATATGTCCGCGTTCCTCAACTTAGAAACTGCATTATAATTTCCATAAAAAATTATATTAATTCTGAAGTCAGAATTTAGTTTTATAATCTGATTAGAAATTGTATACAATTTAGTGGAAAAACATCAGTTAACATTCATATTTCAAAAACGACAAGTGATCTACAGATTTCAAGGCCATCAGTGGATGCGAAATGAAAAATTACTGTAGGTTGGTCATATATCGTTTTCTTTTGATCGGGACAACCTTTTTGGGGGTAAGGGGCCGGTCCATTATCAATGAAACTAGTTAATTATTTATTTAACTTAACATTTATGTTATAAACTGTAGGTAATATGAGTCAAACTATCCGGCGTTCGGCCGGTTTGTCACCTCCTGGCGAGAACAGAAAAAGCCCGCTTGACCCGGCGCCGGGGGCGATTGATGGGCCGCGGCCCGATGTCTACCCCCGGCGACCGCGATGTAGTAGCAGCCCCCACTCCAAGATCCTGAGCTCTCTCGGTACCATCTGGCCGCCGCAACACAAGGGGGTCTGAGAGCGCCAGTCTGTCCCGCAAGGGACCAGAGGCTGTCGCCCCCAGACACCCACAGTAACAAATAAAGAAATAAAATGAATACAACCATTTCATGTATCCTAATTCCCCGACGAAAACGGGCCGAGTAATTAACCGGAGCACTCGCAAAAAAAAAAAAAAAAAAAAAAAAAACTTATAAGTAATATGGTTGATGAGGTGTACTGATGTTGGCAGGGTCGGAATGGATCTTGGAAGATACGATCCATCTGAAGAACATCCACCTGCCTCGGATACAGATCGACCCATCTCTGGATCTCAGCTACCTCTACGACCACTCGTTCTTCACCAAACAGGCACAGATAAAGAACAACTTCATGAAAGCCATTTCCTCGGAGGACCTCGACTCCCGAAGAAATGGTGAAATCAACGGAAACGATGGCAACAAATCGGATCTAGTCAAATCAGGTTAGATTAAACCCTCAGATTAGTCTGTTTACAAAATGATATTAACATAAGGACCGGTAGGAAAACATGAAATTCCAGTGAAAACTCAGAAGAGACTTTTTGACCGATTCCATAACTGCCCCCATACCTCATACAGCCGGGCAAGTGAAATGTACCCAATATTGATCTATCCATAACTGCCCCCATACCACATACAGCCGGGCAAGTAACATGTACCCAATATTGATCTATCCATAACTGCCCCCATACCACATACAGCCGGGCAAGTAACATGTACCCAATGTTGATCTATCCATAACTGCCCCCATACCACATACAGCCGGGCAAGTAACATGTACCCAATATTGATCTATCCATAACTGCCCCCATACCACATACAGCCGGGCAAGTAACATGTACCCAATGTTGATCTATCCATAACTGCCCCCATACCACATACAGCCGGGCAAGTAACATGTACCCAATGTTGATCTATCCATAACTGCCCCCATACCACATACAGCCGGGCAAGTAACATGTACCCAATATTGATCTATCCATAACTGCCCCCATACCACATACAGCCGGGCAAGTAACATGTACCCAATGTTGATCTATCCATAACTGCCCCCATACCACATACAGCCGGGCAAGTAACATGTACCCAATATTGATCTATCCATAACTGCCCCCATACCACATACAGCCGGGCAAGTAACATGTACCCAATGTTGATCTATCCTGTTTTTATTATTCATTTAATTGGATGTACTTTACCTCTTTTTATCCATCTCCAGTGGCTGTCCAATATATAACTGTTACCCTTTATCAAAAGGTTAGATGTCCATTGTGCATAGTATGCATTATGGGGCATTATTTGAAGCAATGCACTTTCCGCCTCAAGTGGCATGCATTAGAAAACACCGGTAGCCCATAAATTTAAATACCTAATTGTTATTTTATAACCTTGAGGTTATGTGTAATTACATTATTTACACGGCTCTTTATTGAAGTAAAAGCTGAAACGGGGTTTGTTCCATCATCATGCTCAAACCACTGGACGGATTTTCATGAAACTTCAGATGTAGCTTCTAAGCCAGATTGAAAAAAAGGCTATGTGGCGTCCCAAAATTTTGAAAGGGAGGGTTGTGGGGACCTAACTATGAAGATAGTGCTAGCTCATTAACGGATGGTCGGATTGTAATTTTACAGATAGTATTCCTAAGTGCCAAATTGAAAAATAGGATATTAATACTAGCTGTGCTCACCAGCGTTCCTAAGCAAAGTAGGTTGCAAGGCATATCCTAGCTGTGGTGCCCAACGTACCTAAGTACATACTAGATGTGGTACCCAGTGGTCCTAAGCAATTACTAGCTTGGGGGTAATTGGAAGACGTATACCATCTGTTAATATCCTGTCCGATATACTCTCCCGTTAGAAGCCGTTTCCTGCCTCAGAGTATCAGTATAGACCAGCTTTCATACATTACTCCTGGCCCATAACAAGAATGATATCTCAAACATTTTCTATTATTTAATCAGCGCTTTGAAACTTGGAGCATTCATTGTTAATGAATAATGTATTTTAACTTCTATATTATATTGATATTCAATATCTACATCCCCACTCCAAATCTACTGTTTTTGTTACATTATTATTATTAATGACTTATATTTAGTATATATTTAGTTTGTTAAAGGTTCCTTTAGATATATAATTATTGTTCAGCTGATCAATCTATAATTTTGGAAATGTTGAATGTTAATATTGTAAAAGTAATGGTCACTGACTCAACTGTATAGGGGTGATCAAAAACAATAAAACAATTTATTATTATTATTTTAACTAGCATGGGGGTCCGCCGATGCAAGGCACATACTAGTTAAGGTGTCCAGCGTTTCTAATTACGAACTAACTGTGGTGTCCAGCGGTCCTATACACTTACTAGCTGAGGTGTTCGCCATTGCAAGGCACATACTAGCTCTGGCGCTCAGCGTTCCTGAGTACGTACTAGTTAGCTGTGGTGCCCTGCGGTCCTAAGCACATACAAGCTGTTGTGCCCTGCGGTCGAAGCACTTACTAGCTGGGGTGTCCACCGCTGCAAGGCACATACCAGCTGTGATGCCCAGAGTTCCTAAGACGTACTAGCTGTTGTGGCCCATCAGTTTTAAGAACACTAGCTGTGGTGCCCAGTGGTTCCAAGCACTTATTAGCTGAGGTGTTCGCCATTGCAAGGCACATACTAGCTCTGGCGCTCAGTGTTCCTGAGTATGTACTAACTAGCTGTGGTGCCCTGAGGTCCTAAGCACATACAAGCTGGGGTGGCTGCCGTTGAAAGGTAAATACTAGCTGTGGTGCCAAACGTGCCTAAGTACATACTAGCTGTTGTGCCCTGCGGTCGAAGCACTTACTAGCTGGGGTTGCAAGGCCGATGATAGCTGTTGTCACAAGCGTTCAAAAGTACGCACTAGCTAGGATGTCCAGCGATGCTAAGCATTTAATACCTGGGGTGTCCGCCGTTGAAAGGCACACACTAGCTATGGTGCCCAGAGGTTCTAAACACCTACGAGCTGGGGTGTCCGCAGCTGAAAAGCAGATACTAGCTGGGGAGTCTGCCGTTGAAGGACTTCAAACCTTAAATAAATAATACAGATGTATCAATCCAACATATCTTATTTGTTACCATAACTAGTTTTGTCAATCTGAAATCTTCAGGTGGTGAATCTTATTAGTGAAGGGGTCAATGACAATAAGCCTTATTTCATTTGAATAATAGAAAGATAATAAGATATTGAATAATGAAATAGAAAGACTGTTGAAGTATTGAATAGGACTCGAATGAGAGATATTAGGAGACAAAGTCAAAGTTCCCCGGGCAACGCCAGGTATTACTGCTAGTATATAATATATATATATCCAGTTTTTCTGAAATAATGTTTTAAACAGGCGGAAAGATTTATATATATAAGTACATATATATGTATATATATAAGTAATATATAAAATTAGGTGGTTGTGAAATTTTCCTGGACAGAGGATTGATCGCACAAGTATATATAGTTCCCCCTTCTTTCAATTTTCCGCCTGTGCAAAAAATTTTCCGGAAAAACTTTTTTTTTTTACTTTTGTGAAGGTGCTGCCTCTCTGTTTTTTCTGCCGACGGCTAACAGGTCATACATATTTTTGTATCATTGGATTCGATACGTAAACTACGTCTGTCTCGCACTTCGAAAACATATAACTATTTGCCTCATAATCATGAGTCGAATCATCCCAAAAATATATTTTTTCGACTACAGCACCGAAGGATGTAACTAAGGAAATGACTTCCCAATTTTGTTAGCTACTGAGAGACGTTTGTGTTATGATTCGACTGATGATTAGGAGGCGCGATGTTACGTCTTCTCAAGGTGGTCTTGTCTTAGAGAAGGGCATAGTTTACTTTACTGGCGGCTCCGTGGAGCTCCATGTTTACTTTGACGTTTGACGGTGGCGCTAAAAACTTCTTATCCAGGACTTATCCACGAAGATGGTTTATCTTGTGTATATGTAGTGCTGTCATTGCATCTGTATTGAAACAAGAAATATCTTAACTGAGACGTTTTTAATTGACTTCATGTGAAAGAGGCAAAATAAAGGGAAGTCTTTTTTTTTTAGGAGTTTTCTCTCGATTTTCCCTATGAAAACGGTTAACTGCTTTGACCTGTTGTAGGTAACAGAAGGTTCAATAGTGATATAATAAAGCAGTTGATAATGTTGTCTATTCTCCAGAGAAGAGGTCGACCGACCGTCTTCAATGAATGAAAGATGTATACTACGCATGTTTGGAGGGTTCATACTGGAACAAGGAAGCCTTGAAAGACACTTAAATCAGTGCCAGGATCAGGAATTTTTTTTGTTCAGGCGAGAGGGAGTATTACGTTACAAATCGTCTGCGAAAGTGACTGCGACTGTTTGAGAGGTTGGAAACACTGTGAAACCAGAGATATTACAAGGCTTTATTTGCTGGTCAAGGCCGCAACATTTTCTGTATGATATTGACTTCCTGGTCAACGCTGAATACTACAGCTAATGGATGTTAGTTAGTTACAGTGAGTCATGGTCGGGATTTAAATACGAGGTCATATCGCCCACTACCAGAGCGCTCTTTCGTCGTTCTGGTGGACATAAGTCCAAATCTACTGAGAGTTGTAAATTTTGTCTATCCTAAATTTTTATCACCAAGGGTTGGATCTTTAACGAGTACCTGCCTACGTACAGGCTCGGTGCCATTGCTTAATGTCCGAAAGACGGCCCATCCGAAAAACGGCTTGCTCAAGGTTTTTTCACGTCCCAAATAAAGAACCTAAGGGCCGTCGAGTTTCGAACCCGCGATCTTGAGCTCAGTAGGCTATCACGCTACCTCTGAGCTACCGTCCGGACGCGTCCTCCTCTAGTAATGTATGAAAGTAAAAAAAAAAATATCACATTTTATTCGTTTCAAATAATGGGAAAAATAAAAATAAATGCAAAAAAAAATTTATAATCTCCCACCAATCCCTATTTTCCCCCCAGGAGTTTGAGTTCGAGGAAAATTTCGATAAATTTCCCTAAGAAAAATTCCCGACTACCAATCACCACATATCAGTGAGTTGGTACCTTTGTTGCAGAGCTCACGTCAGTACCAACTTTCCTAATCTCAGATCAGATTACCAACAATGTCTCCGCCTATTTAATCCATATAGGTACTTTTCTTCTTTTTTTCAAACGGATTTTTTTAATCTTTTTTCAATTTGTTTTGAATGTACTCTTATTTTTATTTATGAATTTCTTGCTCATCATTATGAAATCACAATTTTAATAATACAGTTTTTATTGAAAAAGGGGGAAAAAAGGATATTGCTGTAAGCACAACTGCATATGGGCACAGTTCTGTCATTTAACCACCTCATAGCTCTATGAATCTTTGGTTTTTTCTTGTAAAGTTGACGCTGGATGTTTTACTCCTGTCACGACCTCTCACAGCCCACAAACACCGCAATCATTGTTGTCTCTTTTCTGTTGTTCATTACCTTATTTTGCCTACTTCATTCATTAACATGATTTGTGAATGAACAGTTGTGATGGCCTACAGACTCATTCCTGGCCGTAGATAACAACTGCCAAGGAGACACTTCCATTATTGCATTTCGTTATCCATACATCTGCCTCTGTATATCGCTTTTTTGTCTTTATTACGTATCTGTTGGCTTATGAATGATTTCGTAAATTTTAGCATGTTTTTTTTTTATTGCTTGCGATGCTAAAATAGCTGTTAGTATATATGATAATATTATACATTTGTTATTCTAATAGAGGTATTGTTGAACTTTGCAGGTCTGCTGGCAGTGCCAAGCTTCAGCACGCTTCAGTCCCTTCGCAAGTCCATCATCGAGAACGGCAACACATGTCCCCTCACCCAGAAGCACCTGGTCCAACTGGACTGGGTCTCAAAGGAGGACGGCTCCCACATCCTCACTATCGGTGTCGGCAGCAAGGTCAGCTATACTTCCTCCCTTTATAATAACGCTGACAAGATAATTCAACTTTGATATCTAGTCGCCTCTTAGTGATGTTGGTGCATGTTAATAGATGTTCCCCTTTGTCGGATAAACAGTTCCAACAGTCCGTTCCATTGGAAAACTATCTCTTTCAGCTGAATATTAGGATGTTAATAGTTTCCATTGAATACGTTAAACCGGGTACATCTAGGAGTAGATTTTATTGGAGATGTTTTTGTTGGTTGTTCAGGTGATGCTGTTCACGCCAGTGTCGAGCGACATTGCCCAAGCCAACATGAAGGCGATGCGTGAATCCCAAACAACCAACAGCCGGCCCATCCTCAGGAAGGCCTCCTCGCTCGCTGCCCCCAACTTCATTGACGAAATCAGGTAACAAACTTGATAATTAGAAAATATGAAGGGAAAAAACATATGAAAACTGACATAATTGCAGAGATATTGTGAAATAATTCAAATGAACTTGAATGAAATAGAACTTGTTTATTTTGGTATTGTCTAATTTCACCGAATATATACATGGGAGTACTTTCGGTATTTCTACCTTCCTCAGCCAAAAGATACAGAACTAGTAGTCTTATCTCTTATACTTTTGGCTGAGGATGGTAGAAATACCGAAAGTACCTCCCATGTATATATATTCGGTGAAATTAGACAATACCAAAATAAAAAAGTTTTATTTCATTCAAGTTCAGAAAAAACATATATCTAAGGCTTGAAAAATCATATTCTCATCGTCAGATCAAATTCAGTTTTCATTCTATATCTTCCGTCAAGTTGTAGCCGCGGTTTATATCTCAAAGAATATTCACATTGATGTTAACGACTTCAAATTTGCCTCTGATTTGAGGCAGTGGAATTGTGGCGTAGGAGTTCTTCACATTCAAGTTTATTAGTGCCTTTTAATCTGATTCTCCTCTCTATATGGGCCATTTTGACCTTAGAGTCTGATGAAGCTCCAAGACCAAATGAAAATATACAAAAAAAATTGCGGATCCTTGTTTCCCATAGCCTTTTTTTGGTTTGCACGGAAATCTTACTTTTCCACACATTTATCCTCATAGCTCCAGTTCTACTGAATATATGAAAACTTATGAGGTGTCATATTAAAGAGGATTATTTGCGAACAAAATTATATATTTTAATATATTATTGAAGTTCATAGTTTTATGCTCAAAATAATCTTTAAAAAAATCCGTTTTATTTCGAAATATATTTTCGTTGAGGTGCGTACTTCATATCCCAAAAGGAATCAAGCTGTGATTTTAATAGTGGCTGAGCTAGAGCGGTTTCTGTGCAGACAACAGGTTGTTGCCTGTGTGCGCTGCCAATCGGGCTGGACCTTAAACTGAACTGAAAATTGCACTTATTTTTGATTTATCATGTTTTCAACTTGTAAGTTGAGGAACGCGGACGTATTGTGGAATTTGTAATAAATAAAACAAACTTATTTTTTGAAATATTGTCTATTCCACTAAAGATATTTATAAAAATAAAACTACCATGGTGTAAGGCCGAAACAGGTAGTTTTATTTTTATAAATATCTTTAGTCGAATAGACAATATTTCAAAAAATAAGTTTATTTATCATGTTTTGGTAGAAAATCATTATATTTTTTTTCAAGAACTATGAAGTTATATGAATTAGGAAAAACTTGATTGTTCTGAATTCTTATTTGTATAGCAAATAGTGTAGATTATATTCTTAAAATCCTCTCTTTGCTTACACCTGATTGTAATTTATCTACAGTTGACAAATTACCCTCATTTGTTGCTCTTGTGATTCTTTTGACAACATAAATAAAAGGTATGGTTAAAAATAAGTTATGGTCTCCGGAGTTTGGGAAAGACCAGGGGAGCGCTACAGTGTAACATTTGAAAGAGAAGGCCCTATGAAGGTGGGTCAGTCATCATGGAAAGGGGTGGGATATCTTTGGAGGTGAAAAAATTCTCTTCCGGGGTCATGACATTATGTGAATCCCGATAGCATAGCCCGCCCCTGTGGTGCCAAAATAAAAAGGGGTACATCCCCGCCTTCTAGCAGTCCAAAGAACAACAGGTCCATGAGGGTGGACGTTATTAAAAAAAAAAATATATATATATATATATATATAAATTATAACTTTTGGGATGGAAAGTACTGTCCCGGCTAGCTGTATTGAGCATACGACACTCTTCAGTGGTAACCGCTTCTATTCCAATTCAATGGTTTGTGTCTTGGAAAATTTGTCAAAACACACTCCACGGTGACTTTAACCTAAACTGCACTTGGGATCATAACATGGGCTGAGCTCTAGAGAGATGATGGTGCCTGCAGGTGGATGAAGCTGCGAAAGATCGACCTGCAGACTGCAGACAGCCTCCCACCCCTGCCCATGCAGATCTCCTGGGTGAGGGACGGGATATTGGTCGTCGCCATGGACTCGGAGATGCACGTCTACTCTCAGTGGAAGCCTGGTCCATGTGAGTCCCTCTTTCCCCCTCCTGGATACTACTCAAATCACCATTGCATTTGTTTGTATTATTATTATTGCATTTTATTTTTCTACTCAAGATCAGAGATAAGTCCTTTTTAGCAGAAAAGGAGTAATTCTGGTGTTGGAGGTCAATAAAAAGGAATACAAATGACTAAAAAAATAATTGTAACCTTCAACCTACTAATGAACCCCAATTGGAGGTTAAATGTGGTTTTCCACTATTTTTTCTTCATTCTCTGGCGCTCAGCACCAAGATTATTCCTTATCAGCTGTATGGGTCTAGTTAGCCTCAATTTCACAAGAAAAAGGTAATAAAATACATTGAAGAATTAATAAAAAATGTGGTGCTAAACTCTTGGTTTTTAGCTCGGATTTTATACAAAATACATATCTCATATTTTTCTCTTCTTTTCTTCCCTGTATTTTTAATTTTTTTGTAATGAGGTGATTAAATGTTTATTAAAGCTAATTATTTTTTTAATTTATTTACCTGTCTATTAGGGCCCGTCATAACCGGTTTTTTTATCGTTACATAACGGTTTATTAGAATTGCTCCTAGTTGTTGTCATTCGAAAGGGTCTACAAAACGGAAGTAATGCCTTTCTTATGATATCAAAAAATTTCTAGGTTTTGAACTAGTCATTTTCAAATTCAAAATTTTCAATTCACAATCAATCCACATGTTTCCCAACCTATTGACCAATCAATTAGGTAATTCCACAAATATTATTGTGATGTCTCATGTTGTTATTCCACAGAGCGTCGGTTTTGGGATTTGTCCCAACATCTAAAATAAACTTATTGTGTTCAAATCTTGCGAATTACTTTTTTTGGTTGTATTTCCATCTTGAGTTACTCTGTTCTTGCTATATGTTTAGTTCGTGGCAAGTCCTGTCTTACGAATGGCCACAAGCTGCCCCATCAGGAGAGCGAAGAGCTCCAGGACACCAGGAATCTGAGGGATGAAGATTTGAGAAGTCTTGTACAGGTATTACTGATGCAAAATACTGATAGAAAAAATGTTGATGTAGTTGTCAAATTTCAACATATCATACCCAGAATTCCGTAATTCCGTTTGAAATATAAAAGATGGGTTCGAAATCCCATATGATTGATGCTCCAAAAAAATTGAGGCATCCATTACAAATATTTTCTTAGCTCAAATTTATATTATTTTCAGTGTACTCCATCGTCAGTTCAAATATGACAAGTTCTTTGATTTTATTTATTGCCAATTTCGTTATGATCAAGCCCCCTTTTTTGACAACAGAGGTAATGATACAATGTTTTCCAGGAATGTTCCCAAAGACGTCTGGCCAACGTGAGTTCCATGCCGCATCTCTCCCGGGTCAGCTCCATCAACCTGACCATGCTCTCCGTCGAGACCAAGAAGAAGAAATCCAGCGCATCTCTTGGTAAGTTGGCAAGCTCTGCTGCTTTCTACGTCCTTCCATCAATTGAGCCATTGTACGGAAAATGACCGTATATAGCTATGTACCCCTTTTCGGAAAAGTTTATTTGATTTCCCATGTTATGCACTTATCCCCAAATTTTCATTTCGAAATATCGAAAAATTTGGCTTAGACCACTTATTTTTGTGAAAGGATGCATATCCTGTTGTTTGGTGGAAATGTTTTCTATGTTCCTTCTTCGGTGTTAGTAAAGCTTCAAATTGATTTTTAACTTAGTTATAATGAATTATAATATTGTTGAGTTTATAGGAGGCTTTTGCAAGTGATATAAGCAGCAAATAAGTGCTAAGATCAGTGATGTAAGACCCCTGACATATATCTGGAGAGCTATTACAAATATTGAATAACAAACGCTCTATGAGTTCCTAAGTTGAAGTTACCAAGTTCCTAAGTTCAAGTTACCAAACTGAAGATTTGTAGTAAATTAATAATTTTTTATTTATGCTATTTTATGTCAGAAATTGAACAGAAATGTGACAAAAAGAGCATTTATTTTGTATTTTTAGTTCACGAAGCGAAGGTTGATAATTGATTTAAAATTGAACATAGTACAATCTGCAAGACCGATAGAAAATTAAATTAATGCAAAATTAACTGAATTTTATCTATGAAAACTTGAAAAGCTATTTTCTCCATTCTCCTTGTATGCAGATTTTTCTTTAGTTGTTGGATTGTGCTGAGATGATAAATAACCTTATTCTCGTGATTTTGCAGGAGGGGGTGGTGGTGGTGGGGGAGGGGGAGACTCCAACATGGAGTCGTACATGCCAGACTACGGCCTGTTTGAGGCGAGCCGGATAGCCTGTCCCGTTCTTCCCCAGTACCATCCCAAGCAGCTGATGGAGTTACTCAACTCGGGCAAGATCCGATGGGTGAAGGCCATCCTCGCTCATCTCGTCAGGTATCAGGCGCATGCACAATTTCCCATAAACCCTATGTATACAACCCCAAACAGATTCTGGAACCTTCTTCAGTAAACCATAGATCAGAGTGTTCATCCCTAAATTCCAGAGATTGGATACGATCAAATGTGACCATACGTTAAATATTGATGTTCTCTGATGATCATTATTTTATTTTTAATACGTCCACTCTTGGAGACCCAAGGCATAGTGCGGCACTCATGAAAAAAGCTGCAGTGCATGGTTGGACTAGGCAAATATGGATTGCAGTGAGTTTACGCAGGAGGGGATCGACTTGCTTTCGGGATTTGTCTGAGCCCCGGCTTCTGTTTTCTCCTTTCGTTTAGAAAGAAAAGATTAAACGTTGAAGAACAGTACTTGTAATAATTCTGATAGTTTTCGATGTAATGAAAAACGAATTTCATCATTGTTTTAGAGGAAAAAAAATGCTGTGCAGTATGACGTCAGTGAGGTCATACTCTCAACTCATCATTTTTTGTTTTGCAATGAAAAATGTGCTTTTCGCTTAAAAAAATAGAAATCAATAGTATTTGCAAGGTTCCTTTGAGGAAAATTTCTTTTGTTCTCGAGATATCGCCATGGAACGTCTGTAATTGACCGTCTGTTCTATGTACTTTATCAGAATGTTTCTATCAGAAGTAGCAATGGGAAAGTAAGTATTAATTAAATGCCAGATCTGCTTTATGAAAATTCATGTTTCGTGAAGGAAATTTTAAAATAATAACCTCCCGACTACTTGTCAATATTATCACTGTATTAGTGATATGTAATGAAACGTCTTGGGTTTCACCTTTTACAGCTGTATCTAGTTTATTCAACAGGATTTCCCTAGTCCAAACACAAGACAGCACTAACATTGTCGTAAATTTGTTATGAATAAAACCATTGTAATAAAAATAGGTTAATTAGAAAACAACGCAATGCTGAAGATGAACAATAAACGGTATAAAACAATGCAATCGAAAGATAACAAATACAACAATATAGCATAACAACAAACAAGAAATTTGGAAAGCTCAGTTAAACCCGGTCTGTTCTGAAAACTGACATAATTGCAGAGATATTGTGAAATAATTCAAATGGACTTGAAAAATAAAATAAAACTGGTTTATTTAATATATTGTCTAATTTCACTAACTATATATACATGGGAGTACTTTCGGTATTTCTACCATCCTCAGCCAAAAGCATAAAAAAGCATCTTAGTCTTATCTCTTATGCTTTTGGCTGAGGATGGTAGAAATACCGAAAGTACACCCATGTATATATAGTTAGTGAAATTAGACAATATATTAAATAAACCAGTTTTATTTTATTTTTCAAGTCCGGTCTGTTCTACCTCATGCTGTGTTTAGAGAAGTATTGTTCAGTACACTAGACAGAACTGAACTTTGTATAACGTCGGATGACTATATTGACTAGCAGTTGTGTATATCCATGGTCAGAACGCAGTTCCTCGTAACCTTTTTCCGAACAATGTTTTTTTTAGTTATCAACTTCTAAGTTGATGAACGCGGACATATTGTGGAAACTTGTAATAAATGAATAAAACAAACTTATTTTTGAAATATTGTCTATTCCACTAAAGATATATATATATCTTTAGTGGAATAGACAATATTTCAAAAATAAGTTTGTTTTATTCATTTTTTAGTTATTTCAAATCAGAACATGCTTCTCCATACATTGGCTGTATAAAAATCGCTCGTTTATTCAATATATTCAATATAATATTAACGATACTGGTTCCTATTGGGCAAAAAGAGCAGTGTTACTTTTTTTAGAATAAACCGCACCTAAAAAACTAACGCATATAATATTAATGTTTCTATTTATGTTCTTTACAAACTATATTTTTGCCATTTCCAATGACCATAGAGATTGGTCATCAATTGTAAAATGTATAAAATTGTTTCTTACGAGGACCCGCGTTTTGGCGCTCAATTAATACTTTCCCAATATATTCTCGTTATATTTCTTCTAACCAGAACTATAACGCATGTTGTGTTAGATGCATCAGTGGCACATGCAGCGTGCAGCAGGGTGCCGTGGTCTGCTCCTTCTCCGACGAAGAGAACCTGACCAAGCAGTCACGTGGTTGGTCTCGCTCCAGGACTCTCTCTGTCAGCTATGGTCAGTCAGTCTCCGCTCCCTACTCTACTTGTTCTTTAAGCATTAAGTTTTACTCTTGTCATTAATTTGCTCATTGTGTACTGTTACTGAAGAGTGGTGGTTTCATGTGAACAAGAAATATGCCGGGATGTTTGCCGTGTGTTCGTTCCATCATTGTTTTTAGAACGTTTTGTCAGTATTTCTTTCTATTTCCCTAGTACTATTTATTTCTGATTTGAATTATCAGCCGAACACTAGATTAAAAAATATATTCGATGATACGAATGTCTAGCACTTATTCAATAGAGAAGAAATGGAATTCGATAATAAGGGAACTTCACTTCAAATCATAAAGCACATTGTATGAAAATGTGTTCTCTAGATATTGCAAGAAATGTTGATGTAATGATAGTGTTGTACGGTTGCAGGCACAACAAGTCCCCTGGAGCAGCGCGGCTCCACCCAAGACTGCCATCCCGGAGGAGCTCACGCTGGACTACGCGGAGATTACCTCCATCCCGCCGCTCCCACTTGTTGATCCCACATGTTGATGTAATGGTTGTGTTGTACGGTTGCAGGCACAACAAGTCCCCTGGAGCAGCGCGGCTCCACGACTGCCATCCCGGAGAAGCTCACGCTGGACTACGCGGAGATAATCTCCATCCCGCCGCTCTCACTTGTTGATCCCACATGTTGATGTAATGGTTGTGTTGTACGGTTGCAGGCACAACAAGTCCCCTGGAGCAGCGCGGCTCCACGACTGCCATCCCGGAGGAGCTCACGCTGGACTACGCGGAGATAACCTCCATCCCGCCGCTCTCACTTGTTGATACCACATGTTGATGTAATGGTTGTGTTGTACGGTTGCAGGCACAACAAGTCCCCTGGAGCAGCGCGGCTCCACGACTGCCATCCCGGAAGAGCTCACATTGGACTACGCGGAGATTACCTCCATCCCGCCGCTCCCACTTTGGACACTCCTGGCCGCTGACAAGGAGACCCTCAAATCACAGTCCTCCGATCAAAACCCGGTACACATCAAGTTTTACTAATAGACTTTTTCCCATTTCAAGGAACGTTTTTCTTTTTTTTTATTTATAATAATTAGAAAAAAGTAATAACTACCGACGTAATGAATGTATCGACATGAAATTTTTTATTTAAATTAAAAAGGACATAAGGATGGCACATATTAATAATTCGCGAAATCGGTCGAAGGGAAGGGGGGACCAGATTTAAATACCCTAATAACTGTAATGATATCTACGCAACATTTAGTATGAAGATTCAATCCCATGTAAGTCAACTATAGATTTTTGGCCGAAACGGTTGATTGGTTTTGTAGCGAGAGCGAAAACTTGACTGATAATTTCGTGCTGAGGAAGTACATTGCAAGTGATTCACTGACCTGCAAGCTGAACAAAATAATAAGTAGAAGTAAGGATGAAGTATAAAGTGTTTAGTTCAAAATAATGAATCAAATAATAAGAAGTAAGAAACAATAAAGAAAGGAATATCTACAAAATAAATAAATATTGAGAAGAAAATAGTGAAAAATAAATGAAAATATTAAAGCATAAAATAAAAAAAGTTATGGTCAATCCCCGGCAATGTACTTCCCCAGCGCGAATTAATCAATTTAGTTTTCGCTTTCCCTCTGAAACGTATTTACCGATATGGTTGAAAGTTAATAGGTCAATAACCCAGAGATTTCTGAATCCTCATACTAAATTATATATATATATATATATATTATTTACAATTGGTAAAAAGAAAACGTTATGAACTGTAAAATGAGCATTATTTTATGTAATTTTTGATTGTCGGCTGATCGCATTTTGTCCTGACATGTCATTTTTGGTGTTTTTTTTAAACATCTAGGTAAGTTAAAAAAAGGTCATGGTTTTAATGGTGGTGAACTTGTAACTAACAATTATTCTCAGCATAAAATAAACTCCATTTTATCGAGACTGTTTTGGTCCCGGTTTCAGCACTACAACGAGCTGTTCGAGAGTGAAGGTGGGGTGGGGGAGGACCACCTGGACGACCTGCTGATTGAGGAGGAGGAGGAGGAGGAGGACGATCTGTGCAGGGCTGACAGACGACCCTCCGCCAACCTGGACCTCTCCAACAGTCTCTCCCACTTCGGACCCAGACAGGTTAGCCAATTAACTGTACTTTAGGTTTGGTTGGGAGGACCACCTGGACGACCTGCTGATTGAGGAGGAGGAGGAGGAGGAGGACGATCTGTGCAGGGCTGACAGACGACCCTCCGCCAACCTGGACCTCTCCAACAGCCTCTCCCACTTCGGACCCAGACAGGTTAGCCAATTAACTGTACTTTAGGTTTGGTTGGGAGGACCATCTGGACGACCTGCTGATTGAGGAGGAGGAGGAGGACGATCTGTGCAGGGCTGACAGACGACCCTCCGCCAACCTGGACCTCTCCAACAGCCTCTCCCACTTCGGACCCAGACAGGTTAGCCAATTAACTGTACTTTAGGTTTTGTTGGGAGGACCACCTGGACGACCTGCTGATTGAGGAGGAGGAGGAGGAGGACGATCTGTGCAGGGCTGACAGACGACCCTCCGCCAACCCGGACCTCTCCAACAGCCTCTCCCACTTCGGACCCAGACAGGTTAGCCAATTAACTGTACTTTAGGTTTGGTTGGGAGGACCATCTGGACGACCTGCTGATTGAGGAGGAGGAGGAGGACGATCTGTGCAGGGCTGACAGACGACCCTCCGCCAACCTGGACCTCTCCAACAGCCTCTCCCACTTCGGACCCAGACAGGTTAGCCAATTAACTGTACTTTAGGTTTTGTTGGGAAGACCACCTGGATGATCCAATAATGTTTCCATTAATGTTCCATAGAAAATGTTAAAAATTTAATGGTTTGAGGCATTTCGTCAGAGTTGATCCCTTTTCCAAATGAGAAAACCATAAATTAATCAGATCAATCGTTAAGTTATAATAACCGAAAAACAGAACTAAAACTTCACACCTGTTGCAAGTTTTTTATATTAGTGTTTATATTTTATTGAAGGATACCTCTTATTCCTTTTTCAATATTTGGTTTCCTTCTGATATAACTTACTTTAGAATAAGCTGACTGACAGCCCTAAGAATTTTGATTTCTTAAAAATCACACATCAAGGAAAGAGAATCATGTATCCCTTTGTTTTAAACATAAGTAAATTTTTTCTTATATTTTTCATGCCTTGTGGAGAATAACCTCGGTTTTATTTATAGTTGTCTTTTTTTTTTTAATTAATATTCAAAATGGGTATATTCTTTTTTCAACTTTTTATTAAATTATATTTCTATTATTTTATATTTAATTTTGTTTTCCTTGTTAATTTAATTGTTTAGTATTATGAATTCATTATTAAATTGCTTCGCTTTTCCTCATGCATTCGTTGTAAGAGGACTTCGTCTATAAAATACAAAGTGTTTATAATGAGAGTACAGGTATTTACCATGATGTGTTGTGTTTCAGGGAAGGGTGTTGTCCCGGCTGCTCACCCACACTCACCTCCCTGGCCTCTCATCGCTCGACCAGATGCATCTCCTTGCACTCGCTGACACCGTCTCCACCTGCAACTCTGACTTTGCCGAGAGATTCGCTATTGACGCCGCCAAAACCGCTTTCGCCAAAGAGAACCTTACCGGACTCCCGGACGGACCTGCCACCCATGGTAACTCACACTCACTTATACTAGACAGGAGCACATTCTGTCGGATAATTAGACAGTATAGGGAAATCTGAAGGTGTGTTTCTGGAGGATGCCAATCAACCGACTTTGCAGCCTTCACATGTTTTTCAGAAAATATATGGAATGGGTGACACAAAGCCTTCCTATATTCTAGATCTCGAACTCGACTATATTAGTCTAGACTAAACATAATTTTTCGTTCGTTACTTACGGTTGACTAAGGACGACGGTAGCTCAGAGGTAACATGCAGGCCTACTGATATCAAGATCGTGGGATCGAAACCTGGCCTAGGCTTTCAGGCTTTTTATCTGCGAGGTAAAAATCTTGAGCACGCCGTCCTTCGGATTTACGTTTAGTGTAGATTCCAAGGCTATGTGATGTTTGGTACTCGTTGAAGACCTCTTGGGTAACTAAAGAAAGCAAAATATCCGTCTTCCACAATATAGGGAAACAAGGAAGAAGTAGGATTATTGGTTGCTGATGTCCCCAGGTGTACACCATCAAAGATATATCCATTTTGGTCGAAATCGTTCCATAAGTTTCGGGGTATGAGGACATACATACGTAGACAGTTTACGTGAAAATAAGTTTTATCATTTCATAATATTGGGAAAGTAGAAATAAAATGGAAATATTGATTGATGTAAATGTTGTGACGTCAGATGCTTTGGACGACTGCGGGCTGCGTTTCCTCCTGGCGATGAAGCATTACAACTACCTGGTGAGATGTCTACCGCTGGCTCAGCGAGCCCAATTCCAGCGACAGGGGATGGCCAGCAACAACGTGGTCTGGGCCTTCCACTCCGAGTCGGAGGAAGAACTTCTCAACCTCATTCCCAGTTACGCCAAGGGCTGCCCCCACTGGCCTCGCCTCAAGGAGCTTGGCATAGGCTGGTGGCTCCGCAACCACACTACACTCAAGCATTCCATCGAAAAGGTTCATACAAATATCTTCTATTGTCATATTAAAAATGTCATAGGCTATTCACTGACAATGTTCTTTTCCAGTTCGAATTATTTGTGGTCATTAAGTTTTCATACCTCTAAATCCTCCTCTTTGGTCAACTTGGGAAATGATCGTGTCCACAGACATACTGGAGCACTTTTTTTTTCGCTTTTGATTCAGGAGCACAGAAAATATGAACTTCCGGTGAAAACTCAACTTTTTGACCGATTACATAAACTCCCTTAAGTATTGCTGGAGGTATAGTAAAATGCACCCAATATTGACCCATCCTATCTAATTGGATGCACTTTAGCACCTCTTTATGCATCTCTGGTGGAGCCAATGTCGAGTCTGATAAGTACTGTATCCCACTTTATTCTATATTATATTTATTTTGTTTGTTTTTGTTATAAAAAACTTTTCGTATGATACAATTATTTTTATAACTCGTATTTTTTAGTATAATTAATTTTAAAGATTGTTATGTGAAAGAAAATAGCTATATGTTTTACGTTTATATTGTGAATAAAGTGATAATAGCCAAAAAGGGCTGAAATGTACATAAAGAAAAAATTAATAAAACAGAATGAATTAATATATAATTCTTAGTTGCTAAGTGAAGGGTTTTTAAAATTTTTGTTTTTCTGAATATCTCTATGCGTGATTTATTTTTCATGCTAGGTGGCGAAGGCGTCGTACCAGGCCAACCAAGACCCCTTGGATGCTGCCATCTTCTACTTGGCCATGAAGAAGAAGTCACTGGTCTGGGGCCTCTTCAGGTCCAAGAGAGACGAGCGTATGACACACTTCTTTTCCAACGACTTTTCTGAGGATAGGTACGCTTCTCTTGTTGCATTCCACTTTTATATGTGTATTTATTTATTTATTATTTTTTCGAAAAATTGTTAATTTCCTTAAGTCAGTAAGTATACAAATGATTACTGTCATTATTATATTGTTGTATAATGTATAATGCTGACCTAAAAAGAGACCCGGGTTTACTCATTCTGCAAACCTAGGCCAGGAAAATACCCACCCCTGAATCCCTAATTTAAAAAAAATATTTTTTCGGTACTTGTAGTTTATATTCCCAACAGTCACTCTTTATTTTTATAATTTCTGTTGTAGGTTATTAAGAATTGTTTAGGGTTTTTAAGTGTCATATTATGTGTTATATTCTCTATACCAGAAATTTTCTTTTTGTGCCATATTTTAGACCCATTAATAATTACTTACGTATGGAATTATTTTGCGATTTTTAGCCCCTATTGATCCCTAGAAGGGATATCTTATTAATCCCCCTTTACCTCTTTGTTCACTAAAGTGTTATGCATTTCTTTTTACATTTTTCGGGAAAAAAAGATGGAGGAAAGCAGCTTTGAAAAATGCATTTGCACTTCTTGGGAAACAAAGATTTGAGCATGCAGCTGCCTTCTTCTTGTTGGCGGGAGCTCTTCGAGACGCCATTGAGGTACTTTATGATTGTTGGTGTGGACTTATTGTATATTATATGTGAAACATCTTCTGCGGGGGTAGAAAGTTACCAAAATAGGGTAGAGGGAGCTCTTCGCATGCACTGGGCTTATGAACGGCTGAACCCAATTCATTCAGACTGTAACGTTATGCCTAAAGTGTCACATAGTCAACCCGAGGATGTATCTTTCACAGAAAAGATGAAATATTAACTGGTATATAATCTAAGGGGTTAGTTCCGCCAGGAAATATATTACCGTTGTCATACCTTTCGGTGGAAACCGGCGTCACTGGCTGCTGGTCGAGTACTGAGGGCGAGCGCTTTCGATGTGAAGACATAATCTTCAAGCCACTGTTAATGTGTGTTGTCACATGATGTTTTCACATTGAAAGCGCTCGCCCACAGTATTCGACCAGCAGCCAGTGACGACGGTTTCCACCGAAAGGTATGACAACAGTCAAATATTATATATTTTTATTTGTGGAATAAAAAAATAAATTTCAACCGTAATACTTTAACAAACTAACATAAGGAACGGGGTAGAAGAATGTAAAAAAAAGGTTCTCCTTCTGAACAATTAATAAAAAAATTGAAATAACCTAATGCATGAAGAAATAAGAAAGTAGAAAAAGTCAATACAATTTTTAAGAATAATTGAAATAAATATATTTTTGAAAAAGGCAAAATGAAGAAATTTTGAATTTGTACTCATTGAAAGTGAAGCAAAACCCAAACGATGAAATTGAAAAAATGTATATAAATGAAAACAATGTCAGCTATGAACCAAATGTTGTTTAATAAAGCAAAATAACTTCAGATAGAAGACTATCTCAAGTTTGTTTGGTTTAAAAGGGGGAGAGTTCTTATGAGAACTTCTGTCATCTGTATATCTAATGATGAGATCCGGAACACAATAACAAAAAGGATTACCTCTTTTGAGATGTATGTATTCGAGGAGACGGAAGGGGTTAATGAAGACGATTGCAGAAAGGGCAGGGAAGAGATGTGTATGGCAAGCGGCCTCCAGAACACCCAGGTCGCACCGCTACTATCTCCATGCCGAACAGTGCGCAAGAAGAGGAGATGTAACCAGCGGAGTTCCGAATAACACAACACCTCATCCTGCCAAACATCATTGTCTCCCTTTCTTCCACAAAAACATTATTATAAATTCACTTCCTAAAGATACTTTTGGTTTAACAGTTAAATATATATTCAATTTTATAAGTTACTTTACTTGAACACTTCCTGAAAGACGCCTTAGGCGTCAATGGCCTAGAAGACCTCAGACCAGGCAGTGACAGTGATTAGCCATAAATGAGTACGTCTCAGTGCCGCCTAGGGGTTTCACCGCTGGGTGATTTCTCCTCTTTTGGCATTTTGACATTGCCATTATTTCTCTCTTAGCACACTAGCTTGTTGTTTATATTTTTTATACAGTTGTAAATATCTCGGCAGTTTTTAATGTACCTACATTCGTACAACCAAGTTAATTCCGCCGAATCGCAAAGATGTTTCACTTGGGACGAGATTGGTCCCGTTTCTCTACCAAATAGATTTTATAAGGAGGTGGTTGTGTATTTTGCGTTAGGTGTGTCTCAATAAGCTGGAGGACCTGCAGCTGGCCATGGTGATAGCCCGGCTCTACGAGGGAGAGATGGACTCCACCCCGCCCAACCTCAAGCGTCTTCTCTATGAGGCAAGTGTTCATACTTCTTCAGGGTTCCGTATATAATAGCTGTTGTTTCTCCGTCACAGCTGTAAACCTCGGAAACGATAAAGCTTTTTAGGCTTTCTTATCTTTATTATGATATTTGACTTCTAGGTGACGTTGCGGGTTTCGTTGCGGAATTTTATGTAATTATTTTTATTTAAACAAAATAACACATTTCAACAGAAAATTAAAATCTTTCTGATCCCTCAATTGGAATTGGGTTTCAAATGAAAAAGCTTCAACTATACATTTCACAAATTTTAGGACAATTGTAGTTGAAAATTATGGAGAGTTTTTCTTCGAAAAAAATTCGATGCGGAGTTTTCACCGGAATTTCATATTTTCAAATGATTCCAAAAAATAAAAAAAACATTTCTGCCTCTGTGAGTGTTAAAACGAGAACTCCCGATTGAGTGAGTAAATCGACACGAAATTTTATATGTGTATCCAGAACCCCATAACTATGACACCTGTTGATTTTCGGCGAATGGGACGATGGGGGAGAAGAGGGAGGAGGTTTAACAAAGAACGTTTCCGCTAAATTGGTCGAAGGGAAAGGAGGCTCGAATAACTGCCAATGTAATGAATGTTTCGACACTAAATGTAGTATGATGATTCAGAAGCCACTATGTAATTCAAATATTAAGTTTTAGCCCAAATGGTCGATTTGCTTTTGAGGGAGAGCATAAACGTAATTAAATAATTCGTGCTGGTGAAGTACATAGCCTGTGATTCACCGACGACTTTTTATCTCTAATTTATCACAGGCTCACCGCGCACTGGCAAGAAGAATGTTGCATTCCGCTCTATTTCGAGCAACTAAATATTGATAAAGATACAAAAGCCTCCAAGAATCTTCTGGGTTGTTATTAGCAGCTAGATTATTTCATGATGTATTGAAGAGTAAAATAATTGTAGTCTATTCACTATTTAAATGGAAATTGAAAGTTTTCCCAATATACCTAATTTTGAAATCTGAACCTCCAATATGAAACTTTTTTTTACCTCTTGAGGAACTTCAGAAAAAATGGAAACACTGATGACATTGCTTAATAACAAAATATAATCGATTATTTCGATAGTTTCAAAGTACATATTTACTTTATTATTTAGTGGACAACCGTTTAATGTAGTCGCTTGTTATTTCTAATCTTTCAGCTTTTTTTCTTCTTTCTTTTCTTTTGGTGCAACTTGCACATGTGCAATATCATCCTGCATGATGCATCTGAACTACCGGCGTTTTATAAATCGATGTGAGTGATGATAAACCAATACTGCAAACAATTGACATCAGAACTTTTGATTCTGAGGTTTGTAATTTTTTTAATGGAAGTTCAACAAGTTTACCATCCAAACTGTCCCTTTTCAGCCCCACGGGTTTTTTCCCTGTCCCTCCTGTACAGTGGTCTAGACAACATGGAAAACACTAAAAATAAAACCTATTTTGTAGCAATACCGAAAGTACTACCATATATTTTATATATTTTGTGAAATAGATAATTAAAAAAAAAAAGTTTTTCTTTATACTCTATACTTATGTTGATATTGCTCTGAAGGAGATCCTTGGGTGTGACGCTAAAGGGGAGAACCAGGACATGTCCCGGGTGCATCCTGATCCGTTCCTGCGGTCCATGGCTCTCTGGATACTGAAGGACCCTACGGGGAGCCTCAACACCCTCCTCCAGACCAATCTGGGCACCATGCATCAGCACTACACGGAGGAGGACCGCCCAGAGGGCGCCACAGGTAATTCATCCTTCATTATCACCCTTTTAAATGTATAAATATGTATTTTTAAATATGTAAATATGTGTATTCATGTATAAAAATGTGTATTCATATAAAAAGATGACGGCGACGGAAGTTCAGTGGAATGCGTGCGTGCTTACTGAGCACAAGATCGCGGGTTCGAAACCCGACCGAGTTTTTTATCTGGGAGGTTTAGTTTTTTTTATCTAGGAGGTGAAAAAACCTTGAGCACGTCGTCCTTCGGATGGGACGTTAAGCGAAGGTCCCGATTCTATATGATGTCAGGTACTAATTAAAGACCCCTTACCGTGGTGAATAAAAGTGTAGGATAGACAAAATTTGGGACTTCCATAGTAGAGTCGGGCTCATGTTCACCAGAGCGTCAAAACAGAACTGTATATCTTCATCTTATTTGGTTGGAATTTAACTATGTATTTATCTGGACTTGAAAAATAAAATAAAACTTGTTTATTTGATATATTGTCTAATTTCACTAACTATATACATATACATGGGAGTACTTTCGGTATTTCTACCATCCTCAGCCAAAAGCATAAGAGATAAGACTAAGTTAAGAAACGAACGGTTTTGTTCAAATAAATAAGAATCCAACCATGTCAATACAAAAGAATGTACGTGCAACATTAAATAGATCTAAGTTCATCATAAAAGGTATGTGTGCACAAAGACTTATAGTAATGAACCCCATAACTCCTAGACTAACAGGTCTACCCAAAATTCACAAAGAAAATGTCCCAATAAGACCGGTAGTATCATTTATCAACTCGCCAACCCACAAATTATCTAAATTTTTAAATAAAAAACTGAGATCATTCATACAATTTCAACCCTCACATACGGTCATCAATTCTATAGACTTTGTAGAAAAAACTAAATCTATAAATATCACATCGGGGGCGAAACTATTGTCATTGGACGTCACCAATTTATTTACTAATATCCCCGTGGAGGAATGTCTCGACATTGTTAACTTGTTGATAATTAATACGAAACATTCAATTTTTGAAAAAATAGAAATATATGACCTTTTAAAATTATGCACTAGCCAAAATTATTTCATGTTCAATGAACAAATATATGAACAAAAAGACGGACTAGCCATGGGTTCCTGCTTATCCCCCCTATTAGCTGACATTTTCATGGACCACTTAGAGAAACTCATCTTACGGGAAACAGTACACAATGATAAAATTAATTTCTGGTACCGTTATGTTGATGACATATGTATCCTATTTAATGGTTCTAATAGACAAATTAAGCAACTCTTTGACTTTGTAAATAATATTCATGATAAAATAAAATTCACCATAGAATTAGGGGGTGACAAATTAAATTTTCTAGACTTGAATTTAAAAATAAATAATAATAAACTTGAATACAACATCTACAGAAAACCGACAACCACAGATTCAATTATACACAATACATCGAACGCTCCTATATCACATAAACATGCGACATTTTACTCATTCTTCCATAGAGCTTACACAATACCACTAAACGTGACAGACAGAAACAAAGAAATAGATATAATCAACAACATAGCCATAAAAAACGGATACAAACAACATACAATAGAAAAAATTAGAAAAAAAAGTAACCAACAAAATCAATTTAAAAGATATCTCCAAACTAGACATAATAAACACAACAGAAACAAAGAAATGGGTAAGCTTACCCTATTACGGGAAAATTTCTGAACAAATAGGCAATATTCTTAAAAAAAAAAAAACTTCAAAGTTGGTTTCAGAACAAAAGGACACTTTACAAACACCTTAACAATACGAAAGACAGAATAAAAACAGAAGAAAAGAGTGGGGTTTATCAATTAAATTGCAACTCTTGCAACCTAGTCTATACAGGACAAACTGGGAGACAATTCAAACAAAGACTCAAAGAACATATATCAGAAATAGATACTAACATGGACACAACACACAACATAACAAAATCAACATTTGCACAACACATCAACCAACACAAACATACGTTTGATAAAGACACAGGCATAAAATACCTTCATTTCTGCGAAAAAAGCACATTGCTCAACTCATTAGAACAATTAGAAATAAACAGAACTTTAAAAAATGGAAATTGTATGAACGACCAAACCAATCTAAAATATTCCCCTTTACTGTCACCAATAATATGACCCTCCAGTCGATGTGCACAGGTAAATTAAATATACATAGAATTTACCAATATATATATATAGATATATGATTTATCTGAATCTTGCCAATAGATATATTTATATAATTTATAGAATAATAATTTTAATTAAGTTGTAACTGGAACCAATTATTTTTGATTTGTTAATGTTATATTATTCGCCTGTTCATTGTTAATGCTTTATACCTAGATCTTAGAAGGGGTCACACATTTGAAATATGGGGACCGCCTTGTCATAAAATATCTCACAGCTTGACAATTTAGCTTAGTTAGGAATGTCTGACGTCATGGGGAACACCAGTAGGGAGGGTAATGGGTTCCTCGAGAGGCTGACATTCTGAAAATTAACTTAGTCTTATCTCTTGTGCTTTTGGCTGAGGATGGTAGAAATACCGAAAGTACTCCCATGTATATGTATATAGTTAGTGAAATTAGACAATATATCAAATAAACAAGTTTTATTTTATTTTTCAAGTCCATTTGAATTATTTCACAATATCTCTGCAATAATGTCAGTTTTCATATGTATTTATCAATAGTTTATTTTTAGTTTATGTGTATTAAGTTCCCTACGTCGGGATCTTCAGAAATAAATAAAAAAAAGGACTTGTTTAACATTTATATTGTCTATTCCACAAAAAAATATTAATATAGTGTATCATTTTCGGCTTACGCCATTTGTATATAATTTTGTGTAATTAGACTGTGCTTATCTAGGACTAAAGACTAAAAACAACCAATATTTCTACAAATAACTGTACAGTCATGTTCTTTTTTCCAACCCCCGCACACCTGAAATACGAAATGTACACTATTTGCAACCTAACTCACTTCAAGATTGTGTCAACCGATAGTATTGTCATTTGGAATAGACTGCGGTTACTAAAAAAGGTTTTTTTATTAAAGTGTTTCCCAAATATGCCTACGTTCCTCAACTTAGATGTTGATGTGTTTCAGCGAACCCTAACGTGTTCAACTTCTACGTGTACCTGCGGACACACCCTCTGCTGATCCGCCACACGCTAGCTGCCACGTATCAGGACCGCAAGAAGCACACGGTAGTCTTGGCCGGTTTCAGCTACGGCAAAGACTCCACATCCACCAATGGCGACCGACAGGTAGTCACACAGTTTCCAATTTAACTATTAGTCAGAAAGTTTTGTCAACATACAGGATGTCAAAGAGAAACAAATAAAAACAAAGAACTTATTTAACATTTGTATTACCTATCACACTATCGGCCAGCACAAACAATATTGTTCAGTTATTATTGTTCAGTACTATTGTTCAGTTATTATTGAACTTCCTGCTGACGATGACGCAAGCCGAAACCGGCACTTTATGTATTTATTTTTTATTAAATTAGAAAATATAAATGTTATACAAGTTCTTTGTTTTTATTAGTTTCCAACGACATCGACAAATGTGCCAAAAAGTATTTGGACATGTCGGAATGAGGTAGATTTTTGGGGATAACCAGTCGTGCACTTCACAGTCTCAAGACTTTTCAGGCTTCCCCATTCGTTCTAGTCAAGGACTCTCATGTCTTCAGTTAGCCTCCAGCCCTGCTTTACTAGTTCTGTAGACTATGCCATCTTGTAGGGTTCTAGTATCTTGTACTTGATCTCCTCATCCGAAGAGAACTCGGTAGCTTCTCTGTTCACCTTCTTGGAGTTTCTCCGTTCACGTTTTTGGAGTTTTCTTGTCTATTCTCATTTTTTCGCAGATATTTTTGAAATGGTTCATGTCCTATAAGAAGGTTAGCTACCATGTTTGAACTGAGGTCTTAGTCGTATTGCATCTGAACTGTCGGCAGTTTAACATTCGCCTACTCTGTCTTTCCTGGGGTTTTCTTGCCGTTGCGTGGATGTCTTTTACTCGTACATTCTCTCTGCGCGGTTCCTGAAGTTTTCTTTGCAGTGCCAAAGAGATCTTACCCGACGCAAACATTTAAGTATCAACGAGAATATTAATGATTGAGGAGAGTGAAGAGAGACGGATTGTCGTTGTTGCAGTTGCTGGTGGAGGACTCCATCACCCCCTTGGAGCGGCAGCTCTACTTCACGACTGCGCATGCCCACTTCAAGGCTGGCTGCCCAGCCCTCGCCCTGGAGGTCCTTTCCAAGCTCCCCGCCAAGGTGATGGACAGCAACTCCGAGGATTCCCCCAGTGAGTACCAACTACTCTGCTTATAAGCTAATTATTTAAATATATATCTATATTACATAGGACATATTTTAGATTCCATCGGCTACTTATGTCCTCCTGGAATTAAACTTTATAGAGAAATCTAGTTTTTATTGAAACATATATAGGCGATATAGATATCCCGTCGGTAATAATCACAACAGTTGACGACCCTCTTCCGCCTTCGCATCTGGTTAGCTAGCAAACGGAGCAATCTCCTATTTAGCGCAAGTCGTCTTTCTGCCTCTCATCAGGAGTTTGCTACTATGTTGAGGTCTCCTCTTCCTCGAGCTCCAACCATGGTCAACTAACCTCTTTATCTTCCCAGGATTGCTACATTCCATTCAAAATGTAAACAATTTACTTACATCCTCTTGACATTATAGAAAATAGAAAGTCAACTATATTAATCCAAACTTTACACTAATGTTTGTTCTCTGCGTTGGAAATATTCATACTGTAACATTTTATGTCATATGGGGCGCTATTTTTCTAAAGAAATATTAGTATTTTTGTGAATTAAAAAAACATTTCTGAACTCGTATAGACGTTTGGAGACCGAAACTAAACTCCACATATCTGACAAAACAGGTGAAGCGGGTGTACTCTTAATAAAATAAAAAAATCAACTTTGAAATTTAATATTGGCCATGATGATACACAATAGCTTGATAAACAATGTTATGAATGATAAGCAATAGCTCGATAACAAAATGTATAATAGAAAATTAGTTTATTGCTTATTAACATATCTTTGAACATAGCCTCTGTCTATTAGCTCCAAATATCCCAATTTAATTTAACCTCACTTTATCTCTTCAGTCTATTTCTAGTTTCCTGAAAGACTTCTCTACTTTCATACTGTCTTTTCTATCTTTTTTCTTATTCTTCAAGCTCTCATCTACCCTGAGTTTTTCCTCTTCAAGAAACCATTCCCTTGAGGCTGCTATGATTTTTGCTGATTCTCCTAGAATAAATTAATACATTTTAATTAGAGCAGTTGGACATATTCAGAATGATAAAAAAAAATAAAAATGACAGAGAATTTTTCCTGAACCTGTTGTATTTTTCTGTCTTCGGGCGATCAAATTACACGTATATGTTGAATTTGATTATTTTTTGGTGATGTTAGGGCTACGAGTACATTGATGACCGCGATTTTGGACATTTCTAAACACTGAACCTAGATTTATGTTGAGGGCCCAAGCCTACCTTCAATTTGATATGCCACTTGTATTCTTTGAAAACATTATTTGTGAAGTGTGCAACCAATGTGAGGGCTTGGATACCTTCAATTTGATATGCCACTTGTATTCTTTGAAAACATTATTTGTGAAGTGTGCAACCAATGTGTTTTGGATACCTTCTTACTTTGTTCCTATAATATGTCTCAAGGCGAAAACCTATGCGTTCTAAAGCCTTTGCGACGAATTTGTGGCATTAACGGCTGCCAGTTTGAAAATCTTGGAAAACTAACTTTTAATTCATATTGAGGGCTCCAATACGTCTCATTTGATTAATACCCTACTTGTATTTTTGAAAAATATATGTATTTTTTTTAATGCACCGCACTTTGCGCATATTTTTGGCTCTGGATTTTTCCTTAACTTACACGAATTTTATTCTGAGGCTGGGCTGTTGCACTACATTTGCATATAAAGTTTGAAGAATGAAATTAAGATTAATATATTATAGATTAATTTTAAGGGTTTCGAAGATATACCGAGAAAGACAATTGTTTTCGTTCTGTCTGTCTTTACCTCGGAAAAAAATGATACAAGTTACTATTTCTCTTCGGTTAATAGTACTTTGTATTGTTGTGTCTGATGTGCGAATACGCGATGCAACAAAACCTTTTAAGACATGTTGCAATTTGGTGTGGATGGCTGAGCTGGCTGGGTGGCCAGGTCTTCTCCGAACGGTATTATCGCCACTTTGATAGTATGGTCCACCACTCCTCAATTCTCTTTAGTTTCTTCTATACTTAAATCATTCAGGCACAATATTGACTTTAATTCCCTTTAATATAATGTCACTTCATTGCTATAAACTATTTTTCTCCAACCTTTCTGAACCGATTGTTATCTTTGAGGCTTCGATCTTTGTATCCCGACGTGCAAATTTTACAATAATGGTCAAAATCTAAAAATATCTTGAAAAAATTGCTAGGGACTACTCTTGGCTTATCGGTTACTGATATTGAAATTTGTTATTACAGTTGTGGTATAAGTAGCTATGAAAGCCAGTTCTTTCAAAGGTGAATTAATTATGGGGATTGGGTGGCACAAACGGGAGGAGCGATTCTGTTCATGATGAGGCTTCTGTACATGTTTTGACAGGGCAATGCTGGGGAACATGTTTTTATGTACTAATTCTACTTACTGTGGAGGGTGAGAAGGGGTGGTCCCTGGCCGCCGTAGTCCTGGGGAACGTTCTCTGGAGGGAAGTCACTGAAGAAGGCATCTGCGGAGGTGTAGAAGGACATCTAATGGGACACACATTATCACTATCATAGTAAAATGTCAAGTCATATGTGGTACCAATGGCATGGGCAGAAGGGGGCTCCGCGTTATACATTTCTTTCTGGTCTAATTAGGTGTTCCCTCTCCTCTTAACTATAGATCAGGTCATCAAACATTTGTAGCTATCCCCGTCTAGCAGATTTTTGCCTACACTTGTGGATATTGAGGGTTGGTCTGCTTACCATGTTGACGAGGTCCTTGTTGAGGAAGGGCTTCACCACCGTCATCAGCTTCTTCACCACAGAACTCGTATTGACGAACACTATCCTGACCACTCTTATTGGGGAAGCATTCTGGAAAGAACAATAACAAACATTAATCACTTCCTTCAATTGATATTCATCTTGATTTTTTCCAACGACAACCGAAATATTTATGTCCCTTTTGAATTATTATTATGTTGAATTATTCGCGTGGTTCCCGCGTTTTTCCCTTAACTTCATCCTATATATGCGAAGGCACTCTATCGGAGGTTGTGACCAACAAACAGTCGACAGTACAACAGTAGACATACATTTTACACTCAGACAAAAAATGGAAACAATCTTAGTATCTATCTGTGTGTCTGGACGCGACCATTCCCGAACAAATGAATCCATCAATACGAAGTTTTATGTTAAGTAACATTTAAGATATTTTCCGACCTGGAAAATGAGGACGTTTTACAGAGAGAGCGGAAACTTAGTTTATAATAATAAATAAATCTATTGTAGTTTGAACAGTGATTCATCGACGGTTCTTTTTTTCTTTTATTCATGGAGTCGGTAAACAGAAAATTTAATAGAAGCCGATCGAGCTTTTGACTGATTACATAACGCCCTATACTAGTTATCATGTTGGGTAGTACCTTGCCGTAGTTATCATGTAGGGTAGTACCTTGCCATAGTTGATGTAGTTGCGGACACTGGAGAGGGAGCACTTGAAGAGGTGGGACATAGTGTAACCTGCTGCGTCGTACACGATAATGTAGCCAGGCTGGATCCCACGATCCCAAAGCACGTGGATGCAACTCATGGTGATCCAGCGGACACACGCCGGATATATGAACCTCTCCGGTGACGTGTCGTTCAGCTTGAGGACGAGAACCCGATGACCGTCCGCAGTGGGGTGAGGCAGCGGTGCAGCTACACTGCAAAGTCCAACACAACGTACTCTTACAGAGATACTCCTCTCAACAATTCGAGGAAACTATTTAAATAGTTTTGGCCTATTTTCAATTTATGTGTTGTCTGGAACTCACTTGTGCCGCGTTCTGCAGAGATAACTGTCTCCTGCTCTATCCTGCAGAAATATTCTGCATGAAACGAGAACCATCCGCCCCATTCGACTTTAGAAAAAATACCTAAACGTGTCTCGAGAAATGTGCATTCTGCAGCTCTCTTACCGTATATCTGAAATACATCATGATCCAAATTTTCAGAATATGTCCAATTGTTCCAAAAATTATGAGTCCTATCTTTCACATTTTGGCTGGGATGACGTTTCGTCTAGTCCGTCCCGTCATGGTTTCAAAGGAAATAGCAGAAATCAATTTTGTTTTTTTAGAAAATAAATTTTTATTGTGTAAAAAACAGTTGTTAATATTTACGGTCTAAAAAAAGATACTGCATGGCTGTGGGGATTACCATGTACGCAATAATATGAAATTTCCGATGATTTCGAGCGAAAATACGGTTGTCATGTGATGTGAGTCACCGTTGCTCCTTCGGTCAGAAATGGATACGTTGTATTCCTAGTAGGATACACATTTCTCATTATTTTTAAAAGCAATCGTTTCTGTGATAATGGCCCATAAGAGGCCGAAACGTTAAGAATATTAAAAATTGCTCGGACCTATTTGGCTAATGTTTCATTCCATACAACTTCTAACTTGGGGTGTGTTTGAGGGGAGGGATCTGCTACTGTTAAATGGTTAATTCTTTATCGATTCTTAACCCATTGATATACCCGTGAATTAATAAAACCGACCCCCCACCAAAACCTTTCATTTATCTTATCTCATCATTAGACTTGTTAGAAAGAATAAATAAATATATTATCTAAAAAAAAAAAAAAGGAATATATATTTCTTAACAGTATATTTCATATTTCATGTTTGTTCTCTAAACTATAAACAGTTTGTTTACCATCTGTATTGTTTACGATCTGTATTGTTTACCATCTGTAGTCTGAACAAACCTCCAGGAGAGTTATTAACTTACAGTATCCTGTTGATTGTGTCTTGTAACTCCTGACAGTTAGGATCCCAGTTATCGAAAAATTCCGGCATTGTTGTCTTATACGTATAGAAGGTCTCGATAGTTTTCTTGGTTTGCTCAACATTATAGAAGCAGGCGTGGAGAAAGTGGCAAATCATTTCCTCTGAAAAAAAAAAATATATGAAAATATATTACATTTTTTTTTTTTTTTTAATTCATGCTTAAAACAGTTTTTCACGGAATCGGATGTGTATTCTCTTGTTCTGAAAGTTACCCTGGTCCATTTTTCACAAAAGATGCCTAAAACATTAGGTGAAGTCATTGAGAAATTAGGACCAATCAATCAAATGTATACTCATTATAGGATAGTAGATGTGGAACAACTTCCTAATCACAACTTCGTAGTATGTTTATGTACAGGCAACGTAACATGGCATTTCATATAAATATTTAATCGAGTAATTATTATTATTATTTCAATTATCAGAAAATATAATTCTCATAAAATAAGTCTAATTTCACGAGAACATAGGTTTTAGAATGGTTGAGTTTTTATGGTTTCATCAATCCTTAATTTCGGGGGTGTAACCAAAACTATTTGGTCGCTTTCTTCGATCCGAGATGTATTTATAAATATCCAGTCAGTCCTTAATGTATTTTTAAAGAAATCTTCTTTATGCTGACTTCCCTGAGTTAATTATTAAGAAAACGAATGTACTCGTAGGTATTGTGAGAACCGAAACCAGTACCTACCCTCTTGTGATTTCCCGTGCACTGCGCCTCTTTTTTTTTTTTTTTTTTATTGAGGATATTTACAATCGTTAAGAAATCTGATGACAATTATAGATGTAGGTCAAAGTAAAATAGTGAATGGCAATAAGTACTACAATAATAATTAAATATAATAGTAAATATAAATGAATAAAAAATACACAAAATACAATTAAACAATTTCTTTACTCTTGGAAGTGTTTGACTTTTCCGATTATTGGATATGAATTCATTGGACAGCGCTGCTGGATCCAAAAGAAGGTAGAGAGCGCTACGATGGAAGTATTTACCAATAGAAAGTCAGATATAGAGCTAGCGTTGAGGCTCCCGGACCTGGGGAAAGTGAGAGGAGCGCCCGCATTTGTCTGTCCTAAAGAAATACTGGGAGGAGGTCGGAAGATGCCCGGGGATAACTCGGAACATGCTGCAAATGAAGTACCCCACTTGGATTACTTTCATGCATAACTAAAAGAACTAACCGTCTATCCTGGGTAGATAGTCGAGAGCCAGAATCCACTCCCGGATGGCAGCCACATCCTCCCTTTTCAGCTGCGGATCCCTGCGGTATTCTTCCTCGGCCGGCACCTTCCACGGAAATAGCATCTCTAGGCAAGAGTTCCGTATCTGGGCTGCTGGGAGCCCTCCACCTCTCTTTATCAGCTGTCTGTTTGGTTAGAAAAACATTAACGTCTATTCATGAAACGAAGTAAATATTATGTAGTCAGCTCAGGTAATAGATTAATAAAATTCAAGTTCTAGTTCGTATGCAGATTAGAAGTGGGAGGAGTAGAGTACCGAGTATTGGAAGTAAGCTATTTTTAATATTATTCGCGATACTCGGGTTACTTAGGTTCTATGCATATATTTTTGAACATTCGAGTACTTCTTGCAGGTACTACCCCTAAGTTTGGGGTTTCACGTTTTATTTTTCAAATATGTCGTGAACCATAGATTTTACAGCAAAAGGGAGTGCTTACCTGAAGTTAAGCTCAAGTAAATATGAGGCTGTATATAGGTTGGTGTACAGTTAGCTTACTGTTGGTGCATAAAGCAGACGAGGAGGCTACTCCGGAACTAGTGCTGTAACTCGCCTGAACTAGTGCTACTGTACCCCCCTGAACTGGCACTGCAGATACAATGTCCGCTGAACTAGTGCTATAGTACCCCAGCAAGAGTACTGACCTGAACTAGGATCGTACGTACAAACAGCTTGACGTCTTCTCCCTCACTGACCGTCACGAGATGAATGGCCAAGTCCCGCCCCGGCGCATGCCCACTCCCTCCCGAGAACCCCCACCCTTTCACCTTTCCCTCTCACTTGACAAATCCTCCTCGTCTCTTCTACTTTTTCTTTCTCTTTGACTCGTCGCGGTTACCTTTCCGGTTGTCCTTGACTTTCTCAGCCTGGAAGAAAGTGGCCCACCTCGGCTATATCTAGTTTTATTGATTCCCGGGTGCTGCAGTCAAGACTGCAGTACACGGGATGGCATCCTGATTTGTTGTTCTGTCTGGATCAGACAGCGGATCGCTCAGTACTTTAGTACTACTATAGTACTTTCGCCTAAATGCTGTCCGGGAAGACTGAAGTCTCTCACAGAATTACATTTATTCCCAGTTTAACCCAGGGAAGAGAAGGTCATATAACTATTACGTAGTGTATGGGAAGTTATGGTCAACAATTTGTGTTTCATGCTCTGAAGACAATAAAAAAAAGTTGTGTGTGGAAGCGATAATTCGTAATAGAATGAATTTATCTATTTGAAATTGCATGCGTGGATTAAGAGAAGTAAGACTTTTACTTGACACCTGTTGATTTTCCGCCAAATAAAGTAGAGAGAAGGGGTGACTCTACGAAATTATGTATTAAGTATAAAGATATTACGAAAAATAGTTGAGTTGGGTTGTAGATTGGGAGCGATGCACAGAGGACTCTTGTCATATCTACTGATATGAGTTTAGCTGCTCTAGATGATTGTGAGTGGCTAGCATGTAGATTACTGTAAAGATAATTTGATGTTACATAAACCCTTTACATGAGAGAGAGATCGAGAAGCTCCTAGCTACCCCCACCACACTCAAACAGGTTGTCTTCTCTCTTCACAATTAGCCTATTGTCCCAGAATGAAATCGTTACTTCAGTATGGACATTTTAGTGTAACTAGTAGACCTCTTCATACATAGTAGATAACTGTTTTTTTCTGTCGCAGCAAACTCCCAGACATCTGTGTCATACATTACAAACTATCCTTATAGGGCTGGGCACACACACTGCTTTCTCTCTGTACACGTAGACCACAGTGTCACAGACGGATCAAAGTTCCCAGCACCAACTCATCGATATATAAATTCCAAATATTGCATAAATTAGTCTTCATGTTGATAAAGCATTATCCTAGAACTAGGTACTCCCCCTGTTTAAAGCATTGTCCTAGAACTAGGTGCCCCCCCCCCCCCCCCCCCCCCGCGTTTTCTCTTGGTCTTGAGAGTAAGAAGCTTTGCATTATTATACCCTTCTATATTTCCTTTCTCATGTTTTATCTTCGAGAGATTTAATAAAATTGATAAATACATAAATTTATGTATGATTAGTCAGCGTTGCCTAGGAAAATAACTATATTTGATGCTATTTCGATTCGTATATCAGCGATAATTTATGCCAAATAATAATTATTATTAGATGCTTAATAGCCTATACTTAAAGGTGGCTCGCACTGAATGAGTCCTGGAGAAGGTGGACCTATGGTCGGTGTCCAGTAGAGGAGAGTTAATGTTTTTCATTATTTAGATCCTTTCAAATCTGCCATAGTATTCACACAAATATCTATTTACCTCTGAGAATTTCGACGTCGGACTTTCCTTCTGAACACTGCTCTCCTGTCTTTATTTTGACTTACTTTTGCCCGGTATTTGCAAATTGCATACTACATAATAGGTGCATCTGGTTTACCTTTCCATTGCTCCCAAGGTGGAAATTGTATTCTTAGTTCATACTGCATATTTTGTGTATCTGGTTTACAAATTCTCTGCTCCCAAGTTTGATGTGACTCCTTCTTCTCTATTTCAGCCATAAGATTCTCTTATTACTTTTTTTTTTCCTGAGTAAACAAATACGACCTTTTGTTGTGTTGAGCAGAGTATATTGAGTAACAGGGGTCAGGTTTAATACATGTCCATACTGACGCCTTTAAATTCTAGAAACTATTTCCTTAAACTTTTTGAACGAGGGCGCCAGTTGCTCAGTGGTATGCGTGCTTGCTTTCTGAGCTCAAGATCGTGGGTTCGAAACCCAACCGAGGCCCTTAGTTTATTTTATCTGGGAGGTAAAATAAACTTAAGCACGCCGTCCTTCGGATGGAACGTTAAGCGATGGTCCCGAACCTGTACGATGTCAGGTACTCGTTAAAGACCCCCCTAAAAGTAGGTTCCGTCTTCGATTAAATTACCATTAGTTACAGTGTTGTTGAGTGATAATTGTAGAGCATGGATTGAGGAGTATATAATGCATCTTATAGATTTTTTACATACACGAACGCTTTGCTCCAATATCGTAACTAGAATTGTATGAATGTGCAGTCAAAGAAGTGGTAGGTAGCCTTCAGTAACTCTCAACTGAGTACTTTCCTGAACCAAACTCAAAATTTCATTAGTGGATGATCCATTTTCCTGTAAGATCCCGAGGGAGGTGCTCCATCCCCGAGGTACCTCCCTGACATGCCTTCCGGCTTACCTAACTCTCCTTAGATTGGATGAGGAAGGCAGTTGGCGTGATAATCGGAAAACAAAATCATTCTTATCAAATCTCATCAACTAAAAGCAGTCCACTTCAGAGGAACAGCTCACAGACGTTCTTGAGGTAACTACTCATGAAGATCCCTTAACATCGATAATAGTCGGATGTATAACATTATAAAAATACTAACTGCAGTACCGGCGTTGCCCAGGAAGTCACACAACTATAGACTTGTGTATGCTAATTCTTTTTGATTGAATCTGGCAAAAAACATTCGTTAACAATTTTATCAGGAACATTTTTTGTGTAGACACGCTTTCCATAGAAAGCCCAGCGGTTTCAAGCACTTTTTCGCTGGGGTGTCCGCCGCTGCAAAGCAGATACTAGCTGAGGTGTCTGCCGTCGAAGGACTATAAGCCTTATTCCGTTTGAATAATTGAAAATTGTAACATCATGAATGTACTGTTGAAGAATTTAATAGGATTCGACTGAGAGGTGTTAGGAGAAAAAGTCAATGTTTCCCGGGCAACGCCGGGTATTACTGCTTGTGTTAGTATAATAATATTTTAAAATAAAATGTTTCAAATTGTAAAAAAAATGTGTGATTTTTATCACCCCCAAAATTCACCGCCTGTCCTGCCCTCCCCCTAGGTTCAGTCCTGGGGAGTGAAGATACTTGGGCAGATAACCTTAGTAATGGAGGCCAAAAACGCTAGTAACTGGCGATGTGATGAAATGTATCGACATGAAGTTTCATATTTAAAGTCAGAACCGAGTGAGATGTAATGACCTGTCAAATTTCAGCGAATGGGTGTTTTCAGAGGAGGGGGCTCAATTCAAAAACCCTAATGACGCAAAATTTAGTCTGTGGAGCCTCTATTTAAGGTAACTGTTGAATATTAGCGTTAACGGTCGACGGTCGTTTGGAGGGGGAGCGAAAAGTTAATTGATTAGTTTCTTCTTGTGAAGTAGATTGCCGATGTTTCACCGTCGACGTTTTTCTTCCTTTTCCTCTCCCTTTTGTTTTATATTTTTTAATTGATAACGTTCGTTAATTAATATTTATTTAAGTATTATATTATCTTCGTCATCATTAAGAATTGCAGCAAACTGGGATCCAGGAAGCTAGATTTAACTGATTATGTACGGTACGTTATGTAACTCATGCAAATGGATGTATATATATACAAAAAAAAAACCAGGATACATACGTAACTTCACTGGAAAATTTATTTGTTTTTACTGGGCACTGGAACCGTTATGGAACTCATTTAGTTTGTTACATGTCTAATTATTAAAGCTCATTTAATTTGAAAAAAAAAAGAAAAAAAGATTCCTTAAGAAAGGTATCTCATTAGTTGAAATAATTTGATATAGGTACAACTCATCTATATTCTGTACGTAAAAACATAGAAGAGAGGTAATTTAGAGACTCACTGGTCTAATGGTGGGGCCTCCTATTTGGCCTATTTTTTTTTTTTTTTTAAATTTTTTATTTACAACTACATATATACAATATATAATAAGTAAATGTGATACATAATAAATAAATGTCTTGGAATTTGAAGGAGAAATCATTCAATAATGACACTCCATTGTCTTGTTAATACGGATAAGAGAAATTAAAATATACATTAAAAAATAAAAAATAAATAGTTAAATGATAAAGAAACATGAAACGTTTGTAGATGACTTCAGTGTGACTTCAGTGTGACTTCAGTGTGACTTCAGTGTGACTTCAGTCCACTAGTAGGTCTCGAGGCCATTGCCGCCTCAGTCTCCGAACATGAACATTAGGAAGGGTTCTTGTGGCAAGTCTGCGGACTAAAGGATTAGGGTGAAAGGAAAGGGTAGAGTGGAATTTTCTGTAGCGGGATTTAATTACATCCCTCTCAAAGGGAATCTGCAGGTCATTGTGAAGGATGGCATTTGAGACGTAGAATGGAGCGTTTGTGGTTTTACGAAGGATACGGGATTGTAAGGTTTGGATTCTATAAGAATTCGAAGGTTTAGTTGAGCGCCAGAGTTCAGCTCCATACGTCCATATTGGCTTCAGTAATTGGTTGTAAATGAGTCTTTTATTACTTAATGTAAGTTTCGATCTGTTGTCTAAAAGTCGTAATAAGAGTTTGTATCGTCGATTAAGTTCTTGTCTTTTAAGTCTAGTATGAGGATTCCATGTCAGGCGTCTGTCAATAAATAACCCAAGGTAGCGGACCCGATTCGCAACGGGAAGGGGTGTGTTATAAAGAGTGACAGGAGGACAGGTTGCACGTCGCAGGGTGAAGGTGATGTGTGTACATTTCTTATCATTGACCTTGATCCTCCACCTGCGGAACCATGTCTCAAGGGATGAAAGATGTTCCTGAAGGGAATCGGAAGCTTTTTGTGGATCACTGTCTGAGGAAAGGATGGCGGTGTCATCCGCAAAAGTGCATAGCAAGGTATTAGGATGGGAAGGAATATCGGCCGTGTATACTGTATAGAGGATGGGTCCTAGGATACTCCCTTGAGGAACACCAGCTAGCTGAGGGAGGAAGGAGGATTGCGCACTACCGTGATAAACACAGTAGTAGCGATCTGTAAGGTAGGACTTTAAAATAAGGTAGTAGGTTTGAGGAAGGATATTTTTGAGTTTCCAGAGCAGCCCCGAATGCCAAACCCTGTCGAATGCTTGTTCAACATCGAGAAAGGCACTGGAGCAGTACTCTTTGTTCTCAAGACAGGAGGCTATGGCATCTACAACACGGTGACATTGCTGGATTGTGGAATGTTGGGAACGGAAGCCGAATTGGTGATCTTGGATGATATTAAGGGAATCAAAAATAGGATAAATGCGCTTCAAAATAAGTTTCTCTAGAATTTATCTAGGCTAATAGGACGGTAGGAAGAGGGAAGTTGAGAAGGTTTATGAGGTTTGGGAATCATTTTTATTATTGAAAATTTCCAAAGAGCAGGAAAGTAGGATGTCCTAAGTACACAATTGTACAGATAGGTAAGGAAAATGATAGCTTTTTTGGGAAGATGTCGGAGGACTGAGGACGTAATTAAGTCGTAACCCGGAGCCTTACCCAAATGAAGTTTGCGGATCACAAACTAAACATCAGAAGGATGAAAGGCTTTAGGTGGAGGAGAGAGAGGGAGAGGAATTTTGAGTTGAGCCTCAGTCTAGGATACATGGGATGGATCGAGGATATTGGCATGAGGGATAAATATATTAGACAGATGGGAAGCAAACAGGTTGCATTTCTCCTCGTCAGATTTAGCCCATTCGCCAGAATCATGACGAAGAGGATGGGAAGTATTTTTATAGGATAGGATTTGTCGGGTTGCTGGCCAGAGAGACTTATTGTCTGTTGTCAATGAGTATGTATAGTCTTGGTATCTCGAGTTCCTCAGTTGGGCTAGTTCTGCTTTCAGCTTTCTGGTAAGTCTGTTGTAGTTTGTTTTGTCTGTCGGGTATCTCGTTCTTTGCCACAATGCCTGGCTCGTCTTTTCTCTGTTATTAATTGTCTAATATGAAGAGGTACGTATTTGGTTAATGGTACACGTTCCTTCGTCTGTAAAGTTGAGTTCCAGATGGCTTGTTGTATTGATGTAGTCAAATGCTGTACTGCATTGTCCAAGTCGTCTGAAATTTTTAATTGGATTTTAAGATCTAGGGATTCATTCAAGCATCTCTGGAAGCACTTCCAATCAACCTGGCCGGATATTAATTTAGGTTGTGGATTCACAAGAATAGGATGTGTATCTAGGACTAAGAGAACTGGACTATGGTCTGAGGAAGGATGACAAAGATTGAATGTTTGGTGGTGAAGAGCGGATGATTGGGAGGAGATGAAGAAATCCAGCAGATCAGGACGTTTTGTAAGTGATGTAGGCCAGTACGTCGGCTCTGGAGGGGAGAGGAACTGAGGATTAATAGAACTGAGAGATCTAAGGAGAGTGAGGCCATGTGGGTTAGTCACGCGGCTTCCCCATAGGGGATGTTTTGCGTTATAGTCGCCACCAGAAATGAATCGAGAGCCAAGGGAATGGAAGAAGGATTGGAACTGGAGCTGTGATATGGGCTTGTTAGGAGGACAGTATACAGCTGCTACGGAAAACTGGAAGTGTTGGGTATTAACGGCAACAATTGTGGATTGGAGGTAGTCGGTACAAGTGCCAGGGATAAGGAAATGAGACAAGGATTTGCGAATCAAGATAGCGGCGCCACCGTGGGCTGTATTGTCCGGGTGGTCTGTCCTATACGTTACATAGTCTTTTATATTAAAGTATGATCTGTCAGTAAAATGTGTTTCTGTCGAGAGTGCTATATCTATACGTTTGTCGTGCAGTAGTATGTCAAGTTCGTCTTTATGTCGGTTTATACCATTCGAATTCCATAGAAAGATGGTGAGGGAATGTTGGGTCAAGGAGGTCATCGTGGACGATTGGATAGGAGTTCGCTCACCACCTGGGTAAGCAGGGCGATGAGAGGAGAGATGAGGTTCTTCATGTCTGTGAGGAAAGTGTTGAGGAGGGATGTAAGGTCTGAGGAGGATGGGGGAGGAGGAATATGAGCTGAAGGCAGAGGCGGAAGTGGCCTCGGAACCTCACTGACAACACTGGGGTCCGTAATCCTGAGGGTGGCCGCATACGAGGAAAGATGTCCGCCTGCCAATGAAGTGTGGGCCGGAGGAGGAGCCAGTGGGCCCTGCACTACTGCTGGAGCTGGTCGGGCTAAAGTCCCCTATCTCGTCACCATAGGAGTTGGTCTTCTTGCATCTTGAAGCTTCTTGTGGACCAGACAGCCTCTGTAACTTGCAGGATGTGCTTCCAAGCAGAGGGCACATTTAGGAGGGTTGCTTGGTGCTTTTTTACATTCAAGTGTTAAATGATCTCCAGCACATTTAACACATCTTGGAAGGCAGTGACAATAAGCCTTCGTATGTCCCTACGCTTGACATCGGTGGCATTGTGCAATCGTAGTTTTTTTGTGGGGCTTCTCAATCACTATTCTGGTATAATATAGTGTTTTTAGGAGAAATATATCCTTATTGTTGGTTTGTGGCTCTAAGTCCACGAAGAAGAGAGGAAGAGGATATTTCACCACGGTACCAGAAATCGGGTCTTTTTTCCGTTGAATCACATTAGTGATATTCCTCACAGAATGTCCCAGCTCCTCCAACTGGTCCTTAATTATTTCTGTGGGAGTTGTATGGTGGAGGTTCCTGTTGACAACTCTATATGGTTTGTCGGTTTGAACCTGATATGAATGAATCTGACAGTTTTGTTCAGTCAGATACCTTACTATAGTCCTGTATGCATTAATTGATTGACAGGACACTATAGTGTGGTCTGGTTTAGATTTGCAGAGAAATGAGTTGATTCCCGCAATCGTCTCCAAACGTCTCATAAATTCAGCATAGTTTGAAATATTTTTTATGAATATCGGAGGCGGTTTAGGGTCATCCGTCTTCTGAGTGTTATCTTCCATATTAGAGTTGTGTGATGTAGTAGGTTCTTCCGGTGTTAAAGTTGCAAAAGGGTTAATTGAGGTGAAATCGGGAGCCGGTTGAGACAGGCTGGTGGTGGAACTAGTCCTGGCAGGACGCTTTGGTGCCTTCTCAGGGGAGTTCGGAGCTGATATTGCTCTTTTATTTTTACTTTTCCCCATTGTAAGGAATCAATCTATATTAATAAAGCTGAAACGGGGTTTGTTTGTTTGTTTGTATGTATGTATGTATGTTTGTATGTATGTATGTATGTATGTTTGTTCCAGCATCACGCCCAAACCGCTGGACGGATTTTTATGAAACTGCCCATGTAGCATTCTTTTGAGCCCGATTGAATAATAGGCTATGTGGCGTCCCAAAATTTTGATCGGGACGGGGGGTTGTGGGGGGGCCTAAGTATAAATATAGAGCTAACTCATTAACTAATGGGCGAATCGTCATGAAATTTCACAGGTAGTCTTTTTAAAATCCAAACAGGAAAAAAAGGTGTGTGGCGTCCCAAAGTTTTGAACGGGAGGGGGGGTTGTGGGGGGGCCTAAGTATAAATATAGAGCTAATTCTTTAACGGTTGGTCGGATTGTCACGAAATTTCACATGGAGTATTCCTGAAGGCCAAATAGAAAAATAAGGTGTGTGGCGTTCCAAAGTTTTGAACGGGAGGGGGGGTTGTGGGGGGGCCTAAGTATAAATATAGAGCTAACTCATTAACTAATGGGCGAATCGTCATGAAATTTCACGTAGTATTTTTAAAAGCCAAATAGGAAAAAAAGGTGTGTGGCGTCCCAAAGTTTTGAACGGGAGGGGGGGTTGTGGGGGGGCCTAAGTATAAATATAGAGCTAATTCTTTAACGGTTGGTCGGATTGTCACGAAATTTCACATGGAGTATTCCTAAAGGCCAAATAGAAAAATAAGGTGTGTGGCGTCCCAAAGTTTTGAACGGGAGGGGGGGTTGTGGGGGGGCCTAAGTATAAATATAGAGCTAGCTCATTGACGGTTGGTCGAATTGTCACAAAGTTTCACATGTAGTATTCCTGAAGACCAAATAAAAAAATAGGCGGTGTAACGGCTCAAAATTTTGTACGGGAGGGGGGGTAGTGGGGGGGCCTAAGTATAAATATGGTGCTAGCTCAATAACGGTTGGTCGTATTGTCATGGAATTTCACATGTAGTATTCTTAAAAGCCAAATAGAAATAAAGGGTGTATATGTCACAAAATTTTGAACGGGAGGGTGGGTTGATGGGGGCCTAAGTATAAGTATAATGATAAGTCATTAACGGATGATCGGATTGTCACGAAATTTCACATGTAGTATTCCTGGAGGCCAAATAGAAAAATAGGCGGTGTGACGGCTCAAAATTGTTTACGGGAGGGGGGGTTGTGGCGGGGGGGCCTAAGTATAAATATAGTGCTAGCTCATTAACGGTTGGTCGTATTGTCATGGAATTTCACATGTAGTATTCTTAAAAGCCAAATAGAAATATAGAGTGTATATGTCACAAAATTTTGAACGGGAGGGTGGGTTGATGGGGGCCTAAGTATAAGTATAGTGATAAGTCATTAACGGATGATCGGATTGTCACGAAATTTCACATGAAGTATTCATAAAGGCCAAATAGAAAAATAGGGTGTGTGACGTCAAGGGGGGGCTAAGCATAAAAATAATGCTGAATCATTGAAGGGTAATCGGATTGTCATGAATTTCACATGTAGTAGTAGTAACTATGTATTCGCTGTGGGGTTCACTGTCGCAAGACATTTACTAGCTGTGATGCCCAGCGTTCCTAACTATTTACTGGCTGTGGGGTTCGCTGTTGCAAGGCACCTACAAGACATTTACTAGCTGTGATGCCCAGCGTTCCTAAATACGTACTAGCTGTGAGGTCTGCTGTTGCAAGGCGCTAGCAGTGTGGCCCAGCGTATTTAACTACGTAGGTACTAGCTGTGGGGTCCGCCGTTGCAAAACTCATACTAGCTATGATGCCCTGTGGTTCTAACTACATACTATCTGTGGGGTCCGCAGTTGCAAGGCACCTACTACCTGTAGGGCCCAGCGTTCCTAAAAACGTACTAGCTGTGGGGTCCGTCGTTGCAAAAGCATACTAGCTGTGATGCTCAGCGTTTCTAACTACGTACTAGCTGTGGGGTCCGCCGTTGCAAAACACATACTAGCTGTGATGCCCAGTGGTTCTAACTACGTACTAGCTGTGGGGTCCGCTGTTGCAAGGCACTTACTAGCTGTGATGCCCAGCGTTCCTAACTTCGTACTAGCTGTGGGGTCCGCTCTTGCGAGGCACATACTAGCTGCGGTGACCAGCGTTCTAACTACGTACTAGCTGTGGGATCCGCCGTTGCAAGGCATATACTACCTCTGGTGCCCAGCGTTCCTAACTACGTACTAGCTGTGGTGCCCAGCGTTGCAAGGCATATATTAGCTGTGGTCACAAACGTTCTTAAGTTCGCACTGGCTAGGACGTCCAGCGAAGCTAAGTATTCACTAGCTGTGGTTTCCGCCGTTGAAAGGCGCATACTAGCTGTGGTGCCCAGGGGTCCTAAAAACTTACTAGCGTTGCTATAGTTGAAGGACTATAAGCCTTATTCCGTATGAATAATTGAAAATTATAACATCATGAATGTACTGTTAAAGGGTAAGCGGATTGGCATGAATTTCACATGTAGTAGTAGTAACCATGTATTCGCTGTGGGGTCCGCTGTTGCAAGGCATTTACTAGCTGCGGTCAATAGCGTTCTTAAGTACGCACTGGCTAGGATGTCCAGCGATGCTAAGTATTCACTATCTGTGGTTTCCGCCGTTGAAAGACGCATACTAGCTGTGATGCCCAGGGGTCCTAAAAACTTACTAGCTGGGGTGTTTGACGTTGAAGGACTATAAGCCTTATTCCGTATGAATAATTGAAAATTATAACATCATGAATGTACTGTTGAAGAATTTAAAAGACTTATAGGAGATATTAGTAGAAAAGTCAAAGTTCCCCGGGCAACGCCGGGTATTACTGCTAGTAATGAATAAATAGAATAAATTATAAAAAAATAAATAAAAAAAAATGGGAGGGGAGCCTCGAACCAGGTATCTCCGGGTTGAGAGACGGACAGTCTACCACTGAGCCAGAGGGGCTAGTGAAGGATAACCCGTAACTTCTCTGTATTGACTCTCTAACTGAGCCGCGCCAGTTGTGACGACGTGATTAGAGACTCACTCCACGTAATATAAAAAAATATACGGAATTGTTTGTGAAAGTTCACTTACTATTTGTCCTTGCACATTGGCGAAACAAAGCAAAAAAAAACACACTTTATCCACATTTTAGAACATGTTATGTACTTTTACATTTTAGAAGAGAGAGAGAAAAAAAAATACACTTTAGAACAAAAAAAAATGGCGTGCTCACTGGTCAAAGCCAAGGTCGAGACTCTACTTGGCCTATAAATCTAAATATTTGCATCGAGGTTCCTCTGATATTGTAGGTCAGGGGAAAAATGTCAACCGATAAGAAGAATCCAATATTAATCATTTGATGGCTCTCTGAATTGCTAGCTGAGTATCCACTATTGGTGCTATTTATTAATTATAATTCATATCGGTCGTGTAATTGTTGATCGATCATCCTCATTGTTGATAGATCATTCTCATTGTTGATCGATCATCCTCATTGTTGATAGATCATTCTCATTGTTGATCAGTCATCCTCATTGTTGATAGATCATCCTCATTGTTGTTAGATCATCCTCATTGTTGATCGATCATCTTCATTGAGTAGTATATTATCCTTGAGGTATTAGCGTAATGTAGGAGCCCCGGGTCTTTAATTCACTACCAGCCAAGCGCATTGGGGAAGCTACAGCTGATCCTGCTTCAATTACAAGCACTTGATCTCGAAATAAAATAGTCTGAATTTTCATCCGATTTGGGCCAAAGTTTAATCAGGATATGTGACGAGCGCTAAGTCAAATCATGTTCAGGGTACTTTGAAAACTCGATCTCGATTTTTTATTTTTTTTACGAATACTATTACATTTAGTATAAAGAAGTAAAATCCTAAAAACGAGGAATAGAAAATAAGATTCAGAACTGAATGAGAAAATGAATTTGTGTGTGTGTGGAAAGAAAGAGCCAGCGGATGTATTCCTTCATGTCAAATGACATTCCCAACTCAAGGGCAGCAATCCGAGTCCCATTATGAAACGAATCGTGCTTTGAGGTTAATCAGATAGTTTCAAGTTGAACCTTTCAACAATGTATTCCATCTTGGTTCCATGTTGACACGAAATAAAATTCCATCTCTTGAAAATGAATGACTTGTTTAACATTTATTTTGTCTAATGCCCGTAAATAGATACATATAGTGTACCGATGTCGGCTTCCATATTATCTCATAAAGCCATTACTTCACTTATTTCTTATATATACTATGTTCTCTACTATAATCCCTATTCTTCAGTTTTTTTTTTTTAATCTCTCTATTATATTTTCTCGATGTTTATGTTTAAACTCAAATATTTGTAACAGTTGACATAAACTATATCTCATAACGATAAAAAGCCCTAGTGTTTTTATATAGATTTTTCCATTATATATAGATAGATTTTTTAAAAATAATTTCTAGACTTCACAACTAGTTATAATTAAATTTTTGAGTTTAACTGAATTGATGATTATTTAATTTCCATCTAGTAGAAGAAACAAAATAAGTTTAAAACAGATACATATTGTCTATTGCATCATCCCTTGTAAAACAAAACCCTAAGTCGTGAGGTGCGAGCCAAAGTACAATTCGTTTTGTAGTGCACTTGCGCCGTCCTTCCTAAAAACATGGTGACATGTAACCATCTGTTTACGATCCAAGGTCACAGGTGACCATCTCCCTCCAGGGCTGGGTCCGATTCACCACTTACTTTCTGATTCCCTTCAGTTTATTGTTCTTCAGTTTATTGTCTTCATTTCAGCAAACCTGAAATGCTCCTGGAAAAAGTTTTTTTTTTTCACACCTGAGAAGATATATTGGCTGAGCTGAGACGCCAGAATAAAGAAGATCCTAGAAGATGACCGACCCGAGAGTTTTGGAGATGAATTCTAGAAGATGATTTACGACAATCAGGAAGACATTTTTTATGCTGTAGAGGTCATTATTGACACTGATAATTTAGTTTGGGAGAACAGAGAAGATCGAAACACTGAAAGACAATTTTAGCTTGGAAATGATGGATACCACAATAACAATTCTTAAAATATAGTATATTATATTTGGGGTGAAATTTATGTGATATTTTATTATTATTTGTTTCCTGATGCATATTTTGTTTTTCACAGTCACTGTACTCTCTCGCTGAGCGGGTCTCCCAAGTTTTAGTTTTTCTGTTGATGTTATTATACTTGAAACAATAAACCTTTTTACAAGTGGTTTTATTTTTTTTATAACCTTTATATATTCTATCCTTTAAAAAGTGTATTTGATTCAGTGGGATTTGGGACGTTTAGTGTCATAGCGAATTCGTGATTATGCAAGTAGGAAGAATCCTACCCTAACTAGGCAGAAATTCTATGAATGTGTTTTATCGACAAACCTCTTCCTATAATCAAAACGCCAAATCCATTCTGTCGTGATGTCCGGACAAACAAAATGATTTGGATTTTAGAAATGCCGGGAAGTTGTGTTCTAGTCAGGTGATTGTGCAGGTTGGCCAAACGAAGAGTAGTATCCTCTCTGCCTTTAGTACTCCTGAGAAGTTTTGTAAACGGTCAAAAATTCGATGCCGAGTTTTCTACGGAATTTCATGTTTTCCGACCTCCATATTCCAAGAAAGAAAAAAAAAAGATGTCTGTGTGCCTACGAACTCCCGATATGTATCGTCACAAAATTTCATATGTGAATTCAAAATTCTATAAGGACGACACTTATTATTTTTCAGTGGAATGGGGAGAAGGGAAGGAGAGATCAGAGAGGGATTAACTCAAAAACCCCAATAACTGTCGATATAATAAATGTATCGACATAAAATTTCATATTTTAAGTCAAAACCCGATTAACTCAAAAACCCCAATAACTGCCGATATAATAAATGTATCGACATAAAATTTCATATTTTAAGTCAAAACCCAATGAGAACATAACCTGTGAAGTTTCAACGATATCGGCCGAAGGGGAGGGGGGGGGGGGGGGGGGGGGTTCAGAGGAGGGGGCTCAATTCAAAACTCTTAATAACTGCCGATCTAAAGAATTTATCGACACAAAATTTAGTATGAAGATTTAGAGGACCGTATGTAAGCCAACTATTGAATTAGTCCAAACGGTCGACTGGTTTTGGAAGGGGGTGGGGGGAGGTGAAAATTCAGTTGATTAATTTGTTTTGAGGAAGTATACAACCGGTAGGTTTCGTATTTTTCAAACATCTGTTGGCCGACCGGTTATTGGTCGTAAAGTGACGTCATCGGCTATCATTTGATTTGAAGTATTTCTGAACGATCACTGATGATGTGGACTGCTGTTTACTGGTACCACAAAGAAAAATCATGTCATAACAGGTCTTTCTTTACCTAGGATAAACATTTTTTGTTTATTTTTAATGAGTTTCAGAGGCGTCAAGGTCATGTGGTTAATCATTTTTTATTTAAGGCAGTAAAAACTTGGTTTTGCAAAATAGTCAACATTTTTGTTCGTAAAGACTTTTTTCCAAGTAAAGGTTAATGATTGTAAGACAGAGGACGCCGGCAGCTCAATGATGTGCGCTCTTGCATATTGAGCTCAAGATCGCGGGTTCCAGTTTATTTTATGTGGGAGGTAAAATAAACTTAAGCACGCCGTCCTTCGGGTGGGACGTTAATCGATGTTCCAGAGCTTGTAAGAGGTCATATACTCGATAAAGACCTCTGCCCAAGGTAAATAAAAATTTAGGGTAGGCAAATTTTAAGACTCCCATAGTAGAGTCGGGCTCATGTCCACCAGAGTAGCGAAAGGACACTGGTAGTAGGCGATATGATCTTGTAGTTAAAGCCCGGGCATGACATAATAATTAACTGATAGTTCGGCTGGTCTGATTTGAAACCTCTTTCGAAGTTATGGAACTTCCACTCAAACCAGCCAATCAAATTCATGATGAAAAATATCCTTTCTTCAACTTACTTACATTCAATGGATCTTAGATCTGTCATATTTTACTGATATATTCCAGCATTTTCTAACACTAAATCATTCGCTTCAAGGCCAAGAAAATCTTATATTGGACTTGACACAGGGATTTAAATTAAAATATTAAATTTGATGTCAATACGTTCATTAGGGATTATCATTAGTTATTAGGGATTTCATTTTAATTCCCTCCTTAATCCGCTCCTTTTCTTTAGCCGAATTGGAAAATCATTAGGTGTCATCTTTATGGGGTTCTGTATTCACAAATACAATTTCGTTCCGATATTCATCCTAACGGCAGTTATCGTATTCACGAACACGCACGGGAATTTTTTTTTTTTCATGTTTGGAATCCCGGGATTGGGGAACACGAAATTCCATAACAAAAAAAGTGTTCATTTCTTTTCCATGTCCGATTATACAACTTCCGTCTATAGTGAACATTCTGACTGTGGATGTGTGTCTGAACACGACAACTCCCTATAGATTGAACGTATCGACTCGAAACTTTATACCTTAATCCAGGACGAGACCTATTGATTTTCAGGATTAGGAGAAGAGCTCGACTCAAAATAATAACTGTCGATGTAATGAATGTAGCGATACAAAAATTAGTTTGAGGATTCAGACTACTTTGAACTCAACTATTCATTATTCCGTACCTTGCCGGTGATTCACTCAGAGTTGCTGTATTTTATGATGATTGAGAATAGTCTTATGGGATCACTACGTTACATTCCTACTGAGCCAATTTACGCGAAATTTAATACTATTTTACCAACATTTCATCTCAGTTTTTACGCCTACTTTACTTCATCCCTAATCCTAACGAAATGAGAAGAGGGTTTTATTGTGTAACCTTTCTGGTGGGTGGATATCCATGTCAGGTTCCTCACGTCTCTCAGTAAGTTGATGGGTCTGGCTTTTAAAATGTAACAGGAAATATTATTTTATTCATACATCAAAAATTACAATACAAGCAGTTTCACAATTATCTACTTAGGATAATCGAAAAAAAAAATAACAAGGATATATGCTCAGTGTCGATACGTTAGACATGTTTGAGGCACCCTAGTATCAGCTTTGAGGCTCTGAAGTTTTTTTCTTCTTATTTTACAGCTTCTCGATTAAAAAAACATTAATAGTAACTGGCTGTCTCGGTGGTTTCTACGAAAATAATTTGTCTATAAGGAGAAGGAAAAGTCCCAGAATTGCCGGAAAATTCGTCCTCTGTTATTCCCGATCAGAAACCCTATTAACAAATAAGTGGCTATACCTCTAACTATCCAAACTTTACAAAATGTATATTGTATTACTAAACTTGCCCTTAAACGTATTTGGAGGGGGAAAATACACAAAATGTTTGAGGGAGGGTTTGTATGTCAGTCAAGCTGAAGCGTCCTGAAGGAGCCAGCAAGGCCGTCTCCGATTTTGTTCTCTGGAGGTCTTCTGGCCTCGTCCACTCTCCAGTTCTCTTCCAGCTCCAGCCATGGAGTATACTCCTCCAGTAGTTTGAAGGCCTCCTCTGGAACATAACGTACACCTGGGTCATACGTCTCATAAGGATGTCTCGGGATTAGGGGGAGGCTTAACACGAGTTGTAATGAATGTATCGACACACAATTTCAAATGTTAATTAAAAACTCTGTGAGGACGACACCTATTAATTTTCAGCCGAAGGAAAAAGGGGGAACAGAGGATGGGCTCAGTTCAAAAAACCAAATAACTGGAGATGTTTGTACAGGGGCTTACCGGTGAGATGCTGGAAGGAAGTGGCATCCCCTCCCCAGTCTGAGGGGACGTTAGCAGCTCCCAGCGCCTTCACTAGCTCCTCCGGTTTGTTGTGCACCTGGATCTGCAACCAAACTGGCTCCATTAGAAATTTGTATATGTGTACTTTGAATATACACTCAACAGCAAAAGGAAAACAAAATCTGACATTTGATTTTTTCGTTTTTTTCTCCTATTACTCTACGGAGTTGATTTTTTTCTTTTCTGTTTTCTCTGGAAATTACTATGAATGTTATTTACAAGTTAATAGCAAAAAACTAGCTTCGAAAATGCAATACACTTATATGTATTTTCAAAAATACTTAATCTATTTTTTTTAAATAGTTCAACAGATTCGTTTGGAAAAAATTCAAGTTGCATCCTTGCATACAGAATACGAAACATAAAATTACAGCTAGCTCTTTAACGGTTGATCAGATTTTCATGAAATCTTATAAGCACAGTTCAAACTGACCGTGTCGCGTCTCAAAACTCTGACCGAAAGAGAGGGTGTTGTCTTTTCAACGCTACGGTTTTAAACGGATATCACAGATTGAACCGGTCCAGAAAAGTTATGTCTTGGATCACATGTTGATGCAACTACTCATTATAGAGTTGAGAAGTGTACCGCTTTCCTGAGCTGAGGTCCCATGAATGGCTTGAGGAAGGCAAGCAGTCTCTCTATGATCTGGCCTCCGTTGATGATGTGGACCCCCTTGATCTTGCAGCAGGACCCCTCCTGCAAAATACACAAATATCAAGAGGCAATCTTACATTTTCTTCAATTTTTAGGATTTTCGAATAGGGTGATGATAAGAAAGATACTTGTGTAAAGAAACAAAAATTACGTTTCTGCCTATAAAATTATTTGGAATTGGAGTACTCAAAGTAGAAAGTAGAAAGTAGAAAGTACTTACATGATCACGATTATTTTTTAGTCCCGAGCTATACAAAGTATAGAGAAAGTTATGTAATCGGTGAAACATTTAATGAGGAGTTTTCAACGGAATTTCATGTTTTCCTTCCGACGTTTGAATACCAAATAAGAAAAAAAATGTGTGTCTGTGAACACGATAGCTGCCGATAGAATGAATGTATCGACACGATATTTTATAAGTGAATCCAGAACCCCCTAAAGACAACACCTATCTAGTTTCAGCTAAATCGGCCTAATGGAAGGGGGAATTAGGGGAGAGCTTCAACTTAAAACTCTAATAACTGTCGTTGTAATGAATGTATCGACACAAAATTTCATATGTGAATTCAAAACTCCATAATGACGACACTTATTAATTTTCAGCAAAACTGGCCGAAGGGAAGGAGGGGATTAGATGGGGCTTAACTCAAAAACGCAATACCTGCCGATGTAATGGGTCGACATGAAATTTCATATTTAAAGACAAAACCAATGAGGACGTAACCTGTCAAATGCCTTAAAAATGAAGGAAGATCTCGGTCTGTTCCCGTGACGCCATACTGTCAAGTTGTGTTACTTTCCACTTTCCCCTCATTCTCATTTGGCTCCTCCTTAATCATTTTTATAATTTTATTACTATTTTACCTTTTACTTGCACAGCTGTACCAAGTATACGGAAAGTTATGTAATCGTTCAAAAATCGATGCCCAGTTTTCAACGGAATTTTGTTTTCCAACCTTTACATATATATATATGTGTGTAAAAAAAAAACAACTATAATGGTACACATGCCTGTAGTGAAACTTCTTTCGCGATTTGTTTTGTTTTTGGGTCCATAAATATTATTTTTATGTTGTATTGGATTTCTCAATAAACTCTACATTTTAGGTGCAGTTTTATTTATTGGCTTATTTTATTTTTATTCATTTGTTAAAGCAACATTATATTCGTTGTTAGCAACATCAGAAATCACTACATTTGATTCCAATGTAGAGACAATAGGCATATGGTAAGAGAAATAAGAAATCTATGTTTTTGAACGCGAGAGAATAGAGAACGAGATTTTGAAATAAAAAAAGATGCTGTTAGCAACGCTAAGCAGGCGTACAACCTTTGTGATTCATTACAGTAGATGGGGTATTAATATGCAAATGTTGTTCCTCCGAACATGATGCAACATTTGCAATTTCCGAACTCCATTTCCTCTTTTGGATGACGGTCCTGGACCATTATTCCCATATTAGTCAGAGTCTGTATCACTGCCTGTCATGATTTTAAGTTTCACCAAAAAATTCACAAAATGTGATCTCTAAATTCACATTAATTAATGTGAAATAACTATTATTTTTATTATTTGTTATTCGCTTCTTTTGTGATGAAACAATATTGTTGTTAATGACAGTTCTGAGAAACAACGAAGAAAGGTTAAAAACGAAAGCACTATTATATAATTCTAATTTAACATTATGTATATTTAGAATGAATGTATCGACACGATATTTTATAAGTGAATCCAGAACACCCTAAAGACAACACCTATCTAGTTTCAGCTAAATCGGCCTAATGGAAGGGGGAATTAGGGGAGAGCTTCAACTTAAAACTCTAATAACTGTCGTTGTAATGTATGTATCGACACAAAATTTCATATGTGAATTCAAAACTCCATAATGACGACACTTATTAATTTTCAGCAAAACTGGCCGAAGGGAAGGAGGGGATTAGATGGGGCTTAACTCAAAAACGCAATACCTGCCGATGTAATGGGTCATTCAGGTGTCATATTGAAAAGCACTGATCCTCCGCGAAATACTATAAAAATAAATAAACGAATTTCGGTTACACAATTGTAAGTGTCACTGCTACGATCAGTATTGTCGGAAATTCATACTTGATGTACTCATAAACATGTATTAATTAATATATTAAAAAAAACTATATATCCAGTGAATACTGTTCAGTGTGATTTAATAAAGTGTGTGTGTGTGGGGGGGGCTCTGCTTCTGTAGCTTCGATTTCAAGTTTCGAGCCGGCGCTCTTTATCTCTCTTTGTAACTCTCTGCCTCTCCCACTCTCTATTTTCGTTCGCATCAGGGCGTCACATAATTTCGTAACTCATTTATCAGCTCAGTCCCCAAGTTGCTCAGTTCACGTAAAGAAGTTTCACTTAGAAAATGTTGTGTGTCTGTGAACATTATAACTCCCGATAGAATAAATGTACAGGAAATTTTATATGTGAACCCAAAACCCTCTAACGACGACACCTATTGTTTTTTTAGCCAAATCGACCAATGGGAAGGGGGGATTAGTGGGAGGCTTAACATAATAACTCTAATAACTACGGATAGAATCAATGTATCGATACGAAATTTTATATGTGTGAACAAAACCCCATAAGAACAACACCTCAATTTTTAGCCAAATCGGTCAAAGGGTGGGGGGGTTAGGGAGAAGTCAACTCAAATACTCCAATAACAGCCGTTGTAATGAATATATCGACCCAAAATTTCATATGTGAATTAGAATCCTCATAAGGACGAAACTTGTTAATTTTCAGCAGAATCTGCAGAAGGAAAGAGGTCGCTCAACTCAAAAATCCCAATAACTGCCGACGTAATGAACGTATCGATATGAAATTTCATATTAGAAGTCGAAACCCAATGAGGACATAATCTGTCGAATTTCAGCAATATCGGCTGAAGGGGATGGTTGGTTCAGGGGAGGGGGTTCCATATAATATAACGCCGATGTAATGAATTTATCCACCCAAGATTTAGTATGAGGATTAAGGAGCCCCTGTGTAAATCAACTGTTGACTATTTGCGCAAACGGTCGACTGGTTTTGGAGGGGGGAGTGAAACATTAATTGATTACATGGTTCTGGGGAAGTATATTGCTGGTGATTCACCGACGACTCATTTTTTTTTATTATTATTAATTTATTTTTTTCTCATTTCCTGCGCTTATTTATTTTCTACTTAAAGTAAACGTTAAGGAGTTATTTAAGAAAATGCTAATGATGTTATCTAACAACTACTATATTTTCTACTTAAAGTAAACGTTAAGGAGTTATTTAAGAAAATGCTAATGATGTTATCTAACAACTACTATATTTTCTACTTAAAGTAAACGTTAAGGAGTTATTTAAGAAAATGCTAATGATGTTATCTAACAACTACTATATTTTTCTTTCAGCTGATCAGACATTGCTATGAGGTTTTTTCAGTTTTAATTGAATTTTCATGTTTTCCGACCTTTTAGAATCAAAAATGAAAAAGAAAGAACATATATGTCTACTACGGTTACGGAAACTCGCGATAGAATGAATGTATCGAGTGTACATATGTATGTGACCTCAGAAGTTTCAAACGAAGACATCTATCCATCTTCAGCGAAAGGAGAGCAAGAGATAACTTCAAAGAAGCCTCCAGGCCTCTCGCCCACTACCAATTACTCGATCCTAAACTCACTATTTAGAAATTGAAGAAAACTTTCCATATTTGCAAGCTATCCTGCACTCGCAGAACGCTGCCCAACTCTAGAAGACCGCATCTCCAGATGTATCCGGATGCCACAGGTCCCACTAGAAATGTGATAAGCACTTTCACAGATATTGTTCTCTCTGTTTGGCTGTCTCACGCTAGTCTTATTGTTATTTTTAGTAGAAAAAAGCGAATTATCTAACCCAAGGATGGGAACATGGAGCTCCCGTTGTTTCGGCTCCTCTTTGAGTGGGCAGCTCTCCTTCGTGGAAGGCTATTTGCAAATAATATACATTTAGCCTTTCATAATAATAGATAGAGTGAGGTAGTCACTAGGTCTAGCTGTTGTGTAATGTCGTACTAAGCCAGCATTACAAATATTTCGACAAAAATCCGCACTTTTCTCAACCGATTGACCATCTCGAATAGACATCCACTTGTATTTAGATTCTTTGAAAAATATTGTTGCTACTTATTTATCTGGTAACCTTTTTTACAAGCAGGTATCTTCAACTTTGAAACAATGCCATTTATTCATTGAGGCAAGATGATTTACACTAAACCCTCGATTATCAGACAGAATGGGACAACCTATCTAGAAAAGGCAGATAATAAGTTAACTGCAGAAGAAGACCACCGGCATTCTTACCTAAGTTTTCGCTCTCCCTCCAAAACCAGTCGACCGTTTGTGCTAAAAATCATTATATGACTTATACAGGCTCTTCTGAATCCTCATAATAAATTTTGTGATGATACATTCAGTACATCGGCAGTTATTGGGGTTTTTGTGTGGAGTCCCCATCTGATCCCTCCCTTCCCTTCGGCCGATTTCGCAGAAAATTAATAGGTGTCGTCTTATGGGGATTTGAATTTACATATAAAATTTCGTGTCGATACATTCATTTTATCGGGAGTTACATGTTCACAGACATACACACAGACAGATATTTTTTTTTCAGTTTTGTACGTTAGTTGTACATGTTGATGAAACGATTTTCTGACTGACTACATAACTTGCACTATACTTCGTATAGCTGGAAAAATAAAACTAGTATTAATCGCATTATTCTAATCATATAATTATAATATATCTTAATGTACTTTTTTGTTTCCAAGAAATTCATACAATTTGCCGATGGGATTCAATTCATGTAGTCCTGAATCCATAATTTTTTTAGAAGAAAAAACAGTTCATTGTAACCTGAAGAAAGTTAGAAACATCTGAAAATATGTCCAGAAGGAAGAAATGAACCTACAAGGATACCTCAGAAAGATGCTTTTTGTTTATTACCTGGTTGTATTTCATGATCTCGGCGGTGAGACTGAGTGGCATCCTTAGCATGTGTCCCAGATGGAAGTTGGTCAGGTCATAGATGAAGTGATAGCCGTGGGGTACGAGGCCTAGCAAGAGGTGGGTGATATCCTGGAACATGTAGCCCGTATGGTAAAATTCGTCCAGGTTGAACTTGGAGACGTCCATGGGTCGGAAGCCGCCCACAATGACGACCGGTTGGCCCGGCATGTGCGGTATTAGGCCGATCTCTCTGCAACCGAGAGCAAAACACGATCACTGATCGTTGATGGAATCTTACATACATAAGGAATTATAAATAATTTTTGTTTTGTCTGGAAACGGTTGCAGTATGCATTGTGCCAGTTTTAAGTTCATCTCATGGTGTGGTGGTGGCACAGATAGCAGCTTCATGGTGTGAAGTTTCCCTTAGATCACCCTTATTTTTCTTTAATTTGTTCAATGGAAAATAAGTTGAATATGTTAAGAAAAAACTATCACTGCCACAGAGATTATTTCAGAGGTAGAAGCAAAGTAGGTTTTACACGTAATCTGGGGCTGTAAACCTCCGAACTGTGAAATACAAAGAATAAATGCTACCATGGATTATGCCGTATTTTCTTGGCAAGGGGAGATTTCTATGACGAACAATTTATTAATGAGTATGTCGAAAATGTTAGTACTTACAAGTATTCTCGGACTGTCTGAGCTGCGGGGTTGGTGGTGTTCCTGTTTTTGAACACCCTGGGGAGTCTGGTCCGGATAGTGTAGTTGATGTCTATGGCTTCTTTGGCCTGCTCTATGGAGAAGCTGCAAGAGCAGAGGAAGACAGCCAGGAGGTGTTCTGGCAATGGAGGTAGATGAGGCTGCTTGGCTAGCCAGTCGCTGAGGGCGGTCAGGTCCTCCCGCCTCAGCTGGCTGTGTCGTTCCAGCTCTTCATCTAGGTCTGTCTTCCACCAGGCCTCTTCAGGCTTCTTGTTGGCCTCCATCACGTCACCTGGGACAAGAGCAGACATCGTCGCAACAAACAGCTGAGGTTGGAGTGATCTCCTCTCACAATTTTTATTCAAAAATCTATGATTGCTAGCATTTTGACAGGTAAAGGAGTCAAACAAAACTTTTCTAATTCAAGTTAAATATAATAGTTTCCGATTTTAAAATGATTTAAAAAATAGAACGGGCCGGTCCAGCCTGATTACTAGTCTCAATGTCTGAGTCAAAGTCTTCCTACCTTATTTTTTCTATTCTCGAAGATTTGGTATGGAATGATCCGACAGAAGTGTTCCTTGATGTGAAAAATCACACTGTTGCCCTAGTTTATCAGGATTGGAGCTACAGACAAATTAGATTGTGTTTAAAATTATCTCATGAAATCATTCAATAAACAAATTTAAACCGGATTTATGGCCCAAGCCTTTGGGTTTTTTATCCGGGAGGTGTAAAAACCTTGAGGACACCGTCCTTCGAATGTCACGATAAGCAATGGTCCCGAGCCTGTACGATGTCAGGTACTCGTTAAAGACCCCTATCCTAGGTAACTTCACCTGGGTAGGCAGAATGGCCTCCTAGTTAAAGCCCGGGCATGAGTCACAAAATAAAAATAGTTTTGGGCGATTGAGAGTGTTGTTTGATCGTGACACTGGAAAAAGTGTTATGGTCTCAAAAAATCGAAAAATAAACGTTGGAGGAATCAACACCTCAAGATGACAAGAGCGTCTGGCCTATGAGTCACACCTCGAGCGTGAAACAGGCTATTAGGAAAACCAGGAAGAATGAAGCCACTTATAAGCGAAGTAAACCAAAAAAAATCCGTGAATGAACCTGTTGATTTTTGTAAACATTCTGATGAGAGTAAATTCATTTGGTTCTGTTGGTTGAAGGTTTTTTTAGCGGGAACGATAACTTTTTCTGCTGTCAAAACTATCTTTTTTGTGATAATTTAATAATGTATTGTGTTAGATAAATGCTATTTATATTTATATTTGTTTATAAGTTTATTTATTATCCCAGAAAATGTGAACCAAAAAATACGTTAAAGAACTTAAAACTTGGAAATACATGCTGTATGAATACATGTACATCCCATTACCTGATAATTCTACATTATTACTTCCCCGGCTGTACGGAATAAGAGGGAACTTACGTATTCCGTCAGAAATTTGTTGTAGAGTTTTCATCGGAATTTCATATTTCCAAAAATTAAAAAAACGAAATGTCTCTCTGTCTATGTCTGTGTGTGGTGAACATGATAACTTCCTATTGATTTTCAGCCAAATCAGCCGAAGGGAAAGGAGGGAGAAAGAGGAGGTTATTGGAGTGTTTGTGTTTAGCCTCCCCCCATACCCCCCTTCTCTTTGGTCGATTTGGCTGCATATCGATATGTGTCGTTTTTCGAGGGTTATGGGTACACATGTAACATTTCGTATCGTTCGAATTTCTGACCGAATACATAACTTCCCCTATACTTCGTATAGCTGGGCAAGGAAAATAATAATTATGAAAATACAAAGTAAATAATATAATTTGGGAAGACGTGTAAACGCTATTGCAGAGGTCTCCATACTTGTGGGTGGGATGGAGGGAGACTGTAGCCGCCCGTGTGTGCCCGTCCTGCACTCGTATCAGCGGTCGGATCCTCTTAATATAATGTATAATTCAGCACTGGGGATAACTAAAATCTCGAACCAAGATGATCATTTTTGAAAATAGCTTTTCAACATTTTACAGGTTTTTCACCCGAAATATTTCTTCTTTCGTTCGGCTGGAAATTGATATGTGGTCGTCCTTTGCGGTTTTATATTTATATTTAATATTTCGTGTCGATATGACGTATCATATTACTATGTTTTGGTTTATTAGGGTTTTTTGACTCGTTTGAGACAAATAAGTGGGGCAACAAACAATGCATTTATTTTATACACCCAAAGATAATAGTAGTGGAGTAGGTTATTTTTATTTTCGACATCAGGGTCATTAGCGACGACTATAATGTCTAAATGTCCTCGTAGACTTGCGTTGATAGATGCGTTGTATTTGTCGGAGTGTGTTTGATGTTGTTCTTTAATGCCAGTCAGCAGTTTGTGTTTGTCTCTTGTGTTGTGTAGTTTGTGCAGTCAGTCAGTATATGTTGTAATGTGACCTTTGTGTAGACCTGACTGCAGAAGCATGTCGGCTGTTCAAGTCCAAGAATTAGGTAGCAATGTGTAAGTTTCGTATGTCCCAGTCTTAGTCTTGCAATGATCACCGTGTCTTGTCTGTTCATGGTGATTCCTTGTCTTCCATCTGAGTCCGTCCATTGTTCCAGTGTTGTTCAATTTTTCCTTGAGTTGAGTTGAGGCAAGAAGGTGGAAAGTGCAGCTTCTTTTGCAGCAATGTCTGCTTTTTCGTCCCCAAGAATGCCAACCTGGACGGGATCCAAATTATTCATAATTTTTTTTGGTTTTCGAATACTTTTTCTCATTTTTTTTATCTGAACCCAAAAATTTCCCCTATAGTATATTTCAGTGTTTTGATGCTGTTGTCATGAGCAACACAATTAACATTTATTATATTGATGATTTGTGTGATAAAAATAATTTTTGCCCCACTTATTTATGGTCGTCCATGTCCGCTTAAGATACATTGTGGAAGCTGTCTGATAGGTCTCATTGCTGCATCTCCATACTGGGGCGGAGGTGGCTCACAACCAGGCAACTTTCACTTCTTAAGAATTGCAATTGTGATAATTATTTCTTGAAAAAATGTCAGTGATGTAAGATTTTGTATTAACATTCTTATAAGTTAAGTGGCGGAGGGATGTAAAGGCTTCATGGTAATTTTCTCTGCTAGAATTATTTCTAATAACGTTCGTAAGTTTCCCCTCTACCTCTAAATTCTCCTTCCCCCATCTGGATGAAAATCAATTGAAGACCCTGCTAAAAGGAGGGTTCAGCATTAAAATTTCAAAGTTCTCATGAATAACAATATTATATTTAAAAATGTTCACTCGTCCTACAGTGTGTGTAGTATCATGGTATTATGTTTACGTACAAACATAATACCATGATATGTAATCTTATTGAGTCTTTCTTGACCCAAATTTTCAATAGAAAAATTAGAATATGTTTGGAACCATAGGTCTCTTGGACCGATTTGGCTGAAATCTTCCTCTTGTCTATCTTTTACACTGAATTGCCGTACAAAATGTTGTTTATTCTGTCGGAAGTTATCGTGTCCACGGACATTCACAGCAGAATTGTTGACTGATTATTTAACTAGTACAATAAAAAAAAAGGTAGACTTACAGTGAGTAATGATGCTATCGGGGAGTGGAGACTGGCGTTGTGAGGACGGTTTCAAGGTTGGCACCCACCTATATAGGAGGGGACATCTCCAACTAACCACAACTTAACCTACCAACTTATATAACCATCTCTCTCATTACCCAAATAATCGCTTTTCTCGTGTGAACATTTTACTTCTCCAGATATACGAAGTATAGGGGAAGGTATATAATCGGTAAAAAATTCGATGCGGAGTTTTAACGGAATTTCATGTTTTTCGACCTCCAGATTACAAATAAGAAACAAAATATTAGAGTTTTTGAGTTAAGGCTCTCCCCAAATCCTTCCCTCTCCTTTGACCAATTTGCCTGAAAATCGATATTTGTTTGAGCTTATGGATGAAAGTTTCTACAAAAAAAAAAATGCTTTTCATATTTTCGTTAATGTGAAAGGGCGTCGCCAGTTGGGAGAATATCACTTTCCACTTTCGGTCGATATCCTAATCGTAATCGAGATATTATACAAAATAAGTGAAAATAAAAACTTGGTAGTCGAAAATATGAAAATCAGCTTTTATAACTTGAATCAATTTGACCAATGGGACGCCAGACCCTGCGAACTTCATTAATATCTGTAAGGTAGTTTCACAGATTAAGTTGTTACAATTTTCCGCATTTACGAACGAATGGACCGACCACCTTCCAGATTTTTTTTATTTTCATTCCCTAATCATCAAATATCTAAATACTACATCATAACTCTAGAAATTTTTGAAGATTTCAATATTTTCTCTATTTTAAGGATGAGTAAGTAAGAAGTAGCCAAAAAGTAATGTCGAAACATCCCAAAATGTTGGTAGAGCTGCCTCTGTGACTGGAGTGGTGCTATCTAGTGACAGGTTCCCTCACTAAGGACCCATCCACCACCTAGATTATACGCATTCATACTGCTATTGGCATATTGGCGAAATCCTGGCATGTATTTCTGTACAATTCTCGATCTGGAATATTTTATACTCTAATAATGGTTTTTATTGTAAAATATATATATATAATTTCTTTCTATTATACAGTATTTCTGTGCAGGTGTGATACAAGTGAAAACCCATTCAAGGTTGTTAATTTTAAATCATATATTTATAATATTTTTAGTAGTGTCTAGTCCACTTGGAGTTTTCTGAAGGAGCCGGCCAGTCCGTCCGTGTTCTTGTCGCCTCCTGCTCTCTTGTCCTCCTTCACTCTCCATTCCTCCTCAAAGACAAACCAGGGACTGAACTCTTCCAGCAGTCTGAACGTGTCATCTGGGGAGCATTAGTCACAAACTGTTTATTTATGACAATTAATTCGTAAAGTACAGTGGAGCATGATATTCAAATCTTTGTTTGTCAGCATATTTCATATCAGAGACGAGAAATTTGCAGTTCAATCTTAAGTTCGATTGTCTATTTTGTGCCGAAATTTCTAAGCACAAGATGTCTTTGATTTCGGACTTACATTCATGAATTTCAATTGTAACATGAAACATACACAATTCTTGTGCAAAATCAACAATGACGGGAAGTATACGGAAATTAGAATTTTTTAAAACAGTGCAACAGTTAACATTTTTGGGCCAGGAAAAAAAACAAAAAAACAGTTGTTTGGCCTATGTATTTGTAATAAGAATACATAAAATTGCAATTATTTCACAAAATTATGTCCACTAGAGTGACGAAAGAGCACCCTGGTAGTAGGCGATACGACCTCGTAGTAAAGTCCATCCATGAATCAACAAACAGTGTTACAGCTAGACATGAAATAAGATATATGTCTATAGAAACGTAATAACCTGTGAAATATAGTGTATATTCATTGACTGATAGTAAGACTGATTGACAACAGCTGGTTCGCTTTTATTGTTTTTTTAAGTGACTTTTACTAGATGGATCATAACCCAAAAAAAACACACCAGGGTTCTTAGTTAGTTATTATGACTCGTGCCCGGGCTTTAACATCGAGGTCATATCGCCTATTACCAGAGCGCTCTTTTGTTGCTCTGGTGTACATGAGTCCGACTTCACTATGGGAGTCCTAAATTTTGCATACCCTAAATTTTTATTCATCTAGCGTAGCATCTTTAACGAGTACCTGACATCACACAGGCTCGGGACCATCGTTTAACGACCCATCCGAAGGATGGAGTGCTCAAGATTTGTTCACCTCCCAGCAAAAGGGTTCTGTATGAAGAATTAATAACAATTAACATTTACATTTATACAAAATTTGATGTTATTCTGAGTCCGGATACGACGGATGTCGTATAACTTACTCATAGCTTGCTGACAAAAGGAAAGACATAGGTTCGCTCGGTCGTAAATGTGTACAGTATCCATTTAAACTAGGTGTGCTGAATGTATGAAAATTCTGGAACCCACTTCCTCCACCATCTTGTTTGATAGAAGAGGGGATGGGGGCCCCTTTCTTGTTTTAAGTTCGTAGGAAGATGTTTCGGACTTTGAAAAACTGGGACAACAGCTGGATGTGTGGGAGTGGGGAAAGTTACATGAACCGGACTTGATAGGAAAGGTAAATACATACTGGTGAGGGCTTCAATGCTTAGTGCCTGTCCGCCTAGGTCGGAAGGTACGTTCTTGGGACCCAGTCTTCTCACCAGATCCTCCCTTCTGTTGTAAACGTGAATCTGGAAGCACATAAACACTTCCGCTTTATAGAAGCATGGTTCTTGTACGGATATAAAGCACAGCTACGTTTTTGAACCTTGTGGAAATATATTTCATTAACAGTAACTTACCATAATCGGATGATCTGTCTTTGTCTGTTTTTTGAACCTTTGATAAGATTAAACCTAGATTAAAGCACAAAGAGTACGATCTCGAATGCTTGTTTGATATCGAGCGTGCATTTGATATGTCCTTTCAATGTATTGAAGAACCCCTACAGAAAAGTCAGATAAAACCGATCATCATTAGATGGATCAGTAACCTGTTAGCAACAAGAAGAGTGATTGCCAAACATGGCAGTGCCATAGCGGAGGTAAACGCCACCAAGGGCAGTCCGCAAGGAGGGTGTCTGTCACCTCATCTTTAGTGCCTGGTGGTGGACGAGCTTATCTGCAAACTGAACAGAGAGGGATATTACATGCAGGCATACTCTGATGACGGAGTCATCCTAATCAGAGGAAAGTTTTTGGATACTTACTGTCTGCTCTGCGATGCAAGCAGCCCTAGATATTGTGGGGGAGTGGTGTGAAGACAAGGGACTGACCGTTAGCCCGAACAGAACGAAGCTAGTTCTCTTTACCAGAAAGAGGGAGAGTATATCCATCACAGCTTGAAGAGAGCTGGAACTGAGTGATGATGTGGAATATCTGGGAATACACCTGGATACTTCATTGTCATGGAGAATACACAACCAAGCCACCCACAATAAATCTATCCATCACAGCTTGAAGAGAGCTGGAACTGAGTGATGATGTGGAATATCTGGGAATACACCTGGATACTTCATTGTCATGGAGAATACACAACCAAGCCACCCACAATAAATCTATCTATCACAGTTTGAAGAGAGCTGGAACTGAGTGATGATTTGGAATATCTGGGAATACACCTGGATACTTCATTGTCATGGAGAATACACAACCAAGCCACCCACAATAAATCTATCCATCACAGCTTGAAGAGAGCTGGAACTGAGTGATGATGTGGAATATCTGGGAATACACCTGGATACTTCATTGTCATGGAGAATACACAACCAAGCCACCCACAATAAATCTATCCATCACAGCTTGAAGAGAGCTGCCTCTTAGCAGGTAAAAAAATAGAAGGCATCTACAGTCAATATCTACATCTTTCAGAAATATGTATTTCGAATCATTCATTTAGTGACATTTGAAAAAAAGTTTTCGTGTCCCCTGATACATTTTGATCAAGTTTATACTTTTTTGAGTGAATCAAAAAGTTGCAAAAAATAAATTGCAGACATGTTTACCACTTTTTTAAGTTCTGGTCCCATGAAGGGTCGGAGCAAAGCGAGCACCTTCTCCGCGATCTGGCCACCGTTGATGATGTGCACCCCGCGTATCTTACAGCAGGAGCCTTCCTGAAACAGAGTGGCAACCTCTTGATAGCCATGCTTTAAACTTAAGTTAGTTCTTTTGCTGATTAAGAAAATTAGAATAAGAAATTGTCACTGCATAATTGGCACTACACCACTGGTAATAATGATATCAAAATTGGACAGTTGAATATTGTGTGCTTAAGCAGATTTATAGAAAACGTTTAAAATAACAGAAAGAAATATCTGGCAAAAAAACTTCAACAGTTCTTAACAAAAACGGAGTGTTAAATGCTATTTTTGAATTTGCTCATAAATATTTTTTGTAATCGGTAAAACAAAAAACCCTTCTTCATTGGGTAGGACTCTGCAGAGGCTGTAAAATAGTGGATGGGACGTTCAGCGTCTTTAGAGGAAGCAGGTGTCATTGTCAAGAGAAACAAAGAGGAATCATTAGTGAAGAACTTGAGCTAAATTCGGCATTTATTTGCGAAATAAGGAAATGATTTATATTAATGAAGATGAAGTGGCGTGTGTTTCTGGATCTGTGCTTTTGTTTGTTTCAACATTACGGCTAAAGGGCTGATGGTATCTTTTATAAGCCCGATTGAAACATAGGCTAAGTGTTCTGGAATATAGAACTTAATTTCAGTACTTGAGTGTGTTGAGTTTACACGGATCAGTCTATATGCAGTGCAGGCTGTCCTAGGATGGATGGATCAGTCTATATGCAGACTGTACTAGGATGGATGGATCAGTCTATGTGAAGGCTGCCGTAGGGTGGATGGATCAATCTATATGCAGGCTGTCGTAGGATGGAGGGATCAAACTTTGAAATTTTATAGGAAAATAAATTAAAAAATGTCTTAGTAATATGGATCCGAAAGTTGTTCTTTGAGGTTCACGTTGTTACTTCCTGAGCCAGACAAAGTATGTGCAAGTTATCCAATGGGGTTAGCAATGCGGTGTTGAGCTTTGACCGGAGCAGCAGCCACTCTCTAAGTAAAATATTGATTTTTAGCTCAAACGGTCGATTGGTTTTGGAGGGAGAGGAAGAACATTAACTAATTCGTGTTGGGCAAGTACATTGTCCATGATTCACCTTCCATTTTTATTTCTATGTTGATTTTTAAGAATAATATCGAAACTGCTCGTCTCTTCAAAAAATTATTGAAAGTAAAATTGATAATTAATTGAAACAGGGACAAAATTAGACTAATATTTTTGAGTTATGTTGAGACGTTCAAAATAACAATTGAACAAGACAAGGCACGTGGTAGGTAGGTACCTTGTGATGTCTCCATGTAAACATTGCCTACGTAAACAATTGAACAAGACAAGGCACGTGGTAGGTAGGTACCTTGTGATGTCTCCATGTAAACATTGCCAACGTAAACATATAACGTTTCCAATAATCTCTTTACGGCTCAGTAACAAAGACATACTTGATTTTATTTGGACACTTGAGCATATTTAATTGAACAAGACAAGGCACGTGGTAGGTAGGTACCTTGTAATGTCTCCATGTAAACATTGCCAACGTAAACATATAACGTTTCCAATAATCTCTTTACGGCTCAGTAACAAAGACATACTTGATTTTATTTGGACACTTGAGCATATTTAATTGAACAAGACAAGGCACGTGGTAGGTAGGTACCTTGTAATGTCTCCATGTAAACATTGCCAACGTAAACATATAACGTTTCCAATAATCTCTTTACGGCTCAGTAACAAAGACATACTTGATTTTATTTGGACACTTGAGCATATTTAATTGAACAAGACAAGGCACGTGGTAGGTAGGTACCTTGTAATGTCTCCATGTAAACATTGCCAACGTAAACATATAACGTTTCCAATAATCTCTTTACGGGTCAGTAACAAAGACATACTTGATTTTATTTGGACACTTGAGCATATTTAATTGAACAAGACAAGGCACGTGGTAGGTAGGTACCTTGTGATGTCTCCATGTAAACATTGCCAACGTAAACATATAACGTTTCCAATAATCTCTTTACGGGTCAGTAACAAAGACATACTTGATTTTATTTGGACACTTGAGCATATTTAATTGAACAAGACAAGGCACGTGGTAGGTAGGTACCTTGTGATGTCTCCATGTAAACATTGCCAACGTAAACATATAACGTTTCCAATAATCTCTTTACGGCTCAGTAACAAAGACATACTTGATTTTATTTGGACACTTGAGCATATTTAATTGAACAAGACAAGGCACGTGGTAGGTAGGTACCTTGTGATGTCTCCATGTAAACATTGCCAACGTAAACATATAACGTTTCCAACAATCTCTTTACGGGTCAGTAACAAAGACATACTTGATTTTATTTGGACACTTGAGCATATTTAATTGAACAAGACAAGGCACGTGGTAGGTAGGTACCTTGTGATGTCTCCATGTAAACATTGCCAACGTAAACATATAACGTTTCCAATAATCTCTTTACGGCTCAGTAACAAAGACATACTTGATTTTATTTGGACACTTGAGCATATTTATTTGAACAAGACAAGGCACGTGGTAGGTAGGTACCTTGTGATGTCTCCATGTAAACATTGCCAACGTAAACATATAACGTTTCCAATAATCTCTTTACGGGCCAGTAACAAAGACATACTTGATTTTATTTGGACACTTGAGCATATTTAATTGAACAAGACAAGGCACGTGGTAGGTAGGTACCTTGTGATGTCTCCATGTAAACATTGCCTACGTAAACATATAACGTTTCCAATAATCTCTTTACGGCTCAGTAACAAAGACATACTTGATTTTATTTGGACACTTGAGCATATTTAATTGAACAAGACAAGGCACGTGGTAGGTAGGTACCTTGTAATGTCTCCATGTAAACATTGCCAACGTAAACATATAACGTTTCCAATAATCTCTTTACGACTCAGTAACAAAGACATACTTGATTTTATTTGGACACTTGAGCATATTTAATTGAACAAGACAAGGCACGTGGTAGGTAGGTACCTTGTGATGTCTCCATGTAAACATTGCCTACGTAAACAATTGAACAAGACAAGGCACGTGGTAGGTAGGTACCTTGTAATGTCTCCATGTAAACATTGCCAACGTAAACATATAACGTTTCCAATAATCTCTTTACGGCTCAGTAACAAAGACATACTTGATTTTATTTGGACACTTGAGCATATTTAATTGAACAAGACAAGGCACGTGGTAGGTAGGTACCTTGTAATGTCTCCATGTAAACATTGCCTACGTAAACATATAACGTTTCCAATAATCTCTTTACGGGTCAGTAACAAAGACATACTTGATTTTATTTGGACACTTGAGCATATTTAATTGAACAAGACAAGGCACGTGGTAGGTAGGTACCTTGTGATGTCTCCATGTAAACATTGCCTACGTAAACAATTGAACAAGACAAGGCACGTGGTAGGTAGGTACCTTGTAATGTCTCCATGTAAACATTGCCAACGTAAACATATAACGTTTCCAATAATCTCTTTACGGCTCAGTAACAAAGACATACTTGATTTTATTTGGACACTTGAGCATATTTAATTGAACAAGACAAGGCACGTGGTAGGTAGGTACCTTGTAATGTCTCCATGTAAACATTGCCAACGTAAACATATAACGTTTCCAATAATCTCTTTACGGCTCAGTAACAAAGACATACTTGATTTTATTTGGACACTTGAGCATATTTAATTGAACAAGACAAGGCACGTGGTAGGTAGGTACCTTGTAATGTCTCCATGTAAACATTGCCAACGTAAACATATAACGTTTCCAATAATCTCTTTACGGGTCAGTAACAAAGACATACTTGATTTTATTTGGACACTTGAGCATATTTAATTGAACAAGACAAGGCACGTGGTAGGTAGGTACCTTGTGATGTCTCCATGTAAACATTGCCAACGTAAACATATAACGTTTCCAATAATCTCTTTACGGCTCAGTAACAAAGACATACTTGATTTTATTTGGACACTTGAGCATATTTAATTGAACAAGACAAGGCACGTGGTAGGTAGGTACCTTGTAATGTCTCCATGTAAACATTGCCAACGTAAACATATAACGTTTCCAATAATCTCTTTACGGCTCAGTAACAAAGACATACTTGATTTTATTTGGACACTTGAGCATATTTAATTGAACAAGACAAGGCACGTGGTAGGTAGGTACCTTGTAATGTCTCCATGTAAACATTGCCAACGTAAACATATAACGTTTCCAATAATCTCTTTACGGGTCAGTAACAAAGACATACTTGATTTTATTTGGACACTTGAGCATATTTAATTGAACAAGACAAGGCACGTGGTAGGTAGGTACCTTGTGATGTCTCCATGTAAACATTGCCAACGTAAACATATAACGTTTCCAATAATCTCTTTACGGCTCAGTAACAAAGACATACTTGATTTTATTTGGACACTTGAGCATATTTAATTGAACAAGACAAGGCACGTGGTAGGTAGGTACCTTGTAATGTCTCCATGTAAACATTGCCAACGTAAACATATAACGTTTCCAATAATCTCTTTACGGGTCAGTAACAAAGACATACTTGATTTTATTTGGACACTTGAGCATATTTAATTGAACAAGACAAGGCACGTGGTAGGTAGGTACCTTGTGATGTCTCCATGTAAACATTGCCAACGTAAACATATAACGTTTCCAATAATCTCTTTACGGCTCAGTAACAAAGACATACTTGATTTTATTTGGACACTTGAGCATATTTAATTGAACAAGACAAGGCACGTGGTAGGTAGGTACCTTGTAATGTCTCCATGTAAACATTGCCAACGTAAACATATAACGTTTCCAATAATCTCTTTACGGCTCAGTAACAAAGACATACTTGATTTTATTTGGACACTTGAGCATATTTAATTGAACAAGACAAGGCACGTGGTAGGTAGGTACCTTGTAATGTCTCCATGTAAACATTGCCAACGTAAACATATAACGTTTCCAATAATCTCTTTACGGGTCAGTAACAAAGACATACTTGATTTTATTTGGACACTTGAGCATATTTAATTGAAATTTGTATCATTTTGTGCATTACTCCAACTTTATTTTATAGTTGTATTATTATTATAAAGTCAACTCTCGATAAGAGATTAATCGAATTCGTAGTTGTCGAACAAATTCTCTGGTCCCATGTCATGTAATGTAAATATTACTTCAATGAGAGAAAAATGGGCCTGTGAGGGGAATTCCACCACTATGAGTCGAACTCTTGAGCGTCATCACCTCTATACGTCGAACTCTTGAGCGTCATCACCTCTAAACGTCGAACTCTTGAGCGTCATCACCTCTATAAGTCGAACTCTTGAGCGTCATCACCTCTATAAGTCGAACTCTTGAGCGTCATCACCTCTATACGTCGAACTCTTGAGCGTCATCACCTCTATACGTCGAACTCTTGAGCGTCATCACCTCCATAAGTCGAACTCTTGAGCGTCATCACCTCTATACGTCGAACTCTTGAGCGTCATCACCTCTATACGTCGAACTCTTGAGCGTCATCACCTCTATAAGTCGAACTACGTTGAATGTTTGTTTACTTTTTTAATGTTTTGGTTAAACCAGACACAATAAGAAACTGTCTACAGCTTGTGGATTTGGCACCGCACCACACAACGAACCACAGGTAGAAGGCATTGTCAACTTGTCTCATCTGCTGTTTCTGCTAATCTAGACTTGGTCGAATTCATGGAGGTTCACTGTGGCGTCCTTGTGTGTGAACCCCCTTCTGAGGAGAGTATTTGGGCGGAAGGGCAGCTGCAAGTGGAATCCACTGAAGGAAGTGACGAGAAAGATGAAGCAGAAGTGACCGAAAAAGAACCGCCTACAACTAGAGAAGCCAGAATCGCATTTAACATTGTTTGGGCCTTTTTAGAAACTTGTGACAACGTCGGTCAAACATTGATAAGTCGAACAATATTGCTTAGTCCCTACAAGTTCGACTAATCGAGACTTGACTAGTATTGTATTATTATTACTTGTATTATTATAATATAGTATTGTATTATTATTAATTGTATCATTACTCATTACCTATCAACTTTATTTCGATAAATCATTTGAACGGATGAGTTGTTTTGGCGTTATTTTTAAAAATTGTCAAAAAACATGATTTTCGTACTTTTTATTTTTTTACTCTTAACTCCTCAGCGAATAATTTTCGAACTCAGGGTTTTTTTTTGCACTTTTTACTTAGAATTTAATTCCCAGTTAGGTCTCAAAGTTTGATTCTCCCCTCCTGGGACACCCTGTATGTTTTGCTTGACTACCTGAGAATATTTCATAATCTCTGCGGCGAGAGTGAGGGGGATGCGAAACAAGTGTCCCAGATGGAAGTTCATGAGATCGTAGACAACATGGTAGCCTTGAGGGACAGCACCGAGGAGGAGATGGGTGACATCCTGGAACATGATAGACACATGGCAGAGTTCCTCCAGGATGAAGCGGGAGGGGTCCATGGCCCGCAACCCCGCCGCCAGCACAGCAGGCTGCCCTACCCGATGAGGTAGCAGCCCCAGTTGTCTGAAATACCAATATTTGTCAAATGACTATTTTTCACAACTAATAACAATTAATAATATACATTTTTATTATTCTTCCTATTTATTTTTGGTCTTTACAACCTAACAAGCAGATATTTCTAGAAAAACTCACATCAACAGTATATAAAAATGTTGCAATCAATAAAAATAACCTCGTCGTAAGATGCTCGTTAATATTTCATTACATACTGTTTCGCACATATACAAAATTGTTTTATTATTAACACAAACATGTAGCAAACAGTGGCACAATACTTCATACTACACCAGGATCTACACAGATGCATCCAAGATCGAGGAGGGTGTGGGATCAGCAGTAGTAACCCCAGAATCGGAATGTACATTCAAAATCAATCGAGAATGCAGCGTTTTCATATCGTTCACATTACTGCGAACCTTTATATTCACATCCCATTCGGAAAATTCCAAATTACTTTTTTTTCACGGGCTTCAGGTATTCAAAATTAATTAAAACAATAAAAAAATTAAAACTAATTTGGATCCCGACCCATGTTGGCATTCCTGGGAACGAAAAAGCAGACATTGCCCCAAAAGCCGCTGCACTCTCCCCCTTCTTGCCTTAATAAACATTTAATATAGCACAAGACCTTTCGACCTACTTCAGAAGAAAAATTGAACAACACTGGAACAGACACATTCCTACTACCTACTACTTGGTTGAACAGCCGACATGCGTCTGCAACCAAGACTACACAGAGCTCATAGTACAACATCCGAGTATACTACACAAATTACACCACATTAAGAAACAAATACAAACTACCGACTGACTTGAAAAAACGACTCCAAATATCCAACGAGTGCAATGGACTTGTACTCCTCCTTAAGGATGAAAAACTCTACGAGGACACAATAGTCGTCGCCAATGAACCTGAAGTCGAAAAAAAAAGTTTTAGAGGATTGGGGAGGACTGAGTAAGCAGCGCATTGAGAGGAAAATATATTTCTATTCTGTGTAGAAATCCTTTGGAAAGATGAAATTGCCAACTTTGCAAAACGGAAATATCCAGCTTCGTCCTGTTCGTATGATTGACATCAAGATCAAGTATTTATTGAAAAATACATGTGAAGTCTGGATAGCGAGGGGTTACGAACTTATTTCAATGAGAAGACAGGAAATAACAGGATGACTCGTGTTGAAAGCATCTTGTCAAGTGATACCCTACCAGTTTATTGACAAGAAAGGACGTTTCTAAGCAACAAACGTTAACAGACTGCACACATGTACAAGTTATTATTTGAATAATTAACGTGTAACGAATTATTGACGAACAATAATATTTTTATTGATTATAACATTTTTAGATACTGATGATGAGTTTTTTTTTCTCGAAACGTCTTTTGCTAGGTTGTAAAGACCAAAAATAAATTGGGAGAAGAATAAAGCTGTAAAAAATATATATATTATCATAAATTCAGAATCTCCTTACAAGAGTGGTTCTTATGTAAAAGAAAAATCCCTAGACAACTCACAAGTATTCCCGGACTATCTGGGCTGCGGGGTTGATGGTGTTCCTGTTTTTGAACACCCTGGGGAGCCTGGTCCGGATAGTGTAGTTGATGTCTATGGCCTCTTTGGCCTGCTCTATGGAGAAGCTGCAAGAGCAGAGGAAGACAGCAAGGAGGTGATCTGGCAATGGAGGTAGATGAGGCTGCTTGGCTAGCCAGTCGCTGAGCGCGGTCAGGTCCTCCCGCCTCAGCTGGCTGTGTCGTTCCAGCTCTTCATCCAAAGTCACCTTCCACCAGGCCGCTTCTCTTCTCATTTCGTCTTTTGGAAAACATTTATCAAAATATTAGAGCTATCAGAGTACCTACTCAAAAACCCGATGTCTTTAATTTTATTTCCAGATGTTTGTCAATTTATTTATTTAATTCTCTCTGGACTCTGCAGTTGCTTCAACTGCCGTTTGTTATTACTGGCAGACCGTCTACAGATTTCGGTATTAATTACATTCCACATCTATTTTGTGAAAATTTAAGTTGTTTGAAGCATATTCTAAGATAATATATTCTTTAACTTCTCAACTACTCGTCAGATATTACACATGGTGATGTTAGGCAACTATAGTTTTCTCAGTTGCAGTATAATAGATAATGGTAGAGGTGACACCTTACTAGATTAAGCCTTCACCGATATAGTGAAAATATTTGAAAATGTTTCAGAATATTCTTGAGACAGTTTCATTCTAAACGATAATGAGGAGGATTATAAATTATAAGTCTATAATACTGTTTGACAGACAAGGCCGATTACCTACACTGCCAATTCTTAGCTGAAACTAGATATGGTTATTGAAACAGGAAGGACTCTCACCGTACTTGTGGTTGGCGCTCGTTCGGCCAGAGACCAACTGCCCCAGTCCTCTCTTCCAGGGAAGGGAGTGAAGGTTGGCCTTTTGTTTTTTTCCAAATTGCCAGTAATGGGAGGAAGCCTGTGGGTAACATGCAATCAGCGGACCATTGGTTGCCACTCAACCAGAAATTCAGCGTTATTCCGGCTCTTCTAACAATTAGCCTTAGAAGAATATAATACTGAATAGTGAAAATATTTATTTGTTAGTAAATTCACAAAGAATACATCAGTAGTCAACTTAAAGTTCGAACTCGGCCAAGACCTGGGAAGTAAAAAAAAAACCTTTGGTGGGTAGAGTTTGGCTCATCTCCACCAGAGCGACGAAAGACCTAATAGTTGAAGCCCGGGCATTAGTCACAAATAAGTATAATATTAAAAGTAAGTTAAGAAGTATAACAGTCTCGAAACGTCAAGGTTAGTAGAGAAGTAGTGCAGAAGATTTTATGCAGTAAATGTTTCTTGAGGAAGGCCGCCGATATGGACATCCTCCCTACTCTTCGACAACCGATTGATGACCCTTACAGCTAGCTTGGGCTGTCTTCTGTTTGTTTTTGTCTTCTCCATATACCACTATTTTCAAATTTAGCGATGCCTGTTTTGAACCTCTGAGATGGAAAGGAAGAGATTGAGGATAAACAATCAGTTTTATAACTTAGAAGAATTATGTCCGATAATCTGCGTATAAATAAAATTGTCGTGTTTGTCCGGGCATCTTGTGAAAATGGCTGAACGGTACTTGGAGTGTCTTTCGGGGAAGGCCCGACTTTATGTTTTAGGCTATGTGGCATTTCAAAATGTTGACCAGGAGGAGGGGTTGTGGGCGAGGCCAGCACAGAAAGTGAGGACTCGCTTTTTAACGGCCGTATAAGCTCCGTTAAAACATATTCTGAACAACTACCTGCCAAATGTCAGCTTTCCAGTTTATCTGAAAGTGGCTGGAATTTCATATCATAAGAATTATCTAATCTAGGCCAAGAGAGCCCGAAATTTTTGTGTTTGTCGAGAAGGGTGGGTAAGTGTTGCTTGTCGAAAGCTCGCAATTTTCAAGCATTGATCGAAAAAAATATTTGACCTCTGACTAGTGGTTGTATTGTAAATCCTGCCGTAACGGAAATCTCCACACTTGGCTCTCATTGTTGGATAATAAATGAGGAGTTGCGTCCCAACGTTTTTTTCTATTACTTGTACAGATAATTGTAATAAATGGGTAGCGTTCATTGCTCAGAACACATTTAAATAGAGTAGATGAAAGGATCACAATAACTTTTTAATTAGTATATTTTTAATTATTATATTTTGAAATATATTGGTATATAAATATTGGTTGTTGCTTTGTGTTCTGACGTAGTCGGTACTCTAACCAGCGGACCACCCACCGAGTGCTTCAAAATGATAACTGTGTACGTGTCTAGTCCACTTGGAGTTTTCTGAAGGAGCCGGCCAGTCCGTCCGTGTTCTTGTCGCCTCCTGCTCTCTTGTCCTCCTTCACTCTCCATTCCTCCTCAAAGACAAACCAGGGACTGTACTCCTCCAGCAATCTGAACGTTTCATCTGGAATATCAATTCGAAAAATATTAATTAAAAAAAAAAATACAATTCGCTTATTTGAATACCAAGAAATGAGAAAAAAACTTAATGTCTCAACAAAATCCTAATTGTATTATTACATTTTTAGATTGAGCTTGACAATAAAACTCACTTATTTGACCGAATCATGTTATTAAATATTTCGCACTTGTCATACATATGGTCTAACAAAATTGGGATATATAGACTAAGATCTAATGGGGAAATGGAATTCTGCTGGTCGCTGTCATCTGCGGATGGCATGATACCCTCACTGATCTGCCGACCTCCATCTCCTATAGTTGTATCACAAATAATACCTGTTAGCTGGTCCATACTGGGTGCGTCCCCGCCCAGGTTCGATGGAACGTTCTTCGAACCCAGCACATTCACCAAATCTTCAGTTTTTGAATGGATGTTGATCTGTTGGCAGAATAACTTTATCAGTATGGTACAATGTTATTTGGTGTTAGTTTAATAACTACATGTACGATGTCAGGTACTCAACGAAATCCCCTACTCTAATTGAACTTGGGGTATGCAAAATTTAGATCTAGCCAAGTAGGGGGGATTCATGTCCACTGTAGTGACCAAACAGCCCATCCTCGGTAAGTACAAAAAATTATGAAGAAAAAACTAGGTCATTGTCCTTAGTCAGCTGTAGTAGTTAATCCACTTAGGTGGGTAGAGTAATACTATCCTAAGCCCCGTTGGATGTATGCAAATAGCATTAGATTGGTTTAGGTGTCCTAACGTAGGGTCTGTTCCAGAATTGCCTGGAATCTACTTATCTTGTTCATCCAACCGTCATATCCCAAGCCGAGTGTTATTTTGTTTAACGGAGAGTGCAGCACACTCAGTTCTTCAAAATAACTCAAGTCGGTTATTAAAAACTGTAAAAAATTAAAAAAGGAAGCTCCAGCTCGCTCGTATAGTTCTGTTAGCTGAGGCCTGGCCCATGTCTGTATATTCATGTCCACCTCTTGGCAAGTATAAAGTTGTACATACTCGTTCCGTTGAGACCTTGACCAAAACGAGGACAAGAATGACCCTCATAAGGCCTACCAAAGTTGAAAAAATAAAATTGTAATTGTTCTTTTCACTGTCGAATTAATAATGAGTTTTCTTACATAATTATTTAAAATTTCCTAATTATAATTTCCCAAACAATTAGGTTGGCAATAGCTGTATATTTAGCAATAGAATTTGGTTCCAGCAGCAAACACCTCAACTTTTGGTAATGAACTCGGTATGTACAGATAGGTAAGGTTGGTTACCAGCTTCCTCAGTTCGAGGCTCATGAAGGGCTTGAGGAAGGCGAGGAGTCTCTCGACGACCTGGCCCCCGTTCACCACGTGGATCCCCCGGATCTTGCAGCAGGACCCTTCCTGTAACACAGGATCACATGACTGGACTATCCAGATCAATGGTTCAATGTAGCAACAAGAAGGAACTACACACCTGTCCGTACTTCATCATCTCGGCGGTTAGTGTGAGCGGCATCCTAAGAAGGTGCCCCAGATGGTAGTTTTTCAAATCGTAGAGGATGTGGTAGCCCTGCGGGACGAGTCCTAAAAGTAGATGAGACACGTCCTGAAGCATGACACCAATTTGGGCGCAGGTGTCCGGGTCGAAGTTGGTGAGGTCCATGGGGGCCAGACCATGGGCCAGAATCACGGGCTGCCCGGAGGTGTGGGGCACCAGCCCCAACTTGCTGAAACATCAACCAAGCTAACAGTCAACATAGTATAAAGACTGCATGCGGTGTGACATGCAAGACCCCGATTTGGGCGCAGGTTTCCAATTCCCCCCACCAAAATGCTTAGGCAAGGATTGCGGATCAACCGTTACTTCTACCAAAAAATTTAAGAAGGAACTAATTGTAATGACATTCTTTGTCAAAAACTTTTCTCATACTATCATCGGCTGAGAAAATGTCAAATGGCATAAGAATTGTAGAAAAAACCTTTTTTTGGACGCGATATTGTTTCTGGGGATGAAAACATTATCAATCTACTTTTTTGAATTCAGCATAGTTTTCCCCTGGTTTATTCAATGTAAATTTATTAAAGATCATTTGTATTATCTTCGGAGGATCAGCTGTTTCCAAGTCCTTTCCGGAAAATTTTAAATAATAATTTTGAATTATTTAATTGTAGTTATTTATTCGTGTCCGGAGTTTTTTAGAATCATAAGAAATAAATAAGCTAATTGGTCTGAAAATGCAAAGTGGCTCATTGTCTGGTGTGGAGGCCACGAGACGGTGGGCAGATAAGCATTAGCTTGAAGAGCAGCCTTCAGGTCCGGAGGCTCCTCTCAGATAACGTTATACAATAGTATATATAGATAATCAATGCTTCCATATACCCAGTTCACAATAATCTGAATCAGTCTTTTTTTTTTTTTTTACGAAAGAGCGCTGTGGTAGTAGGGAATAGGACCTGATAGTTAAACCCCGGGCATGAGTCACAAAAACAACAAATAACCTCCCTATTAACTTAATTGTTACATGCTTGGATGTTTGTATAGGGGCATGTATCGTTGAAAAAATAAAATTGGTACGGCTATTACACAGGCCTTCTGTGGTGTGTTACAAAACCAAAATGAGCAGGTCGAAGTTTCAACTCAAAAATCCCAATAACTGCCGATGTATCGATATGAAATTTTGTATTTAAATACAAAACCCCATAAGGACGGTACGTATCAATTTTCGTGAAATGGGGGGGGGGGGGGGGGGGGGGGGGGTCAGAGAAGTGTGGGTCGACTCAAAACTTCTAATTACTGTCTATGTAATGAGTGTACAGACACAAAATTTAGTATGGGGATTGATAAGCCACTATTTTCAGTCCAGACGGTCGATTGGTTTGAACGGAGAATATAACTTAAATTGATTAATTCCTGCTCAAGAAGTATTATGTTCCTGGTCATTTTTATTTCTGATTTGTTTCAACTACTTTTTATTTTTTTTGTGTGTGCGTATAAATGAGCGCTATTTACCTGTCTACTCACATGTATTGGCGGACAATGTGTGCCGCAGGACTCGAGATGGCCCTTCCAGTGAACACCCTGGGAAGCCTGCTCCGGATCGTGTAGTTGATCTTTATCGCCTCTTTGGCTTGCTCTATGGAGAAGCTGCAGGCGCACAGGAACACCGCCAGAAGGATCTCTGCAACATACGACTATCACTACCACAAAGATAATAGCCAATTAAATTAGGAAAGGGGAACTTTATCTTTACATGTGTGTGTATCTACTTGGAGAGGCTTGGGCCAAGAGATCTGCACACCCAGTGATTCTGTCCCTTTCCTGGGTTCACTAAGATTTCTCCATATCCCCTTTTCTATCCATCCTGAGCATCCTGCCCTTCACATGAGAGCTCACTTCCTAGTTTTTTAGTCGAATCTAAGAATATTCCTATAATCCATACTTCTGAATTCCTATTATGTGATCATATGTACCTCTACCAAAGGATGGAAATCTAATGACATAAGACGCCAATCGGAAAGATGATAGGATGGGAGGAGGTTCATTAGGAGCCAAAAAGTAGGATGTCAGGTGGGAGGAGCGAACGGCATTGGGAGCTGGAGCGGTAAACATAGGGTTTGTGGCGTCACGGATCGGTAGGGTTCACAACCATTCATCAAGTTCCTGCACGTCGAAGTATCGAGAAATACAAAACATGTTTCGAACTCCCGCGGCAAGAATAGAATGTTTCTTCAGTGGGGATGTAATATGCTAACCTGGCAATGGAGGTAGATGAGGCTGCTTGGCTAGCCAGTCACTGAGGGCGGTCAGGTCCTCCCGCCTCAGCTGGCTGTGTCGCTCTAGCTCTTCATCTAGAGTCACCTTCCACCAGGCCGCTTCTGGCTTCATCTTGTCTTTATCCAAATGCTCCTCACCAAATCCAGATTCCTATTCATGAAGGACACTATTGATTTTTATGCAGTAATAATAAAAATGAATTATCAATAAAAAATATTATGTTCCGTTTCAACAAACTTTGCCCATGGTTATCCCCATTCCGAGGCTTTGGACTCCCCTCACCATCTGTTCCTAGGTCAGGGCGGAATAGCTAGGCCGGTCCACACCCTAGGAAATAAAGACCTCCATCACGTCAGTAGACATACATAATTTCAGTTGAGAGGTATTTACTAGCTAGATGAAGTTAATATTAGTACATAAGAGTAGGATTTAGTTTGATTCATGGATGGTTATAAAGGAGGTTTAAATGAGGAAAATGAAGGATGAAACCTGTTTATAACCTTCTTTCAATACACAAAGTTCAATTTTACTTAATATACGTTGCTAATTTCATAATTCCCTTTATTGTTCACTTCCTACATCCGTGTTTCTAAGTTCTTGATCCTCCATGGAGTCATGCCTTTGGATAATTACGTTCAAATAGAGCCACCAGGTTAGATAGTTATTTTTATGGGTTTTCATGGACCTTTACATGGGATGTAATTTTATTTTTATATTTATATTTATATGAGAACCTGTTTGTAGAATGCTGCTGTAGAAAATGGCATTCAAATGTTTAAATATTTACTTGATGTATTGTTATATTTGATTTGGCACTTCATAAATAAATCAATATTTCTTTTTGTTCAGGATAAAAAATCCTAAAATAATATTGTTTTGCTATGTTGGTGTGAGATCATTCAAGGTACCTCGAGTTGTTTGTTGTTGGGTTCACAATGCGATTCATTTTTCTTTACTGACAGAACCTCGGTTCTTCTCACATAGGACGCTATAGCTATAATGTACGTATGAACTGAAATAATATGTGCCAGACAATGGCCTACACCCCATAACGGAAGCTGTTCGTTTAGGGGTAAGATGGCTACTATTCTGAACGGCATATCTCCAACGAAGTAGGTTCTTTTTTTTTTGACTCAAAATAATGAAGTCGAGAGTTTTGAGCGAATTTACCATTTTTATTTTAAATCCCCCCCCCCCCCCCCCCCCCCAATCTTATTTTCTCCTCTTCCCTTGATTCATAGTAATCATTCGGGAGTTAAACTTGAGCACGGACCAAGGCGACCAATAGGCGAATTGTTTAGCTTAGACTAACGCGATCTGAGACAGAAAGTTTATTAATGAGATGAATCTGTTCCGGTTCAACTTTTGTCGAGATCATCATGGATGTTGTTCACGGTTTGCAGTTTGTCTTATAGCAGTAACCTTGGATGATGATGGGAACATGAGGGAATAAGCGCATATTCCCTCATGCACTAATATATATATTTTCACAGCGTAAGTAGTCTCAAAGTGTCTAATGAACAAAGCGTTGCATCAGGCAGCTTATTTTATTATCTCATAGCGTTGCGCGAAACATAGAATTTAAAAAATGCTCCACTCCATTTCCCTCTATTCGAAATTATATTAAGACCAATGGAACGCCAGATGGTGCAAATTTCAAGTTCCATAGTTAACAATTTTTATTGTTTAATAGACATTCGGACCACCGACACCATGTGTCTATATCTGACCGAGATTTTTGTATTCCCGTATTCTATGTATCAAAATAGGTCTAAATACGTCGTGATATCGAACTCGAAATTTTGATGATTTCAATATTTTCTCTATTTGTAGGATGGTTGATATTTGGTCTATTTGTATGAGATATTTGATGTAGAGGAGTGAGCCAGCATTGCTAGCAGTGTCTGTCATACTGTGATTGAGGCCATGATACTATCAATGAAAACCAAAGTATCCAGTGAACACTTGAATAACTCGAAAATTCAGTATTAAGACGGTTTGCCCACCCACTGTTTCGTTTAGAACTCTACGTGTTCGAATTTCTTCTGAACAGAGGAAGAGTTCATTTCTAGTTGGGACGAGATTGTTAACGCTATATCAGCAGAAGAAAGTGGTCGGTGAATCACCGATATTCACTCCCCAGCTCGAATTATTTGTAATGGACTAAGTACAGGCACTCCCCCTGCAGCTTTCTGACGGCCAATTGGCTGTAATTAAGTGCCATCCTTATGGAGTTCTGGCACTCCCCCTGCAGCCTTCTGTCGGCCAATTGGCTGTAAAGTGCCATCCTTATGGAGTTCTGGCACTCCCCCTGCAGCCTTCTGTCGGCCAATTGGCTGTAAAGTGCCATCCTTATGGAGTTCTGGCACTGCCCCTGCAGCCTTCTGTCGGCCAATTGGCTGTAATTAAGTGCCATCCTTATGGAGTTCTGGCACTCCCCCTGCAGCCTTCTGTCGGCCAATTGGCTGTAATTAAGTGCCATCCTTATGGAGTCCTGGCACTGCCCCTGCAGCCTTCTGTCGGCCAATTGGCTGTAATTAAGTGCCATTCTTATGGAGTTCTGGCACTGCCCCTGCAGCCTTCTGTCGGCCAATTGGCTGTAAAGTGCCATCCTTATGGAGTTCTGTTGTGTCGGTCATTACGTCAATAGTTATCAGGGTTCTCAGTTTAGCCCCTTCTAAGTCCCTTTCCTTGCCGTCTATTTGACTGGAATTCAAAAAAATCCGTGTCGATAAGTTCATTTTATTGAAATTTATCATATCCACAGACATATATATGAAGACACATACATAGAATTTCTGACTGATTACACAACTTCCCCTATACTATTATAGCGTGGAAAGCAAAATTGTGAGACATTTTTTCGTATGAGACAGAGTATAATATATGACAGGTAATACTTGGATTCGGGACGAAGGGATGGTACCTGATTCGGCCGAGATGCGCTCCCTCCCTGTACTGGACTGTGACTGTCTCAGACCAGGAGAACCCCCAAGGTTAACTACTACATTCCCACTTATTTCTTTTTTCAATTTAATTTCTTACGTAGGTAAACACAAAAATCTTGTAAGATATTTTTTGTTGTGCTTCCTTCTCAGACTCCTCGTCATATTTTTATCTTTATTATAGAATCGACATTGTTTAATGCAAATATTGTAATTAATATATTTTTTTTTTTTCTACAAAATGTAGTACTATTGCAATTATGTGAAAATTCTTACTGTAGAATTTAATGGTAATTTGAGTTTGTATGTCGACGATAACGAACGGGGGTCATTTTTTTCATTAATTGTAAGATTTCTAAGTTAAAATAAATCAATAATATGCATATTAAAGTCTTAAATATACAGATGTGAGTACACAGGATAGTCTTTATACATAAAACCTTATGATAGTCTTTATAAATAAAACCTTATGATAGTCTTTATAAATAAAACCTTATGATAGTCTTTATAAATAAAACCTTATGATAGTCTTTATAAATAAAACCTTATGATAGTCTTTATAAATAAAACCCTATGATAGTCTTTATAAATAAAACCTTATGATAGTCTTTATAAATAAAACCTTATGATAGTCTTTATTAATAAAACTTTAGGAGCTGGCTGTCTGTACATTGAGTATTTTTGAAGACTTGTATTTTCTTCAGGTCGGACAAAGACCAATACAAGTTTTTAGCTTTCTTGTCTGTTTGTTCCAACATCAAGGGAAAATGACTGAACATATTTCAAACTTCATATTTTGAATCTGTCTGTCTATTCACGAGTAATGAAGGCCTTCAAAGATGGATGAGAAAGTGTGGAAGATGAAGAACGATCTGGGCAAAGACGGGCGGCTGAACATCAGGATGATTGCAGTCTGCCCCCCCCCCCCCCCCCCCCACCCTACAGCCCTGACCTGGCTCCCTGTGATTATTTTTTGTTCCCCTAGCTGAAAACCAACTTCAAGGGAAATAGAGTTTGGGTGATAAATATTGAAGCTAGACATGATGAGTATTTAGGGGGCGACTTGAGGCAAATATAGGTGTCACCATTGGGTGAATGTCAACACTACTACAAGTCATCTACATACAATTTGCTATTTCAATTGAAAACAGTTTCAAGAGTGGTTATGGAGATACAGTCACATATGATCACATATTAATTAAATTTTGATTATTAACAATTTGTAACGATTATAATAGAGGTAGGATCCTGCTTCTGCGCATATCTTCCCCAACAACAACAGAGCTCTTCATCCTACAAATTTGGTTTTATCCTACCAAGCAGTTAGACCTGAATCGCGTTGGGAGATGTGAAGTCAGACTTTTTTTGAGAGGGGATCTCGTCAAGAAGTGAGATAATTATGAAATTACGGAAAGTGAATTTTGACGTAAGTTAGTACCATTCCCATTTTTAGAGTTTCAATGCTAATAGGGACCATTCTGCATTTTCGGTACCTCTCATTGAATTGCATTTGATACGAAATCAGCGAGAAATTGTACAGGAAAAGAAGATATTTGTATAGACGGCGCCTTAAGAACCTAAGGCCGTCTGTACACGGAGCTACTCAACAGTAACTGATCAGTGACGCAAATTAATAACCAGTGTACTTTGAGTCACTTCCTATGTAATCGAACGGGACACCGCAGTCGGCGCTATTGGTTACACACCGATTAGTTATGCGTGTCTAACCAGTTCCTGGTGACTCGGCTGTCCAGTCACCAAGAGACTCAGTTCCTCAGCCGACATTTCTTCATATTAGGATGCACCCAGAATCGTATTCGCATTCTGTTTCTTCTATATCGATGATAATACACTATAATGACTTCATCACTGGAATCACTATCCACGATATACAATGAATGGTCCGGCTTCCATGGTTACACAGAAGAAACTAGTGATATCGATCTCTAGAGAGTAGCCTCGTGTACGGAACCGCGTCACTAATGAGTCAGTAACAGTTTATTAATTTGAATCACAAACCAGCTTAGTTACTTTTGAGTAGCTCCGTGTGCAGACGGCCTAACATCCGCTATGATATTGATACATGCCGTTGTCCTATATTATAGGATTATTGTGACAACGTTGGGCTTCCTTAGCTGATCTGGTTTTCCCACAAAGTAATTGAGTAATCATTAGATAAATTAAAATATGGAGGAGGGAGGGGGAGTTCTATCTATACATAACTCTCTCCCTATCGGATTCAAACCCGCAACCGTGGGATTACTATGCGACGAAAGCCCCACCACGGCCCCGTTCCTAATGATTAGGTAACCTATTATGGTATTAATTTATATTTATCTATTTTTAATGAGAAAAGCAGTTAAGGTACTTAAAATTCCAGTAACTGTTAGCAACATAATTTGGCTGTAACCTTCCTCTTCTTTCATCTTACGCCATTATGTATCATTTTAGAATTGTTTAAATTGTTTTTAACGTCATTATTTTACCTTGATATCTATTGAAAATAAATAATTCGCGTTAAGATTTTGATTCTTATATTATCCTAAGTAATGTATGATTGATTTAGTAATTTAGGATTCATTTATTTTAATGTTTCATTCAACGGAAATAACGATTTGGTGTATTACGCTGTCAGTTGCTTTAGAAAACTTACATCTTCGAAGGATGTTCTACAATGGGAGGATGGCGAAGCTTCATACAGGATATCAACCTTTTTTGTTTTGAGACTTATGAGATTTTCTTGTGTTGATTGTTTAAGACTTTTTTGAGTCAAATCATCTCGCATTCCTTTGGTGCCCTGGTGAGGCCCGCATTGCCCTTGGTGCTCTGGTGAGGCCCGCATTGCCCTTGGTGCTCTGGTGAGGCCCGCATTGCCTTTGGTGCTCTGGTGAGGCTCGCATTGCCCTTGGTGCTTTGGTGAGGCCCGCATTGCCCTTGGTGCTCTGGGGAGGCCCGCATTGCCCTTGGTGCTCTGGTGAGGCCCGCATTGCCTTTGGTGCTCTGGTGAGGCTCGCATTGACTGACCTTGGTGCTCTGGTGAGGCTCGCATTGCCCTTGGTGCTCTGGTGAGGCTCGCATTGCCCTTGGTGCTTTGGTGAGGCCCGCATTGCCCTTGGTGCTCTGGGGAGGCCCGCATTGCCCTTGGTGCTCTGGTGAGGCCCGCATTGCCTTTGGTGCTCTGGTGAGGCTCGCATTGCCTTTGGTGCTCTGGTGAGGCTCGCATTGCCCTTGGTGCTTTGGTGAGGCCCGCATTGCCCTTGGTGCTCTGGTGAGGCCCGCATTGCCCTTGGTGCTCTGGTGAGGCCCGCATTGCCTTTGGTGCTCTGGTGAGGCTCGCATTGCCCTTGGTGCTTTGGTGAGGCCCGCATTGCCCTTGGTGCTCTGGGGAGGCCCGCATTGCCCTTGGTGCTCTGGTGAGGCCCGCATTGCCTTTGGTGCTCTGGTGAGGCTCGCATTGACTGACCTTGGTGCTCTGGTGAGGCTCGCATTGCCCTTGGTGCTCTGGTGAGGCTCGCATTGCCCTTGGTGCTTTGGTGAGGCCCGCATTGCCCTTGGTGCTCTGGTGAGGCTCGCATTGCCCTTGGTGCTCTGGTGAGGCCCGCATTGCCTTTGGTGCTCTGGTGAGGCTCGCATTGACTGACCTTGGTGCTCTGGTTTTGCCAGAAAGGCAAATCTTCTTCAGCTATTCCTTGAGCTGTCACATCAGCTTGGCTTCACTGGTGCTTCGCTGCTTCTCTTCCATTTCGAACCATTCCCTGAGGCTTTCGACTTTAGTTTTAAAATGATCTGGAAAACAAAACACAATTAAAATACATTTATAAATATGTGTAAAAAATGTTTAGTTTCTTGTCTGTTCTCCTATATGTAGGTCTGTCTAGGGGTATGGAAAATGTATCGATATGATATTGTATCGAAACATTTCTTCCAATATTTTTTCTCCTCACACAGTATCATGAAAGGCATAATCAATAAGTATCGAAACCTTTTGTTATAACTACACCATCCGGTGCCTAAGTAGATATCGGAAGATGGAACATTGAGTTGGAAAGGATGTTGCACGCCCGGGGGAGTTTCATTCTTTAGCCCTAGGCACACAGAACGCAATCTGTTGCGGCGATCTGGCGATCTAATTGTATGCAATATTGCATCATCAATATCACACAGAACGTGATCTATCGCAGCGAGCCAGTCTTGATCGAGGCATGCAGCGATCCGTTTGTACAAAATTACAAAATTATCGCGCAGTTGGAGCGACCAGTTCGGTGCAATGGGAGAAGAAACGGAGACATAAGTGAGGCATAGAAAAAGTGAGGAAATACGCGTATTTGTACGATACTTCCCACAAACTGTACAAAAATGTGGTGAAGATAGCAGATGCGTGGAATGAAATGCAGAAACAACGTATCTTCATGTGATTGCAGTTCACTACAGAGGCGATGGTTTTCCCCAAGTGTTTCTCTTTTTCTATTGATTTCATGCACCCAACATCGTCTTTTTCTTCTGTTTCGTTGTACTGCTAAAAGAAGAAGGAGTTGCTACTCGTTAGAACTACTAATTTTTTCTCAAAATCTATAAAAAACTTGAACAAAAAGTACCGAAACTGCTCTCCGGAAAACAATCACGATACTGGATCACTCACAAAGATATCACACTGTGTGTGATGGTGCCATATCGCCGACCGCCGCGACAGATTGCGTTCTGTGTGCCTAGGACTTTAGTTGGATGAGTGAGGACTCCAGGCATCCTGGCTTCAATCTATGAGGATGGCCATGTTAGGAAATGTGTCCATGGTTAGTTACTTTTTATGACTCATGCCCGGGCTTTTAACTACGAGGTCATATCGCCTACTACTAGAGCGCTCTTTCATCGCTCTGGTGGACGTGAGCTCGGCTCTACTAGGGAAGTCCTAGAAATTTCATATCCTAAATTTTTATTCACCTAGGGTAGGGGCCTTAAACGAGTATCTGACATTGTACAGGCTCAGGACCATCGCTTAATGTTCCATCTGAAGGACGGCGTGCTCAAGGAAAGGCCTCGGCCTAGTTACGAATCCGCGATCTTGAGCTTAGTATGCAAGCACGCTACCTCTAACCTACCTTGGTAGACGGAGCTTGAGTGTAACTTTCCTCCGACCTCTTGTGGGAGCACGTCTCGAGGAACAGCTTCATAGAAGTCTGCCATCGCACCTGAGTGGAAGTCCATCTGTCAACATCAAGTAAAATAGTTGTTATGTTAGCCGCAATAACGCAGAATTCGAACTAGGAACCCAAAAATAACGTGACGCTGCATATTAATGGAAGATTTGGTGTGGATTGACTTTGCATTAGCGGGTTTCTATGAGAAATCATTTTATGCGCTCATCTGGGTGCTGAGTGAGAAATATCTACACAGCATGTATTAGTTTTTCTTGAGGGACACGCCACCTAAACATAAAAAATAAAAAATATACACATAATTTTTATGCTCATAGTATGCAAATGTTTTCCCTTCAGCAAGCTAAAGTATGCTTCCCAGTGTAACCCGCCCTAGGGATTAGGGGGCGAGGACACCCACCCCTTGGCCGGCTAAATTCCTTTCCGTCTCATTTCCTTTTCCGTCCGGGCAGCGAATCACAACAGTGGTTTCTCCAGGTAGCGAATAGACCCAAGCCTCCCGCTGCGCGTGCCGGACCCATACTATTGGGGGTATATGAAGGAGAACCCTCGGTGTACAACGGGATATCTCGTTCGCCGCCCGTCCCAGGAGGGCTTGGCTCGTGCAGGTAGCCATCGACCGGTGAAAGATGGGGTAGTCCGCCGGACAGATCAGAGTGCTGCACCGCCTGCACTCCTGTAGCTCCCGGGCCTCCACCGGCGCGTAATGTTGGCAGTCCTCGCTGACCAAGATGTAGTCTCCGTCTTTGTATACTTTCACATAGTGTTGGATGTCCGTGTCATAATACGGGGCTTCCGTGACGCGGAAGGCTTCAAACCTGTCTTCCTGTTCACGAAGAGGCAGTGTAACCACAAACCGTAGCCTTCCCCCTCCTGAAATGACCCCCACCCGAGACAGGGTGTAACACTGATACATGTCAGACAATTCCAAGCCAGTTACCAATCTTAATTTAGCTGGGAGCTTGCTCACCACGTCTTTTAACATTACTTGTAGGACCTTGGGTGGGAGTAGAGCCGAACTTAACCGTTCCACAGCGGCCCCGTCAATCGCGGACCGTAACATGGCCAGGGAGAGTCCCGCCTGCCCTATTTCCATCTCCAGGGCTCGTAATACGGACGATATGTTGGCCCAGCCCTCTACGTCCCTGCTGATCTTTGTTAACCCCTCCTCCACCTGAATAAAATGGGCCTGAGCGCGGCCAATCTCACGACCTAAATGCTCAGTGAGTTCACTGAGCCTCTCGTTGCCCCTTCGAACCTGTTCGTCCGTAATTCGGTTCACCGACAATTGTTGTCTCATGGCGCTGACTATCGTGCCAGTGTCCCTATTGATAGTCCCGAGGGTCGAGTGTAGATCACTCAGGTCGTCCGCGTCCATCGTGCCGAACAGAACCTTTAACACCATTCCCCCTAGGTTGAACAGTCCTCTCCGAACCCTCCCCGCCGGTGGTCGTTCAGTCTCCGCCGGTAGCATCTCTACCAGGTCTTGACTTGTCTGTACTAAGTCATTCATTAATTGTCCCACGCGTCGTATTTCGCTGACTTGGGTTCCCCTTCCTGCCAGAATCCCGAACTCTTCTACATAATTCCGCTCTATCTCCAGAATTCTCGTCTGCAAACCCGTTAATTTCGAATGGTGTTCTTCGATATTAATCTCCACTACTATCTTCCAAATGTCGCTGGATAGAATTACATCGCCTGCTCTTACGAAGATGAATCCGGTTGGCCCGCCTTCTCCCTCACCTATAACAGACGAGAGAGCTGTCATTAGCTGGGTCTAGTAGGCCCCCTCCTAGGCCGTAGATTAATGGGGGATCGGGGTCCGGCCCTTGCTGGGGAGGTCTCGGGCGCCCAGGTGCGATCCCGAGAATCCTCGGGCTCTGGCGAGCTACAGCTCGGGGTCCCCTTCCTTTCCCTACTCCCCCATTCTTCCCGCGAGGTGGTTGGCCCTGGGGTCAGAGTTTGACCCCCCTCGGATTCTCCACCCTCCCATGGGGACAACTGCATAGGGACCATTGTCAGATCCCCTTCCTCGTCACTAAGTACAAACGGGTCCCCCTCCGAGTCCTCCGTATCCTCCGAGGCCTCTCTCGGCGGCGCCCGCCACCTGTTCCAGCGGTCGTGCGACTGAGCCTGGTCCCCTACCGGGGAACCTACCGGGTCTGATACGGGTGACCCGGGCCCCTGCGTTAGGTTCTCGTTCGGCCCCAAGGGGCTCCCGTCCCGAGCTAGAGGTGGGATGGGTCTCCATTCTGCAACCCCCTCGTCCTTCTCCCATACTTGTCCTCTCGCGCCCTCGGATGCTACCTGCCTTGGTCCGCCCCGGTCTGACACGGAGCGCCCCCCTCGGCCGCCTGCCTCTAACCGTCCTTTGTAAGTCTTCATCCTATCGATGTGCACTACCCAATCCATGGGCCCCTGAGCCTGGATCGACTCTCCCAAGGGGGCCTGTCTCCCAAACGGACCCTTCCTTTTTGCACACGCCCCACAGCCTTCCACGTATCTTCGTACATCAGACGCCATCCTCGGCCAGAAATATTTACTCTGGATGATGGCCAGGGATCTCTCGAAACCGGGGTGTCCCGCGAAGGGTTTATCGTGGCCGTATTGTAACACGGCCCCCCTCATAGCCCTCGGGACAACTAACCGCCAACCCTGACTCAGCCTCTGGGGGGGTACGTACAGCCTGCCTGCTGCATCCCTCTGACAGCCCTGGACCTCCTCCGCGATTTTTCGGCACTCCTCATCGCGGCACTGTTCTTCCGCAATTTTGACCGCCGTCCATGCAATTTCCCTCTCCCGTGTAGCATATCCCCCGCGCGATAGCGCATCAACATTCGTGTGACGCTTGCCGGGCTTATGCTCCAAAAGTACGTCCCTTACCAAGGCCGCCTCAGCACTGGGGAGGTACTTTAACTTGGGGTCAAGGTCCGTGTGACTGACCGCTGATAAGACGGTTCCAGCTGGCCTCTTATCTCCCGTCTGCAAGGTCGCCTCTCCGTCTCCCCTCACGATATCTGGCCAGGACCTGACATTCCTCCCTTTATCTCCACGGTCTCCCTTTACTGTAGCCGCCACCCGAGCGGCCCTGGCGGGGATGGTCACATTGGCCAGGGTCCGCTCCTCCCTCGAATTAACGGGGGACTCCCGTGCAAAGGGGCGGCGCGACTCTGGGGGCGAAGGGTCCCCCCCCCTGCCCCCAGGGGTCCTTTCATCCCGGCCGCCCATGTTATCCGCTCTCCTCTCGTCCCGGTTGCTCCCGGTCACTCCGCTGCCTCTTTTCCCCGCGACACGCCTGCCCCTGGTTCTCATCGTGACGCTGCCCCTTTTGCTCTCCGCCGCCCGCTCGTCCGGCCAAGCGCCACTCGCCACCCCGGCGATCCTCCTATCTCCCCCGACCGGGGTCCATCCGCCCCCGACGACACCTCCACTTTTCACGGCCCCTCCACTTTTCACGGCCCCGTCTTGCCGGATAACCCTCACCTCGTGAGTACCGAACTTGACCTGCCCCGTCCGCAGGTCGATCTGTGCCCCCAACAACGTGAGTAGGTCTAACCCCGCCAGCCCGTCGTACGGAGTGCATATATCTGCAATGACAAAGGGATGCTCGATCATTTCTCCGCCCACACGGCATCGTACATTCTGCGTCCCTTCTACCCTCAGCTCCGCCCCGGTAACTCCCCTCGGGTTCAGTCCCGTTCTCTTGAGGGGAACCGCCGGTTCTCTGACCCTGAGTATACTGATCTCGGCGCCAGTGTCAACTAGGAGTTGGAGCAACCTACTTCGCATGTTTACCGACAGTATCACCGCCCCACGACCCGTCGCTAGCAAGGTTGGTACGTGCCTATTTCTTTCTGACTTACCTATTATCCCGCTTACTGTCCGCCTAGGTCCGGGGGAGCTCCTAAGCGGCTCTCTTTTGGGAAAAACCAGCCCTCCTTGGCCTTGCGCCTCTGGCCCTCTTTCCGACCGCCGGCACTGCACTGCTCGATGCCCCACAGCCCCGCATCTGAAGCAAGTCCCCCGAAAAACAACCCGGGCCTTCATCATTCTCTCCCTTGGGCGCCCTCTCGAACACTGCCTGGCAAAATGCCCCTCGCCTCCACACGCAAAGCACGGCTCCGTGGCCTCCACTTGGTGAACGAGTGACGGTTTAGGAGTTTCCTCAGCCACTGCTTGCTCAACTACGAGGGCCCGCCTTTCGGCCTCTTTCAGCGTCTCCGGCGGGTTAAAACGGAGCTGCCGGCCCATTTTCCCCCGCAGTCCGTGAATAAATGCGGCCAGAACTACATTATCTCTGTATATTTTTGCCCACTTTACCACCGACTCCGGCTTGCTCTCCGGTGATTCAACGGCGAGAATTCCTATATTCCGACAGCGGTCCAGGAACTGCTGGACTCCCTCCCCAGGCCCCTGTTTGACACTATACAAGGCCCGCGCGTAGAAACCGGGCCCCTTCGCTGGCTCAAACCGCTCGATTAGCGCCCTCTTCAAATGAGAAAAAGAGGTTTCCCCATTATTCAACTCTGGTTGCCCCTGGAGAAATGTCCTAGCTTGCCCCTTAAGTTTGAGCCGACACATCAAAACTAGGTCGGAGTCCTCCCATCTCGCCACCGAGCCCACATTCTCCACCTCCCGGACGAACTCCCTAACATTAAGGTACCCTGCTTCCCCGGCCCAACTCTCGATCAAAGACTGCAACGAATAGTTCCTGGGGACAGAGGTATTGCTGCCCGCCGCCACCCGCCCTAACTCGGCGGCTAACTCTGCATTGGCGGCCCTTAATTCCTCCATAGCAATCTCCCCGGGTTACACCATCAAAACAGCACCCCACACCTGACACCAGAATTGTAACCCGCCCTAGGGATTGCTATGGGTGGTTCTCAGTAATAAAAAGACGGTATGAGCAAATGATATGTATAATTAAATTCTCCCCGTTAACAACTTAGAACTAGAATAAAACATGGAATCACTTAAACCTAGTCTGGCTGGAATGTCTATGTAACAGTGATACACTCACCCAGGCAGAAGATCACCCCAAGAAGTAATTGTGTCCCCAGCATCACCGGACTGTTCTCCTCGGTCCCAGGACAAGACTGCCCTTCTCTCCCCTAGGCAAAACCTTCCATGGCTCCTCTCCCACTCTCCGGGGACCTACGTTTCCCACGAGCTAGCGCATTCCAATCCATCTTCGAAGAAGACTTAGGTCCGCTCTAGCCCGTTCCCTGGGAAGTTTAGCAGGTGTCCCCGAGAAAGCTTGCACATTTTAATCTTACTCAGAAAGTAGCTGGGCAGGTGCAGCCCAGCCGTTACACCAGCAATGCTAACTTTTAAACTTTTTTGAAAACGTGCTTAAGGTAAGTGAAATACGCCAATAAGTGTTGAAATGTTTAGTTAACGTTAACGAACTGTTTGCAGGAATACATTTTTCTTTGCAATAATTGTTCAAAATGATCCCCATGTGATGCCGACATAGTGGAGCACGCCTTAGTCCTGATTTGTGTGATACGTCGTGCGTAACTTGATGTTTAAACATGTTACAATATGATACTTAACATTTTTTTGCAGAGATATTGTGAAACACTTTATAAAAAGTAAAGAAAAACTTAGGTTTCTTAAAAACATATTGTCTATCTCTCAAAATATAAGGGAGTATTTTCGGTATTGCTACCATCGGAAGGCACTGAAGTATTCGTCAAGTCGTGGCTGAAGTTGGTAGTAGTGCCGAAAGTACTCCTGTGAAATAGACAATATTTTTTAAGAAACAGGTTTTTCTTTACTTTTGATGTAACAATATGTTGCTTCAAGTCTTTAACACAAGTTATTTGATTATTATGCCTTATCATAGTTTCTCGTTGGACTGGGACATATGAATCTGTCAGATCCCCTGCGCAATTCTCTTATTTAACTCCTACGTATTTTTTTTTTTCTATGAGGCTATTTTAAATACAAGATTCACAAAAATAATAATCAAATAATTTCCCATCAACAGCTGGTGATCTAATACGATAAACATTCAATTTAACCTTACTTTCTTTTCTCAGTTTAAAAATAAGTTTTGTTCTCGATTATTTGTTATTTTGTTTATTTCTTTTCGTTTGTTTTTATAATTGTGTTTTGTGTTTTGTTTGTAACTATTATTTTCATTTGTTTTAAACCTTGTGTCTTGCTGGGAGTTCTTCATCCAGGACATGGATGTGGCAACTGTCAGCGATCCAAACATGCCAAGCACCTCTGAGATGGAGTGGCATCAGGTGCCAGTCAAAAGAAAAAACCCACCCCCATCAGGTGATAATCATAAGGTGAAGGTACTGAAGGATCTTCAGGTGAGTACCAACAACCCTTATAGTCCACTCGAGAACATGCCTTCTGAGGAGTGTAAACCACCTCCTATTTACTTGAAAACCAATATCAATTTTCGGGAGCTATGCCAACAGCTGAATGGCATCATAAAAGACAAATTTGAGTGCAAAACTACGGCAGGCTCTTTGATAATTTATCTTGACACAGCGGAGGCATACCGAATGACGGTCACGCTGTTCCGAGAGAGGGGATATGAGTTCCACACCTATCAATTGGAACAGGATAGGGCTTTCCGGGTGGTGATAAGACACCTACACCCTTCTGCGAGCCTTATCGAAATAAAGGAAGGATTGCAGGAGAAAGGATTCAGCGTAAGGAACGTCACAAATGTTCTACAAGCGGGCACGAAGAAGGCTCTCCCTCTTTTCTTTGTAGATCTAGAGCCTGCAGTAAACAATAAAGAAATTTTTAATTTAAGCTGCTTGTTATATACAAGGATTAAAGTGGAAGAACCCAATAAGAAACGGGAAATCATACAGTGCAAGAGGTGCATGGCTTACGGGCATTCTCGCACCTACTGTAACAACGTGGTGCGCTGTGTGCGGTGCGGCGAGAAGCATCCATCCCCGGAGTGCCCCAGGAGTCTTAAGGAGCCCCCAACATGCGCGCTCTGTCAAGGCCAGCATCCCGCCAACTATAAGGGGTGCACTGTCTACCGGGATCTCAGAAGTCGGCGGACCAACCCTGGCAGTCGACGTGCGGCCCCAGTACCAGCACCAGTGACCAATGCGGGGAGCCGGCTGGTCACCGCCCCGCCTCCTCAGGTAAGTGGGTCTGTGGGAGGTCCTCGGGAGGCTGCCCGGCCAGCTACCCTGTCCCATTTCTCCACCAACACCATACAACCCCCATTGTCCTATGCACACGTCACCTCCCCACCCCCGCCTCCCCTCAAGAGGGTGCGAATGTAGCAACCCCGGGCTGACCCAGTACAGTCAGGGACCGAGCCAAACTCATTCCAAGGTATCAACGATCTTCTCTCATCCTTCATTTCTCAAATTCAAAACTTGGTCACCCCTCTATTTTCCTTGCTCACTACGCTTATCCAAAAGTTAACCCTTACACATGTCTAATCCTTTCACAGGCAGGTCCCTGATAGTGCTCCTATGGAATGCTAATGGTCTTGTTAGACATTCAGGTGAACTGACTTACGTACTTCGGGAGAGGCGAATTGACGTCGCTTTAATAACTGAAACTCACTTCACAGATTTGACCCGATTTCACATAGACGGATACACGACTTACCGGACGGACCATCCAGACGGGACAGGCCATGCAGGAACGGCGGTGCTTGTCAGGAGAGGTTTGGTGCATCACTTTCTGCCTTCCTTCTGCGAGCCTCACCTTCAATCGACAGCGGTCGAAATCTCATCAGCTTCTCACAATTTCACACTTGCTTCAGTTTACTGTCCTCCACGCCACAACATTACCCCGCAACACTTCAACAACTACTTCGACACTCTGGGTGATGACTTCATAGCCGGTGGAGACTATAATGCTAAGCACCTGGAGTGGGGATGTAGGGTCAACAACCCGCGCGGACAGACACTTAACTACGTTTTGACGGACAGACGATACAGAGTCTATTCCCCCCGAGAACCCACATATTGGCCAACTAACAGAAGAAAACTTCCCGATATCCTAGACTTTTTTGTAGCTTCGAAATTCTTTCCCTATACATCAATAGAAATAATTCCCGACTTGACATCAGACCATTCTCCAGTAATTTTTACCCTAGACTCCCAACCTATTCAGAAGACACCCCGACCCTCCCTCACTTCAGGGCTCATTGATTGGGACAGATTCAGAGATATTGTGACAGACAGACTTAATCTGTCAGTCACCCTGAAAGCACCTCCTGACCTGGATGATGCAGTGAACGCTTTCACAACAACACTTCAGGAGGCGGCATGGAGCAGTAGCACCTCCGCCCAGCCTGTCCACATAGACACACACAACGTACCACAGCACAGTAGAAGACTGCTGGTTGAGAAACGCAGATGTCGTCGTCAGTGGCAAAGACATAGATACCCATCCATCAAAACACGACTCAACAGACTCACACACGAACTCAAAACAACTATATCACAATACAAAGCAGAGACGTTTTCACTTTTTTTTTTTTTATCTCAGTTATGGCCTTATGCTGAGGCAACGTTTTCACTTTACACTGACACACTAGCCACTGACGATGGTTCTCTGTGGAGAGCAACCAGACGTCTACTGAACTTTTCTTCCTCCTCCTTTCCCATTCAAAACCCGGACGGAACATGGGCTAAGTCGGACGAAGAAAAATCACAATTATTTTCTCAACACTTAACAGACACTTTTACACCTCATGACATTCATCATCCACTTCATAAACACAGACACGACTTCCTCAATATACCTCTACAACTGAGTTTACCCCCGAAACCCATCACTCGTCTGAGGTGCAACAGGCTATCCTTCTGCTTCCCAACAAGAAGAGCCCTGGCTATGATCTCATTACTGCCAGAGTGTTGAAAAATCTTCCGCGCAAAGCTGTCATCTTTCTTACTTACATTTACAATTGCATCCTTCGCCTTTCCTACTTCCCAGTTCTTTGGAAATTTTCTATCATTACTTTAGTCCCGAAACCAGATAAACCTAAACACTTGCTCTCTTCATACCGCCCCATAAGTCTTCTTCCCACTCCTTCTAAACTCTTTGAAAAAATTCTTCTTAGCCGCCTATTACCTCTCTTCGAAGAACACGACCTTATTCCGAATCATCAGTTTGGATTCCGACAGAAACACTCAACACTTCAACAATGTCACAGATTAGTTGATGAGATTTCCTCTGCTTTGGAAAGGAAGTGTTATTGCTCTGCAGCATTTTTGGATGTGAGTCAAGCTTTCGACCGTGTCTGGCATGTTGGGCTGCTGTATAAGCTGAAACATGTGATCCCTGACGGATATTATCGTCTCCTCCGCTCCTACCTGGATGATCGTTTTTTCCAGGTCAGACAGGGCAGTGTCCACTCTGACGTTCAACCCATAAGAGCTGGTGTCCCACAGGGGAGCATTCTGGGTCCACTTCTCTATGTTGCAAGCACATCCAGCATCCCAACATCGCCTGAGACGGTGTTAGCCACCTATGCCGATGACATAGCAATTTTAGCTACTAATAAATCGGCTGGGGACGCATCCAAATCTCTGCAGGAGCACTTACACCTTCTAGAGGGTTGGTTGCATCTGTGGAAGGTAAAAATAAATGAGATCAAATCCCTTCATGTTACATTCGCCTTGAGGCGCGGTGACTGCCCAACTGTATGGCTGAATAATGTCCCTCTGAAACATGACAAAGACGTACGATACTTAGGACTCTATCTTGACAGACGACTGACATGGAGTAAACTTGTTTCACAGACTCGACAGAAAATGAAACGGCGATTTGGACTACTCAAAAGACTACTAGACAAGCGATCTCAACTTCGCCTCAACCACAAACTGGGTGTTTACAAGACCGTTATCAGACCCATCTGGACGTATGGCGTTCAGCTCTGGGGTTCAGCTAAGCCCTCACACACCAAAAGAATTCAAGCCATCCAAAATAAAATCCTCCGAACAATCACACAATGCCCTTACTACGTATCAAACATAACATTACATCATGACCTGAACATACCATTCTTACACGAAGTTAGACAACAATTATACACAAATTTGCACAACAAATTCACGTCACATCCAAACACACTGGTGGAAGCAATGTCGGTCCGGTCCTTGCCGGGCAGACCTCCTCGGCGACTGAATCGTCGTTGGCCGCGTGACCTCCTGCCTGAGGAGGACCCCTGAGGAGGCGGTGGTGTTGACCAGCCGTCTCATCAAGAGACTCAAGTGGTGTTACTGTTTTTCTTTGTTGTGTTCATATTTCCTAGTTGTGAAGTAATTCATAGTTGGAAATTAAGTAATAAAGGTGAAAAAAAAATAATTTCCATTGAAGAATTCCAATTGCTACGCTCCAGCAACGTATTGTAACGACATTCTCGACGTAACATCCAAATTAAAGCTCGACGTAACATCCAAAGTAAAGCTCGACGTAACATCCAAAGTAAAGCTCGACGTAACATCCAAAGTAAAGTTCGACGTAACATCTTAAGTAAAGTTCGATGTAACAAACATAAAGAAGTGAAAAGGACTGCTCAACTAAGTCTACTGTAGAGAAATGTCACCTATAAGTTGAGATTTTTTTAAAGTGATATGAAGAATTTTTGTGAAATTGCTTTCATAATTCAAAGTTCTTTTTAAAGACATGCATAACAGTGTAGTCATTATTGAAACAAATAATAACATTGCTGGGAAGCTAAACGAAAAGTTTAATTTGGTAAGAAAATGCTGAGTTTTGAATTTTCCGCTATCGTATGTAGCCAATATGTCTTAGGAAGGAAGGAATAGTGAATACGTTCCATGAATGTTCTCTAACTTTACGCGAAAAATGCACAAAAAATACAAATTATTTCGAAGAAATGGTGTAGGGTATATAATTCCATTTTGCAATATGTTTGTTATATGTGCCTTCAGAATTTCTATAACATGAGTACAAAACCCGCCCCTGCAGTTCATTCTAATATTTCATTAGCTAGAAGTTACAGGTTATCGCAGTTCGATACCCACTATAGCAGTTAAAGGACCCCAATAGTGCTGCACTTGGAAGATCATTTTCATAGACATGTTTCACCGAGAGATGGGACTTTTCTGGTATCAGTGACAGTTGTTTTTTATTTTATTACAATGAACACTTTTATGTTATAATTTTGGCTCCGATGACCGTTTTCGGTCGCTAAATTATTTTTATTATTTATTAATGAAGAATCAGGATTTCCTGGATTGAAATTTGGACGATGACCGGGTTTGGAAACTTTGTTGCATTCTTGAGAGATCTGTAAGTTTACCGAATGTTGGCCGGTACGAATATTACATCACCTCCGATCCTTAGCTTTCTACTTACCGCATCTAAAAGTTCTTTCTTGAGGAAGGGCTTCAAGAAGAAATATATTTTTTCGACAATGGGCGAAGCGTGAATCACGTGAACTTTTACTATATTTAGAGGAACTCCTTCCTAAAGCAAAACATTCAAATATATATTAATTGCAGTATATAATTAGATGCACCCTCAGATGCTGTCGATAGAACGAGTGTTCCACTCGCTATTAGCTATCAACGTATATAAAAATACCAAATACAGTTACTTTCATCAAATTTGAACCTTTTGAATGTCTACAAGGAAATGTTTCTCTTCTAGGAACATGCATAAAAAAACATTTTCTCTGGCCACTATGCGTAGACCTTGTGTATTCTTTATATATATACTAGGTGTGCAATACATTCTGTTGTTTTGCAAAGCTGAGCTGAGTCAGGCATATCTGTATAAAAAACTCAGTTAATGTTTTAATAATTATCAGTAACTTCTCACCTTGTTTGTTCTTTATGAGTATAATAATACTTTAAATAGATTTCAATTGAATTCAATGGATTTTTTCTAGCCTTTTTGTAGACAACAACAGCTGTGAATATTTTTATCGAAAAAAAGTCGAAGTTTGTACGTTAGAACACTGAAAAAAGCGGCTCAAAAAAAGTGGTGTCCGATGGTAAACCGAGAAGGGCTTCGCCGGGATTTTTACATTTGAAATTGAAAAATTCTATTTTGCGCGAGAATTTTGTCTTTCAATTGATTTAAATGGGGATTTCGTTTTTCGGTGATTATTCCCTTACATATCACTCGAGTTGAGGAAAACTTAGTTGGTTACATATCACTCGAGTTGAAGAAAACTCAGTTGGTTACATATCACCCGAGTTGAGGAAAACTTGGTTGGTTGTATGTCACCCGAGTTGAGGAAAACTTAGTTGGTTGCATATCACTCGAGTTGAGGAAATACTTTGCCGCTCACTTTTTTTTTACTTGTAATCAACCTTTCACATTTCAGTTATATTAAATAACTTTAAAAAATTGAAATTGAAAAAAATTAAAATTTTGATGTTAGTAAATGACATTGCTGGACCAGGAAGGTTACTTTTTCATAGGACAACGTCTCTGTTTTATTTGTGTCAAGATCACATGACGGGTCCTTGATCCAGTCAACTTCATCTCCTCAAGGCTTTGGCAATTTGAATCTCTCTATTTAACTTTCTTATAAACTATCGGTGATACCCGACATTGCTCGGCGAAGTGACCAACTGGGCTATGAATCCTGCCATCAAAAACTTTTATGACCGTCTACACAAGTTTCCAAACTTTTTTGTCTAATTTCGAAAGTTGGATGACCAGTTTTTTTCAATATGGGTTTTGTATAAATATTTTGAAATTATGGAAAGAAACTATTGTATTTGGTTGTATGGGATTCATACAATGCTTAATCTAGTATTACAGTTTCAGATTGTGTTAATTAGCTAGAAATCTTTTTCATAAAACTGCGTCAAAAACTGTGTTTAAGCTCTCTTGTAGAATGGTTAGATGTTTGTACTAATGTGTCACTTATCATCCACACTATATCCAAAGTTTCTTGTTGTTGGCCTTGTTCTGATGATATTGCTTGGTCCTGTGGGTTACCTGTACATAGACGAGGAACCTGCGGATCTGTGGGAGGGCAGTGAAAGGACAGTGACGCACGGAGAGACCGCGAGCGTCCATGACGACGATGTAGCCTGGCGGAAGACCGCTGGCGAACGGCATCGCTTCCACGGCCATCTGGAACAGCTTCATAGCGGCATTCAGATCCAGAACTGCCGGGTCTGGGTTGATGAAGCCTGCATACATGAGTCGGTAGCCTTCCTTCGTCGGCTCCGGCAAACTGAACATGTTCCTGAAATCACATCCAACCTGTTAAAAAAACATTTTCTGACTAACAATGACGTCAACTTGTATTCTCATGTCCATCTCTTTCGAAAGGGAATTTAATCTCTACAATTTTTGCCCTTCGCTGTTTTCTTATACCTGTTGATATTCACAAGCTAATTAAAAAACATGAAAACACTCGCTCAGTGGTGACTATCCAGGCCTCAAGGTTGTCATCGCTACGGTGACCCATGCCTGGGCTTTTAACTACAAGGTCATACCGCCTACTACCAGAGCGCCCTTCCTTTGTTCTGGTGGACGTGAGCCCGGCTCTACTTTGGGAGTTCTAAATGTTGCCAACCCAAGTAGTAGAGGTCTTTAACGAGTTCATACAGGCTTGAAACCATCGCTTAATGTCCCTCCTCAAGGATGGCGTGCTCAAGTTTTTTTTTTCACCTTCCAGATAGAAGACCTAGGAGCCTCGCTCGGGTTTCTCATATTGGTTGTAGAGGATCAAATTGGTGTTAACTTTCATGGGCTTCAATTTAGGTTCAGCACATGTCAGCCATCTGACTCATGGGCTTCAATTTAGATTCAGCACATTTCAGCCATCTGACTCATGGGTTCAATTTAGATTCAGCACATGTCAGCCATCTGACTCATGGGCTTCAATTTCCACGGGTGGGTGTTCACCGTTGAGTATCTTAGTATCGTATCAGCTCAATGGAAATCATTGTAAAGTAGAGAAAGATGTTGGGGAAATAACAACTGTTCCTCACTAATGTACGCAGTTTCGTCTTTCTTTGTGTGTTTGTTTTAAACATGTTCTTTATGTTAAGTGAAGCAGCTCAACGAGATGATCACGACGTGGTTTGGTTTCTCTCAAATCAGTCAAGTGTAATTTTTACCAACAGTTGGGCAGGACATGCACCCTGCTCAGGACATACACGCGACTGGCAAGTTCAAGGTCACCAAGGGCAGCCCGTTCAATTAATTATTTAAATCTATACAAAAATATATTTTACGAGTTTGTTAGATTGTTTTTATTATTCGACTTGAGTGTATACTCAAGAGAGAAAAATACATTTCATGCATCTGATGGTCGGATTAGTTAGATTTACCAAAGTGCAGAATCACCGGTGTAAGAAAAGCTCTACTTGCTCCACTTATATTGGTAACTGTTCAGTTAGGTACCAATTGCAAACACACACACTCAAAGTTAGAGAATGGTTGCTTACACGACACTCCAGACGTGCTGCAGATCGGCTCCTAGGGGGTTCCTATTGGAGAACATCCTCCCATACTCCTTCTTGAGGAGGTAGCTCGTCCTCAGGAGGTCCCGGGCCTCCTTCACATCATACCGCACCGCGTTCAGGTATTGCACCAGCTGAATGTCTGCAATCCAACTATTTTATGTAGTATACGCAAGTCGTATAATTAGTTAAAAATTATATGTTGAATTTTCACAGAAATTGTATATTTCCCAAACCCCTGAATCCAAACATGTAAAAAAAACACAAATTTCATGACTGCCTTTGTGTTTGTGAACAAGATTATTCTCGATAGAATGAATATATCGTCACGAAAATTTTTATGTGGATCCAGAAACCTCCATAAACACGACGACTATTGATTTCAGGAAAATGCTCATACATAGGAGCCCCTAATAAAGGTATCCTCCATCCTCATGGAGACACTCAGTAAGATAGCATTGATTTGCAGCCAAATTTGCCGAATAATTTTAGAGAGAGAGCAAACACTAAAGATTGATTCGCACTGGGGAAGTACATTGCTGTGGATTCACCGACGACTTTTTCGGTTTTAGTTTGTGTTTAGTAAGAATAAACTAAAACTAAAAACAACTTCAATTAGTTTAAGAATATAAATAGCGTTTTAGGTTAGAGACGTTGAGCCTAGTTTTAATTCGAATGGCCCATTTAAAACCACTACATAGTTTGAACGATTCATTTACCTCAACAATAACATAAAATAGATACCAATTGTAAAAACACAATGAACACATATTGTTTTATTGTATTAAACTGCACAAAACTTGTACTACTCAAATGATAAGGTCATGACGTTACAATGAGGGGAGCTGCAGCGCTGCGTTCCCGGAAAACTGAACAAACCAAACATTGCCCATACAGTTCACTGACAAAAGTGTGTGAAACAAGATAAGCGGTCATATTTTGCTAATGGCGACGCACAGTGGGCGGAAACGGGGTAAAAAGCGCGCATGTAATGTTGTATTTGTAGGTTCCTAGACAGAGTATAATTTTGGCACATTTAAAGGTTCACAAACTGAATATTTCTCTTGATATTCGAGTTTATCTCATGTTTTTCTATGTTAACAAAGGTTTTAAAGTAACAAATTTTGAATTAATAGTACGAATTATGTATTTTTTGATATATAATATCATTAAAATTAAAAATTGTGAAACTTAACATTTTCATCATAAATTATCTGTATAAAATTAAAATAACGAAAATAAAAGTACATTCTCATTGAAAAATTGAAACAAGTAATCAGAATTACAAAATTTGTCGAAAGAATTATCGGTTTAAAATTATCATATCTCTCTTAGTAGCAGCTCAAATACATCTCAAAATTTACTTTGAGAGGTACACTTTCAAGCCCACGAATCCTTTTGTTGCCATCTGACGGCCAAAAAAAGTACGTCAACTCCAAAGATTGTTTATTTTTCAAATGTATTTTAAATGGGTTTATTTAATAAGGTAATATTTTTCAATTTTTGAATAGAACTTCTCATTGCGTTTACAAGGTATATGGTTCAACTTTTCCCCCTGATTAAGTTAGGTGCTGAGCATGAAATTGAAGCTCTAACAAGTCATTATTGTTGAAAGTCGACTTTTCTTACCATGCGCGCTTTTAAACCATGTACAGCCCTCTGTGCGCCGTCTATGTATTTAAAAATAAGAAATAACAATCCATTCATTTCCTATATAGTTTATCTCATGTTTTCCCTTCTTTCCCTCCAAAGGCAATCGACCGTCTGGGCTAAAACTCAATATTTGACATACTAATTGGCTTCTGAATCCTCATACTAAATTTTGTGTCGATACATTCATTACATCGACAGTTATTAGGGTATTTAAATCGAGTCCCTCTTCTCTGGTTCCCGTTCCCATCGACCGATTTAGCGGAAAATTAATAGGTGCCATCCTTATAGGGTTTTAAATTTAGTTATAAAATTTCATGTCGAAACATTGGTAGTTATGGGATATTTGAGTTGACACCCACTGATTCCCCACCCGCCCCTTCGCCTTATTCCGCTGAAAATTAGTAGGTGTCGTCCTTAGAGGGATTTGAATATGCATATTTAATTTCGTCAATATTTTCCTTACAATGACAGTTATCAGAGTTTTTGTGTGTTAAGCCTCTCCCCCCTCCTTTTGGCTGAAAATCAATAGGTGTCGTCTATAGTTTTGGTTACACTTATAGAATTTCGTGTTGACACAAGTACTTTGATGTGTTTTCTCCTCAAATTGAGCTTTATTCAATGTTTTCTTTAGGGACTTCGGGTTAGTAAGCGTTTGGTATTGGAAAATTGTGAATTAAGAACTACTCATCAGTAACGGGGATTGTTTATTTAATCTCCTTAATAGTTTCACTCACACTCAGAGGTGGAAGTCTGTCTCAATATACGAGGAGTTATCAAAAAGTTCCAGGACTGATTTTTTTTTAATTTATTTTAAAAATGTACAAGTTATTGGACATTGTCCCCTTCAAAGTTAGGGGACCCTTGGGAAGCTATACATTTTTCCCTACCGCCGTTTCCACTGCTCGAAGGACCCTGAGAACTCATCTGGAATTCTGTTCAGCTCCTCCAGCGATATTTCTTTAATTTCGTCAGTTGAGTGAAATCTCTGCCCTTTTAAGGGTCTCTTAAGTTTCGGAAACAGAAAAAAGTCCGCAGGGGCCAGATCTGGTGAGTACTGGGGCTGGGGGTTGACGGCCATGGCGTTTTGTGTGCAATAATCGCGAATGAGCAACGCAGAACGAAGAGGCGCGTTGGTGCCACCACCCACTCCTCACAACCACAGCTCAGGTTTCTTCCTCCTCAAAGCCTCGCGCAAATGTCTCAAGGTTTGATCACTCTGGCAACATGATCGTCGATGGGCGTCCTGAACGAGGATTGACAATGTCCGGCCTTCTTTGAACCTCTTGACACCGTGATCGGACACAAACGCGTTGCTCTTATTTTTGATTCATTTGACAAAATATCACAAAATAGCCAAACATGAAAAACATGTTTCACAAAAAGTCTGTTATGTACTTCACAACAAAGTAGGTTGAAGAGAATCTACAAAAACAGCTCAGAAAGAGTCACAACAATTAATACCGCCAACCTTACCGTTCTCCGACACTCCGTTGGCGCGCAATCCAAACTTTGTCTTTGTTTTCAACCTGGAACTTTTTGATCACCCCTCGTAGATTAAACATCCGGTTTTATATAAGGTTGTAGATTATTTAGTTTTGATGGTTTTATTGGAAATTCACTGTTCTACCTCAAGAGATATTTTTTCGAAATTTAAATTCTCTCGTATGATCTACAGTAGTTTTCAGTTTCTTGACGTTTGCGAAAAATAATTAATTAAATTCTACTAAAAAATGAAGTAATGTTGTGTACCTGTAATGGAGTGAGGTATGAGTCCACCTTGGTTGGCGCACAGACTGCGCAGTATGTCCACCTGCTTCCTGTGGGCCTCCACCTCATCCCTCAGCGAGTTGGTCAAGTCGAAGCGGCTAGCCCGCTCGCACATGACCCGTGTTGGCGTCCCCCCCTGCCACATACATACAGTGTTACTAATATGGGCAAGTTTGGTCATACATTTCATTGATGTGTTAGTTTTCATCCAAATTGGAAGAAGAGAAAGAGAGGTATGTCTTTAAAACTTCAATGACTTTAAATGGAATGAAAATGTTCTCATATGTCGATTCAGAATTCTATACGTGTGATACATTTTAGTAAATGGCAAATTCAGACAAAGAATTTGGATGGGTTGCGGAAACTTAGAATATCTGTCTATATTATTTTTGAGACAAACTATAAGGTGTAAAAAACTGTGCAAAAAATAACGGGAATTTTCGGTTTTTGAATTTTATTTGTTCGTCTACATCAGTGTTATCCCCATCAAAATAGTCCCCATTAGATATTATACACTTATGTCAGCGCTTCTTCCAATCCCCGAAACACTTCTGGAACTCGATCTTTGGGATAACATTTAGCTCTCTCAGTGATGCGCTTTTAATCTCATCTATGCTTATTAAACAGCGGCCCTTTAAGGTTCTCTTTATTGTTGGGAACAGAAAAGAGTCACATGGAGCCACGTCTGGCGAATTTAGAGGCTGGGGAACAGTGTTGTTTTTGCCCAAAAATTCAAGAACAAGCAATGAAGTGTGAGCAGGTGCATTATCGTGGTGCAAAAGCCATGGATTTTTTCGCCATAAATCGGGCGTTCTTTTCGGATTGCTTTACGCAAACGGTGTTGCACTTGTAGGTAGTACTCCTTATTGATCGTTTGACCTTGTGGCAAGAACACATGGTGCACTAGGCCGTTAAAAAACGTGCTGGGGCGTTTATGGGGCTCGTCGTCTTCACGGTATTCTTGGAAGCGCTTATACCACTCGTAAACCCTAGTTTTACTCATAGCAGACTCACCAAAAGCAATATTTAACATTTCTAATACTTTGTTGCACTTTATTCCATTCTTATAGCCAAATTTAATGCAAATTCTCTGATCCATTTTGTATAATCGCCGATCGTACCAAAACATATGTAACCTCTTTGACAGCTGACAGCAGAGTAAATATCCGGTTTTGCTAACAATGTACAGATACTTTTCAGACATGTTTACAAACACAACAATGAAAAAATCGCGCGAATCGGGCCTAATATAACCAGCGAAATTACGAAATTCCCGTTACTTTTTGAACACACTTCGTACACAATGAGGGACCACTTCGGGCATATGCTGTCGCAGGTTTCAGGACAAAATTTTAATTTCATGCCGGGGATTATACTTACTTTGATTGGATACTTAGGCCTCCAAGGTGAGGTGGATGTCAGATGGGTCCCTACACACTGGAGCAGGCTGGCCAGCTCATGACTGTTTCGAGGCAATTTCCATAGTGATATCTTACTGGACCATCCTCAGCCTCTCCCTTCTATCTCATGTTATTTTGTGTGTTCTATGTTGATGATAAATGCCAGTTAAATAATCTGGTTCGAGTTGAACAGAAACCATGTGATCCCATCTGTGTTTATTTAACTGAACACATGATTAGCTCATATTCAAATATTAATTGTTATACTTTTATGTGAACTGGGTAGTAACAGAGATATTTCAGCAATATGACCCCTACTTCCATTTGTATCAGCTTTAGGAATTTAAGCAGAGGAACATCTATCCAAATCAATTTTAGTCCCCTTTCTTCGTTTAACTCATGTTATTTCCTCTTTTCCAATCTCCATTTTCTGGGTAACAAAATGTAGTTTTTTGCGTGCTAGTCTACTGATTGTGGGTTCGAAACCCGGCTGAGTCCCTTAAGTTTTTTATATGGAAGGTGAAAAAACCTTGAGCACACCCTCCTTCGGATGTGACGTTATGCGATGTTCCCGAGCCTGTGTCCGAGCCGATGTCAAGTACTCGTTATAGACCCTTATCCTACCTATATAAATCTAGGTAGGCATAATTTATTACCCTCATAGTAGAGTCGGGCTCATGTCCACCACAGTGAGGAAAGAGCGCTCTGGTAGTAGGCGATATGACCTCGTAGTCAAACCCGGGCATGAGTCATACTAACTAACTTTCGTACTACACGTAATTGCCTCTTTCCCAATCTCCGTAGTACTGCATCTGACTTTCCCTCTTCCTTGGAAAACTGTATGTAACTTGTTCACTTCTTGCTATGTTGAAGTTGTTCTTGTTGTGAGAGGTGATTGTCATCTAAGTATGTGTGTGCTTTGTCTGTTGCAGGCTTGATCAACAGTCCTATAAAAACTTCAAACCCGAAGAACGAGCAGATCGACACTGGAATTTTGAATTGGGGCGAGCCTGTCGTCACAGAAACATCAGCTCAGCCTGCCAAAGGTTAGATCCTACATACTTATAGATTTAAATTGACTTGAGTCGAGCTCATGTCTACCAGATCGATAAAAGAACGCTCTCGTAGTATGACCTCGTAGTTAAAGTCCTTGCATGAATCACTAACAACAGAACCTTCTCTTTGGACCATCCCTCATTTTGACTGATGTAGATATCTATTTTTAACTGTATACTTGAACATAGCGCTCTTCTTGCAGCTGAGGATCTGTTCGGCAACGACTTGGACTGGTCGGAGCCTGTCCCGAAGAAGGACGAGGACAAACTGGAGCTGAACTGGGAGGAGGATGGCAGCGAGGAGGAGGAGGAGGATCTGGACCAAGGCATACAGATCAAGGCTAGCTCGGGAGACGCTGAGGCGCTGCCTCGAGGCAATGGTGAGTCTAATTCTCATGCTCTGGGCAGTCGGTCATCACTGCCAATGTACATCACCACCTCGAATTATTTGTAATCAATTACGTTTTCGCTGTCGCTTCGAACCCTTCTCCAGTCTGTTTGGCTGAAAATCAATAGATGTCTTACTTCGGGACATCTCAATCCTTATACGTATGCAATTTAATGTCGGTACTTCGCAATATCAGCAGTATTAGTTTTCTGAGCGGAAATCATATCATTACGTGTCATCACTAAGAGGTTCTATATCATTAGCATATAAATTTTCGTGGATACATTCATTATTTTTTCAGTTATTAAAGTTATGCCCCCTCTTCCCTTCGACTGGAAATCAATAGGTGTCAAAGAGGCTCTGAATCGATAGGTGTCAGAGAGGCCCTGAACCGATAGGTGTCAAAAAGGCTCTGAATTGATAGGTGTCAAAGAGGCCCTGAATCCACCTATGAAGTTTCTTATCGATGTACTCATTCTCTCCGGAGTGATCTTGTCCACAGACACACATACAAGCAGATATCCATTGTTTTTCAACATAAAATACTCGACTGATTACATAATTTTCCTTAACTTGATAAACTGTGGAAATAAAAACTGATTTACTGCCATCGTCTAATCTGAAACCTACTTTCTTGATTGTTTTTTAAAATAAGAAACTCCTTGATTCTCCCTAATATTTGTACGACATTTTCTTGGCATGTTTTGAGAGAAGTGAACCAGTCGTATTTTGTTCGTCTAGTGATGCGGGGTTGCGCCCAGTCAGGAGTTCTACGCAGTTAAGTCCAAGCCTTTCACCTACTTTTTGATCCGTCTCAATCGGATTCTTTTTAAACTCATTAGGTCTATGATAGATATTTTGAAGATGTTCATATTAGTATATAAAAAATATACATCTTCTTAAAATGCTTCCTTTAATAAAAATGAGCTCAGGACAAAGAAAAACGTTTAGTTAAGAACTCTCGTGATAATAAGATGTAAGACATTTCAAGTGTCACAACCTAATAGTGTGATAAAAAATAAAGAGAAACGTATATGTTTTAAAATATTGTCTATTTCACAAAATATATATAATATATGCGAGTACTTTCGGTATTGCTACCATCTTCAATATTTGTCAAGTCGTGCCTAAAGATGACTAAAAGAACTACCGTATATTATATATATTTTGTGACAATATTTAAAAAAACTCACGTTTTTCTTTATTTTTTATCATGTATTTTATCACAATATTTCTTCAGAAAATGATAAGTATCATTAATGATATGATGGTGTGTGTTTGCAGAGGAGGAAGAGAACCGAGGTTGCAAGCTGGACATAATGGCACAGCAGCTTAAGTTTGTGGCCTGTCTGAAGATCTTGATGGAGGAGTTGTCGACCCTAGCCACGGGCTATGAAGTGGACGGAGGCCAACTGCGGTACCAGCTCTACCTGTGGCTAGAGCGGGAAGTAGAGGCCCTTCGTCAGCTCTGCAACTACAGTCCTGCCACTGACTTCCCTGAGGCCCATTGTGAGTACTCTCACACCTATGCTAGCCAGTGGATCTAAGATGGTGGATCTATGCTAGCCAGTGGATCTAAGATATTTTATAAAAACGTGCTTATAACAGACATAAACTAAGTTTTGTTAGATGTAGGAATCATAAAGGAGGCAGGAGGGGGGAGCATCTTTTTAAGATTTTTGATGGGACGTTATCAGAAATCTAATAAAATTGACACTCGAATTTTGGTAAATTTAATTTTAATCAATTTGCTATGTTTATATTGTGTGCTGTTTCTAGATGAGGTTGTAGAAGCAGTACAAGACGTGCGGAGCTGCGATACGCCCACTCTCAACAAGGAGAAGCCTACACTACACGAAATTCTTATGGCAGAGAAGTCTGACTTCGAGGCTAAGGTCCAGCGTGCTGCCAAACGCAAGAAGTGGCTCAAAGGTATCACAAACTCTCTAATTTCACACTCTCTAATATCCCAATCTACTAATTAATATAGACAATTATTTGTTATTTCGTTATTAATAGGTCTTGGCTATGCTGCTGGGAAAAAATAAGATACAATTTAGCAAGATTTACAGTTTTCGAAACATGATTTCTCAAGTTTGGCGTTTTTTTTTTATGCCCTAATAAAATAACGATTGATACTGAAGATATATATATATATGTATATTAAATGTTTTGTAGTTCGTCAGTCAAGATAATTGGTTTCATAATATCGACGTACCAATGTGGTAACAGTATGCCCGTCCAATAAGGTTTTTCTTTCACTAAATCCCATTGTGCTGATTTTTGTTAGAAAATCCAACCTTTCAACATGTTCACATGAACGGAAAATTCCCTGTTCATGTAACTTGAGCTTTATCCGCTATTTTGAATAAAATGTGACGATAACTGATCTTTGGATGTGGAGATTTTGGGACCAGGAGAAGACGACATGCTTGATCTGGCTTTATGGTGCTGTTTTGAAATTGTCCCTACTCCTCTTCAATTATGAAAAAAAAAAAGTTAGGACCTAAATTGTAGAACATTACATTTTTTTTCGAATAAGTGTATTATGAGTTATTGCTATGTGAATTATGGCGCGTCGAGCACTGCGTATTTTCTAAATCCAGATGTCGGTTGTGGACGTAGTTTTCCGAAGCTCCTATAGGTGAGATTTGGTTCTCCAAGAGTATCCTTACATCTATGCCAAAGATTATCTCAATGAGATTTAGTACATGTAGCGATGTAAAAATAGACTGATTTCTGTATTATTTAAATTGCCGTGTGGACAGTAGTTCAGACATTTATAGTATGGCTAGAAAACCAATGAAACACAGAGAATACTAAGTAATTATCATAAATGTGTATGATGAATTTTTCTCTATATCGCAGAATGCTCAGAAGTGGCTAAGTCCACTGCAGGCAACCTTTTTTAAAATTGTGAAAAACGACGACTTGAATAGGGTGATTGTTTGCTGCAGCTAACGAGACGCTGCTCCGGACTCTACTGTCCTACTGCTCTTTGCACGGGGCGAGTGGGGGCGGGCTCGCCTCTGTTAGGATGGAGCTGGTCCTGCTCCTTCAGGAGCTACAACAGGAGAAGACACAGCAGCAGCTCCTCTCCCCCCTCCCATTCCCCACCACCCTCCCTCTTCTCTCCGCTAGTGTCGCCTGCAACAAGACCGTCATCGCAGACCCCGTCCGCCATCTTCAGGTCAGTAAAATCAACTGATAGCCATGAAAAATATGCTATATCCTGTTTTTGTTTTTTTCCAATTTATTGATACTCTACATTTTTTCGCAAACACTTCATAAAAAATAAAAAGAAAAAGGAATTAAAAAAAAAAAAATATTGTCTATTTCACAAGATATACAAATTATATGGGAGTACTTACTGTATTGGCTGAAGATGGTAGCAATACCGAAAGTACTCCCATATAATTTATAGATCTTGTGAAATAGGCAATTTTTTTTTTTTGTAAATCGTTTTTCTTTTGGCCAGTGTCAATTAATAATTTGCAAGTAAGAAGATTTAAAGAGCCGAATAAATTTAAAATTTATTTATTTTATTTTTTTTCAATAGAAAACACCGATTGGTATACATATATGAATTTTTCTCTGTATCGCAGAATGCACAGAAGTGGCTAAGTCCACTGCAAGCAACCTTTTTTATAATTGTGAGAAATTACTTGACTTGAATGAGGTGATTGATTGTATGCTGCAGCTAACGAGACGCTGCTCCGGACTCTACTGTCCTACTACTCTTTGCACGGGGCGAGTGGATTATTTATTTCCCGAAATAAATAAAGAAAGCAAGTAAAGAAGAATTCTTAAAAGAAAATCGTATAATATAGAAAAGTTTATAAAATTAAAGTATTCCGTTAAACTTAATTTTTTTTATTTTTGACTTTATGTTCGATGCATATTAGTCATGTCTCTTATAAAGGTGTTATCTACTTATTTACAACATTCATGGCCCCGGGAAAGGAGTTCTATCTACGAAATAAAACTGAGCCCTCAAATAATGGTGAGACCATGCGACCAAAGCCCTACGCTCTAGTCCGCACCATGGCCCCGAACTTAATTTTGTTATAATGAATAATACAAATATTTATAGAATATTGTCAATAAGCTTGTATAATTTTTTTTTTAGAAATGAACAAAAATGATAAAGAAGTATATTATTTGAACAGGTTAAATCAGAAAATATCTTGAGAAAATAATTTCAGTTATGAATAAACACCATTAAAAAGTAAAACGTATAACAAAATTATACATGAAACAGGTTTTAATCGAAGTCTGAAAAGGAATATAAGAAAAGTTATTCATTTTGTTTCAGTTTTGGAATCAGGGGGTCGCAAAACATAAAATTTCGCTGAAAACTCAACATTTCTGACCGATTATGTAACTCCCCATTTGTAATTTTTATGTAGAATAGGGAAAATTAATAACTAAAGCGAAATGTGAAATTGTTTTGGCCTTTCGGAAAGTTTTCCAAATTTTGTCTACTCATTTTGTCTAATCTTACAAATAGGTTTCTACCACTAAATACTGCAAAATAATATTGTTAAAAACAAAAATCACCTACTGTCGAAAAATTCGAGATATGTTTGAAAAAGTGTACCAATACTTGAAAGTGAATTTTTCGTTTCAAATTTATAAGAAATATTTGTTTTCCCACTGTTTATTTTATAATCAGAACAGGTTTTTTTACAGTGCCATCATCAATGGTATAAGCATTTAAAGCGTTGTTCCGTCCCACTATTTTGGAAAGACAACTTCTTGTTATTCGTTTGATACTTCTTCATACCACAATATCTTACTTGAACGTTTGTTGCTGGAGCCCTGAGGATGCACTGTACATAGTGTTGCTAACTGTTGCAGTCTTTGGCGCACGACATGCTGCAGACCATCGTGGAGCAGCACAACGCCCCCACCCTCCTCTCTGTCAATCTCAGCGAGGTGTTCGTGCTCCGAGATCTTGCCGTCGCGCTTTCTGCCTGCATCTACCAGAGCCTCTGTGACAGCGATACTTGCTCTGTAAAAATGACCGTCGACAGGTATTTGCATTATTAATGAAAAAAAAACTGTATTTTCATTGTTTCCGGTTAGTGTTCCTGAGGTGTCTTCTATTTTTTGGTATTTCCCATACAACCTCCCTAGGGCAGTCTACCAACACAGACATGGCTTAACATCCCGTCCGTCGTAATACACTAAACAAACTATTTAAAATGCTTTACTCCTTTCTGCACAGGCATTTAAAAGCCATCAATATTACTGCCATATAATGATTGGCATTCGCTCTAAAGAATTAAACCAAAATGGGAAGATATGATTGCCCTTTTGAAAATTAACCACCGTTTGTATTAAGTACATATTTATTTTTTTGGTAAATAAAATGTTGCTAAATGCGGCGGATGAATGGAATAGTTGACAAACTATTTGTTGAACAAGATAGAGTGAGCTGTGTCGTATGGAAGTTACTGAGCTACTTATGGCCTTACTAAAACATGGTGTGATTTCAGTCTGTACGGATCGGGGCTGGACACTCTGTCCTTCGTGAACGCTAGCAGTCATCTGATCGCCACTCAGCAGCGGAAGAGGCGCTACTCGACGGACGAACCTCTCCAGGTCACCACACTCCCCTCCAAGTGGCCAGGTGGGTACCACCTCTAGTCCTCAATACCACATGTCTGTGAAAGTAACTATTTTCATGAATTGTTCCAGCAATTAAATGCCTAATATCCATATAATAATAGGGTATATTGCAGTAACACGATTGGTCATGAATGCTGACAAAAAAAACAGTGAATTTACTGGGTAACACCGGATGACACCACTAGTATACTGCAGTAATATTAATGCAAGGCGTCAAAATAAAATTATTTGTATAAGCTGGCATTAATAAGTACAACAGAATATCATAAAAGTTCACAATAAAAATACTCTGTTAGAGCATTATTTGAGGACGGAAAACGACTGTTCTTATAAAATTTGGTATAAAATAAATTAACCACAGCGGTTACATTGTGTTTTAGGAGTGACAAACCTGCGAGCGCTGCTGGCCCGGGAGAAGGACGAAGATACCCCGCGGCTGAATATCCTTCTGCTGGAGACCTTCGTGGCTACATTCATGTCGCTGGCCGTCTACGCTCTGGCCACATGCGACTGCCACATCCTCTACCGGCTCGTGGGGCAAACCTTCTCGGACCGCACTTGGGGCACTCTCTTCGGTGGGGGTGTCAAAAAGCTGCTCCGAGTGGCGCATACCTCGTGCGGAGGCGGCAACCCTATAATTGAGAGAGAGGCGAGCACCGAGTCCGGCGTCTGGAACACAATGACCTCGCTCACGAAGCAGAGGATGCGGCTCAATATGAAGCTGCTTGGTCAGTTCGGGGCCCAGCCGGGTGCCCAGAGCATCAAAGAAGACAAGCCAACCTATCGCGAGCAGTTCCTCCCCCCGGAGATGTCAATGATCTCCTATTTTCTCTCTAAGGTTGGTATCCCTCTCAGCTTCGCAGGACAGCTGCTTATCATAATTCTATTCTTCCCTATACCCTCACATTATCACGTAACATAACCTGACGTGGATAAAAAACTAAGGGAGGTTACTCACTCTTCCACCCTAGTTATAAACTCTGGTGAGAGTGGTGTTACATAATCGGGTGACATAATCTGGAACGTATAACCAAACAAGGAGGTAATCCTGCGCCACCATGTCGGGGGTAGGTTAGGGCGGCCTGCAATAAGTCCACATGTCAAAAAGGTTAGTGGGACTCTAACTGTGCTCTTTTTTCTTTCTCTATTTAGGGCCGGGCTGAATTCGAAACACCATTCATTACTTCTCCAGGCATGGACTCGTAACTCATATGAGGCTCTTTCAAAGGCTCTTACAAGCTGAAACGTTTGTACGTTTGCTCAATAAGGAGTGAATGGGGGAAGATTTTTCAAACTACCAACCTTAGTTCAATAGACCAATTTTGAAACGGGGTAAGATACAAAGAATTGGGCTTTGGGATCAGGTTCTGCCTCAGAGTCAATTCAAAGTCATGATCAGAAATATAGGTTATAAGGAAAACGCAACTATCAAAATACCTTGAAAAATTGAGATTGTGACAACACAATGAAATTTCTTACGAAGCTGCATAAATTGGTATGATGTGGAAAATCGATCAGACCAACCGTTCGGCCGTAATAACAGTTGAGGAAGATCAGCTTCTATATCAAGAAAAATCAGGCCACCCGAATTGGAGGGAAATGGGTGGGATTTTAAAAAATTGTGATTCTGCGCTACGCTCTCGGATTCATAATTTTCAGTTAGAAACAGATTATATATTGTATTCTTGGATCCGAGCTATACATCGTTAGAAAATTGTTGTTCGTTAGCGCGGTAGTTCCCGAACTATCGAACTAGAAATTTGACGCCGAAAGAGCTATTTGGTAGCAGGCAATATGACCTCCTTGTTGAATCCCGGGCATGAGTCAGAAACATTTATTCTAATTTGCCAGTTTTGTTGCAGCCTTTTCTGACAGACGAGACGCAGGAGGTAGACTACGATTCGGCCAACTCTGAGCGGTCCGACTCGGAGAGCGAGGAGGAGGACGTGTTCGAGGGGGACGGAGGAAGGAGCGAGAAGAGGAAGGAGCGACGGGAAAACACGGAGCATACCAACCCCAACAGCTATTCATGGGCTGTGATGAGACTGGCCGTCCTCAGGATCATCCGTGGCCAGCTCCAGCAATTCATAGGCATCGCAGGGATAGAGCTTCCTGGTCAGTCCTTCCTCTAGCTCCTAGGGATGAGCACCCAAAGCAAAATGTCCATGTTATATCGAAGAAGTGCGATCCATGTTCACAAAATACGACCTTGTAAAGATCGATAGTTTTCAGCCTTAAACCACCAATGTTCTAATAAAAAACCCTCGAAACTTTATGTTAAATTGAGAAAAAAACATTTTATTTATTTATTTTTTTTTTTTTTTGCGCGGCTTAATGGTATTACCTGCTATGGTTTTTAGCGACGAGCTATCTACAAGTATGCCAGCCTATACTAAACGTCCATGGGTAGCTGGGAAAAATATAATTATAAGCGTACATAAATACAGACTCCTGCTGAGGACGTAATAGAACCTGGATTTCTTGGCTATGAGAGGCAAAGCTAATCCTCGCAGCTGTTTGGCCACAGTCGCCACGGTAACAAGTTTATCTTTTGTATATAAACGAGTTGGGCTGCTTACTAAGCTCAAGATTCGAAACCTGGCCGGGGTCCTCAAAAAAAAAAAACTTAAGTACGCCGTCTTTCGGATCGTTAAGCGATGGTTCCGAGCCTGTACGATGTCAAGTACTCGTTAAAGACCCCCTACTCTAGGTGAATAAAAATTTAGGGTTGGCAAAAGTTAGGACTCCCATAGTAGAGACGGGTTCACGTCCACCACAGCGACAAAAGAACGCTCTGGTAGTAGGATACGACCTCGCAGTTAAAAGCCCTTACATGAGTCACAATAACTTACTATAATATATGGGACTACTTTCGATATTTGTTATAGTATTTGTAGAATATGGAGATGTTATGGGGCCTTCCTGGGTAGTTCTACTCATTATCCGGATATTGGATTTGAAAAATGTCCGGAGCGGGGGATCAGAAGGGAGCTCAACTCAATAACCGTAATAATTGCCGGTAGCTCAGGGGTAGCGTGCTAGCCTCCTATACTGAAGATTGCGGGTTCAATACCCGGCCGAGTCCTTTAGGTTTTTTATCTGGGAGGGGAAAAAACTTTGAGCATGCCGTTCTTCAAATGAGACGTTAAGCTATGATGTTGAGGCTGTACCATGTCAGATACTCGTTAAAGACCCTTACCCTAGTTGAATGCCCCTGGGGTCCTGGGGCAAAATATAGGACTCCCACAGTAGAGTCGAGTTCATGACCATCAGAGCGGCGAAAGAGCGCCTCTGATAGTAGGCGATGTGACCTTGCAGTTAAAGTACGGGCATGAATCATAATACATAATAACGGACTAACTAAACGAGTTAGGCCCTTATTTCCTTCCCGATACCGTCGGTGGACGAGTAATCGGCTCCGAGGCAAGATGCAACCGTAAAAAGAATATAATTATATTATAATCGTAAAAAAAAGTCAAATTTATATCATGAGACAATTGTAAACAAAATAATATAATTAAAAAGTAAATTTTGAACATGTTATGATAATGTATAAGAGAAAGTGTCCCCTCTTCACTGTCGATGATGGACACATCGAATATGGAACGCAAAAGATCACTATTCTGAAAACAGCCAACTGTACTCATTCATCCATATTGGCAACGATATTGGACTTGCGCATTTTCCTTAGACGAAATGGTTAATAAGAGGTACCTACGAAGTACATTAGATAAAATAATGGTGATTGCCTCCCGAGTACTACATTTTTATTATGTTATAAAATTTATAAGCTCACAATATATCACTTAAAAAAAAAAAAAAAAATTACATTTAATGTTTTCAATAAAACATGTTCGGGGTAATGTTGCTGTTGCAGAGTTGCCAGTGAGCAGTCCGCTGACGCACGGAGTGCTCCGCTCAGTGGGCCGCTGGGAGGAGGCCCTCAAGAAGGAACTGGAGGCCCGAGGACCCCCTCCTCCGGACTACATCCCCGGGTGCTATGTGGACCAAGTCTCCTTCCCCGGGCCCAGTATCCACAAGTACAGGTCCATCTTCGAGACGGGCAACACCCCTTTCCAGTGAGTTCCTGGAGATTCCGCTTATTGTTTTTTTGAATGATTGATTGAAAGAGGGCAGGGAGTTATTACAGTTATTACGTCGGGGAAACCAAATCAAACAAGTATTATTATACAAGCTAAGCTACTCCATTCCAAATATCTCGGTGATTGAAATGTTATCTATATATATAATCTAATGTCTGTATGTTGTGTTTTATAGACTCCTAAACTTGGATCCGATTTTGTTCTTATGTTCAACAATCATGTTCGTCGAGTCATCGAGAAGGTTTAGAACAAAGTTTTATCCCACCCTTACCTCACCCACCCCCTTGTTTTATCCATTCGCTTATGGAACAAAAAGTATTACACTGTTCACGTGTTAGAAAACCATCAGATTTACATGTATATACACCAGATGGAGTAACTAAAAATGTTGTGTTTCCAAAAGCTATTATATTAGAATAATGTCATTACATAAATAATATTTGTTACAATCAATAAAGTAAAAACAAAATTGAATTTTTATTTAAAATCTTATAAAACGTGCACTGTAACATATATAAATGAATGTCCGTCTGTTTGAGGCTTATTGAAAGCGAAACTGTCGAAGCTATTGCGCTCAAACTTCTCAGTTATGTTTGATCACTGGAACGGTTTAAAAAGTGGTTTGACAACTTTTAATTTTAATTTTTTTTTTATTACAAAAATAGCCTTTGCAATGCATGGTGGTTTTAGCTAGTTATGAATACCAAAGGCCACATAAGACCCAAAAATATTATTTTGTGGTTATAGAAAGGAAGAGGGGTGGAAATAATTTTCATAACAGTATTATATATCAGTATTATATATTAGTATTATATATATATTTCATAACAGTATATATTATCCTTTAAAAAATATAATTTTACACTATTTTGGGGGAGTTTGATAGAGAACATGGAGAATTAAATGGGGGTAACCTTAACTTGTGTTGTTTATATTGAAGTTCGTTAGGATTGAATACTGGCTTCATCTGTTTAGCTCTTCTTTCACCCTTGGCTTCAACCAGATCATAACATTTGGAATGTCCCCTAAATATTTGTCGACCTCATCTTCAAATAATTCGGCTGACCTACCCAGATAGACTCCCAGTCAACTATTTTCACGTAGAGGTTCCATTCAAGGGGACATCATGAAGTCCTGAGAGATCAAAGACAGAAAGAGTTTTTTTCATATTAGGTTTGAATAAATTTCATCCAACGTTGATAACATTTTTGATTTTTTTTAACAATAAATGTATTAAGGATCTAAACATAATCTCAATGTTTTGTTGGGTTTTCAACTAAAACTATTCTATTTAAACACGCTCCAGCGTCAATTTGCGACTTTAGTTTTGTCTTTTCTTCTAATAAGACTATCCAATTCTTCTTTTAGAAGTTCCAAAAGACTGTTAGGAACACTAGTAGAGGGCCAGCTTTGTTCATTTCCTTCCTTAGTAGGAATGCTACTGTTGGCAAACTTATATAACCTGTAAAATCTTCTGGATCTGCTTTACAACTACATGTGTTGTGGGTAATTTGCTTTGTGTGCTAGCTTTCATGGTTTCTGACCTTAAAATATACATATATGTTACTACATTAACTCGTGGGTTCAACAACTACTTCAGCTTGCTAACCCTATCAGATAAGTTGAATGTTGATACAACCGTCATATTTCACAGCGAGGAAAGTTCAACTTTACCTCCTGCTTCGTTCTGACCCACAGCTTAAATAACCTTTAAATACAAATTTTTAAAATATCCACTCGGTAGATACATTTTAATTATAAGTCCAAGTTAGATGGTAACTTAAATAGACCGCTATCCATAATATTTTGCTTGATTATTGTTAAAATATAAATTTTTCCGTAAATATCATTTGTAAATAGAATCAACACTTATTTACGTATAGTACTATGTACTATATATTTATATAGTTAGTTGTATATTATACATTTAACTTTTTTAACATATAGATATAATCAGTTCGTAGATTCATATATTTAAATTTACATGTCATTTCTGCTGTTTTCTATGCCAATATCCTTCTTTTTTTCTTTTCAATAAAATGGTGTAAAATAGCTTCATGCCACATAAATATAAACTGGTAAAATTTATTATAATAAAAGGTTTTGTGGTCAGAAAGATATTCATATTTTTAGCTCTTCGGAGTCATTTGACTATTCTCAAAGCACTAACATGATCGACTGCTTGAACGAAATTCCATAAATTTTACTAGTTTATATAACATAAAGGTGTTTTATAGCTTTGAAATATTTAAAAAATAAAGAGAAATGTATGTTTTTGAAGGGAAACTTCTTTAGCGAGACTAGTGAATCGGAATTACCTATAAAAAAATCAAACATGAAACGCTAAGGAGAGGGGGATGAGTAGGGCATGCGTAGAAATCAACTACGAAATTAGGTCGGTGTCGATGCTTCTATGTGTTTGTATACGATTTATGCTTTAAAATAATACGTTTAATTATTAATTTAATACGTTTAGTTTTATTCTGAGTTAGTGTTAAATAGTTGAAAATGCCAAAAGCTTTAACGGAACTTTATTAACCCGAAATGTACCTACCTTGAAATAGTTATTATTTATAATAAAAATGAAAAAAAAAATAAATATAGGCACGACTTAACAATATTTGTTTGAAGATTATAGCAGTGTCGAAAGTACCTACTCCCATATTGTATATATCTATTTTGTGAAATAGATAATATTTTTAAAAAAGCAGTTGTGCTTCACCCACATAAGCGCACGGCTGAAGTGAAACTTCTTTTGTCTTCATTAACCATGCGAATTAAATAATAATTAGAATTAGAAATTTAAAATTAGACAAATTAGAAAAATTAATTAGAATCATTGACCTCCTCTAACTTATTATAAAGCAGTTTAGTTGAAGAAAAGTATTTTTCTTAATTGTTAAATGATTATTTTCCATTTTTTTTCAAATGATTGGGATTTAAGAGGTTAGATATGAAGCAAGAAAAATGTTTTATAATTATTTGGAAACAGAATTTATTTTTTATGTTGTGCATCTTTCTTCAAAAGATGACACTAAAATGTCAATTTTGACTAAAAGATGGTTAACTTCGCTGATTTGTTGTTGGTTTTGCTCATTAAGATAACTATATACACTTTCCTTCCATGAAGCTTTTTTTTTTTTTTAATTGTTTTACTTCACCTTAATTTTTTATAGTTATATTTCATTTGTATTTTTTTTTTTGTTTTTTCGTTTTATTAATAAAGGGGGGGGGGGATATTTCAGTGCGAGGCATTGGTCGGCAGCGCCTGCTCGCCGCCTCTGGAGCTTCCTGGTCCGCCAGGAGCCTGTGACAGAACTATTCGTCAAGTGCGTGTTTGGTAAGCAACGGCCTCAGAGCCGGACCGAGGAAAGTCGCCCGGTCACTGCCGCCCCACCGACTGCGCCCCCAGAGGTGGATGCGGGACCCCAGCAGCAACCACCTTCTGAGCCCGTCCGCATCATTCACAAAGAACAGGACCAGATTTCCGCCTTCTGCCTCAACCAGGTACACTCCCCCTCAGCCAGGTACACTCCCCCCCATCCGGGGCAATATAATCAATTCAAAGACTTTCCAAAATTTTCACTCCCGGGATATATCCCATAGCATCATGTTATTTATTTTTGCTGCATAAATAAAGCTAAAATCTATGGTTCTGTCAGTTTGTTCGGGCATCACGAGAAAAAGGTTGTACTTACATTCAAAAACTGCTTATCTCAAGGATGACCCAAGATGGAACCTAGGCGATGTGGTGTACAAAACTTTCAATTTTTGAGGGTGATGGGAATATCTCATATTTTTATTTTTTATTTTAAAGCAATGATTTGTGAAAGTTATTTCAAAAGTTTCGACGAGACAATTTCAAAAATAACGTATTTTTTGAACGGGGGATACATGAACAGCAGGGCAAAGTTGCATGCAACGATGTGTAACCCGCTAGTAGTCTGTTTCTTGTTAAAGCATTTACTGCAAATTCTAGCTTCTCATTGTATTTGGAAGAATAATTGCAAAGCCCTCGTCAACTTATTAAGTTCGGATTCTAGAAAGTTTTTGGGAACATAAGAATTATCTTGAGGATTTGGAATCTTAAAAAAGTATCTTTGTAAATAAAACTCTAAGTCTGTCTGTAGTTAGAGTATTTTTGAAAACTATTTGGGTTTTATTAGTTTCAGGTCAAACTTCCTGACAGTAAGCATTATTTCATGTTTTCTCAGTTGGTATTGATCCTGGGAGAAGGATGTTCTTGATTCGAGATCAGTTGTAACTTCACTAGTAAAAGCTGGTGGTAAAATAACACTTAATTAGCCTTACGGTCTCCGTAAGGTAAAATATATTTATTTTTAACAAATCGGTCAACATTCGGCCATTTTCAAAACTATAAACAACTGAATATTGTTGAGTTATTTACAACTATCCTATACTACGATATATTCACACATATCGATGGTAAGTATATTTTCGTATAAGATTAAATCTACTTATCACCGATATGTGTAAATATAATATGGCTAGTTATGTGTAACTCAGTAAATTGTTTATGATTTTGAAATTGCCTGAATGGGTGAACCGGAAACCGAAGTGAAAAAAATACTTTTATTGGGTTATGGACTTGAAAAATAAAATAAAACTGGTTTATTTAATATATTGTCTAATTTCACTAACTATATATACATGGGAGTACTTTCGGTATTTCTACCATCCTCAGCCAAAAGCATAAGAGATAAGACTCCTCTCATAAGAGATAGAGGATGGTAGAAATACCGAAAGTACTCCCATGCATATATAGTTAGTGAAATTAGTCAATATATAAAATAAACCAGTTTTATTTTATTTTTCAAGTCCATTTGAATTATTTCACAATATCTCTGCAATTATGTCACTTTTCATTTATTGGGTTATCTAAAGATCAATCAAGTGTTGATAAACAAAGAACTTGTTTATCTTTTTTACTGTCAAATTCCACAAAAATTAGTTTATAAATATATTTTTGTGGAATTGGACAATATAAAAGATAAACCCTTTTTTTATTGTTTATTTATTCAATTAATTGTTGTTTATCAACCTTTGACTGATTCCTACGTGAAAAATTTACCGAATGAACACGTAAGAAATTTTCATTTTAGACAATTTATGTTCATATACATTTCTTCGCTAAGTTATAAATAATGGAGATAAATAAGTAGCGAAGAAGACGAGAAGTACCGAGGTTGAGAGAGACGTGCTCGGAACTGAGGGGGTAGAGAGAATAAAGGTCGATCCACATTCGCACATATCCGTGACGGTACGACATCAGTGCTTCCCGTGTCAGTACCATCCGTGATGAATGTTTCACTGAAATTCACACAGCACCGCCGTTTCCATGTCAGTGCTCTCAATGGCATCTATGATTACCTTTTGTAATTCCGACAGTGATCTCTGTTTGTTTTTCAAGTGCATCATGAAATTTAGCATAGAACATCTTGCTGCAATAGCATTGCTCTTAGACGAGGAAGAAGAAAATAAAAGACAGTGGGTTCATCCTTTGTGGACGCTTCGGGAAGTGGAAGAGAGTTCATAACGTTGTATGTAGGATTAGTGGACCATCGATATTCATTTATTCCCGATTTCCTTCCACATGCTTCTTTTCAATTCAGCGTCCGTATACTTCGGATCTTCCATATTGTAAAGAACTGGCCGCTCCCGAACCAACTCTATCAACATTTCGTCATTCATGCCTAGAAAATTAAAAACTTAAACCAAATTGACGAAAACAACTGTGTTTCACGTCCGTGTTGAAAGAAAAATATCGGTGGCGACGGATTTCTTGTGTTTGTCACGGACGCCTGAAGAGTACTGAGACTGCGTCGGAACTGTTGGAATATGTCGCGTCATTCCCACTTTGTTTACATGGCATTACATCATGCCGATATTTTTTTTTACTGAAGCTCCCGTTACTGCAGTGAAGTCGCCGTCACATTACGGATATGTGGTTCGACCTTAAGAGTATTATTCTTTGTACGGTATTCGCACATGATCAGCTTCACGTAAGGTAATAACATAATAGTATATAACGCAAAGCTACTCCCGGCAACCTGCTAATAACAGTTAAAATAATTAACGACATCTATCGAAATTCAAATAATTATCTCAAAACATTTTCATAGAAATCGTCTACCGGAAGAAAATACTTTTGATGGGACCAAGGCAAATCAAAAGTATTTTATTGTACATTAGTGTAATTCAAAGTTACTGGAGCCTCTCTTCAAGTAGTTCTTAAACTATTCGAACACATTCTTGGCTTTTTTTTTTTGGCACGGAATGTTTATCTAAGAAAGACATTCAACAGCATGTTTTCAGAACGCATACTGGTTAGAATTACAGTATTCCTTAAATGTCTTATTAAGATTGTCCTCTATATTTTTTCTCAGGTGAACGGGGGCCTGCTGGCTCTGGCTACGCCTCGTGAGGTCCAGGAGATGGACATCTCTCTCCTTCTGGACATGCCATCCTGGCTGGAGGACGAGTGTGAGTTTGACCTCATCAATTGCCCTCCCAAGTAAGTATTCCTATATAGTCTAGTAGAGACCTCAATCTAAATGACCTTGGTGGTTGGTCGGATGTTTATTAAATTTCACTTGTAGCATTTAAGTCTCGTTCAAATGGCGGAAATGCCCAAAAAATTAAATGAGCCAAATTTTAAGTTGAGAAACGTGAACATATTGTGGAAACTTGTTATTATAAATAAAACAAACTTCTTCTTTTAAATATTGTCTATTGCAGAAAAAAAATGTACAAAAATACAAGGTTTCGGTTTTTGTATTACTTTATTTTGTGGAATAGACAATTAAACAAGTGAAAGAGATAAAAAAAAAAACAGAATATCTTTTATCAGTTTATTAGCGAGATTGTATATCTCTTCCGTTTTTGCAGCGTAGCTCCTTACGTGCCGTTGTTCTCTCTGGCAGTGAGTTGGTAAAAGCGTTACGACATGGAAATGGCAACGAAAGTTTCACTCTCCCCTCCCCGACTCCGCCGACCGGCATTAGGAAGGGAGGAAGGTTTGGGAGGGGGCGGCCGGAGAGGAGGCATGAATGAATCTTGGCGGGCTTTGTAACGATAAATATGACTTCTCAATCATCAATCTGATGATGATCAGAATCATCAATCAATAAGACCTTTCTTTGATTTTGGCTGGAATTTCAATGAGAATTTTGCAGAAGAGAGGGCTAAGCCATTGATTAAGTTTCTTTTTGACACATTTAAACTGACAATGGTTAATGATCGAAAGTTAACGACAACAAGATATTATCAACATAAACGTGCACAACTAAAGACGCTGTGTTTGCAATAGTCGTAGAAAAGATTGAGTCTAAAATTTATGATTTACTGTCTATAAACCAATCATTTCAATTATAGATTTTGAATAAAATAATTTCGAGTCTAGGCCAATAACTATACATAACATAGATGAAAATAATGAGACAAAATCTGATGATATGGATGTTGATAGCTAAGATGAGATGTCGATAGATTAAGTTGATGACTAATAATTAGTGTTATAAACATAATAATTATTATTATAAATTACATGCCAATGTACAATACCGATAAACTTTCTCAAGCATAATACTTGCAAAATACTTGTGATTATATGATTCTATGTACATGATTCCATGACAAATAGTACTTTATACAATAGAATTGTATATTATACTATTTTAATATTGTAATAATATGTAAATAAAATTTTGTTACAACTACTCTAGAATATTTTATTCCTGAATACTCTCCTAAGATCGACCACTTTCATCATAATACTCCTTAAGAGCTTGAATTCGATTACTTTTCCCTAATAAATTTACGTGGACAATTTTATTATTTGATAATTTCAATTTTAAATTATTTCAATTTAAAATTACTTTCAGCCAAAAATTATTTTCAACCAGAAACATCCGCTCCTGCCGCGCGTCCCTTGACGCACACCGGTTTTTATGTTTAATGTAGGCCTAGAAGGTGAAGGTTGGGGGTTCGAATCCAGGCCACTTTTTCTTTGACTTGTGGACATCATGCACCTTGAATCTTAGGGATGTCATGCATTCCGAAGTAGAAAAAATGTTACCTGAAGACATTTATTATTTATTAGTTAAGTTAGTATAACCGTTCCCGTTTCATGTATATTCATTTTAAAATTTCCTTTGAAATAGTTATAAAAAACTATTCTTATAAAAATTATATATATATATATATATATATATATATATATATATATATTAAATAAATTATTTTTAAGTTGTATTCAAACGTATTCGACAGTTTAAATCATAGGTTAATGTTTAAACATTGCCTGTGTAGAAATAGCAGGTTTTGCAATACTAGTTATTTTTGCTTGTTGTATAACTAGGTATTTTTTTAAATCCAGAAAGCATTCAAGAACAAAAATAAATCATATCATATTAATTCATTTTATAGAAAGATTGATAAAATTGGCTTAACAGTTGCGTAATACTTATGTAGGATGTTTACTATTGCAGACACTGCAGAAATCAGATTTGTTTGATAAAAATACAATATAATATCTTTTAATTTATAAATTGAAGTTATACTGGAACTTTTGTTGTAAGAATTTTTAAGTAAATATAATGGGAACTTTTATTATTGGCTTACTTACAAAATAACTGTTTTAATAGAAGAAAATTAAAAACGTTTTATAAGTTATTGGTAGCTGCTATTTCGTTTTGGTTAATTTGACTGTTTGGTTTCAGAGGAGACACGGGTGACATGACTCCTGCAGCCTCCAGCTTCCTCGTCATCCAGACACCCGTTGACAAAATACAAGGCTCTCCCAACCCGACAGGCTCCAGTCCCCAGCCGGGTGTCGCTGTTCAGTCGGGTCGTGGCGCTTCCATGGTAATGAATAACCGTTCTTGCAAAACGCATGATCATCATGCCAGTTTTATTAATATTCAAACAATAGTACATATTGTAATTTAGAAATATTAACATATGTTTATTATGGGATCCTAGAGGGGTCATTTGTCTGTTTTTCTATACTGTAAGGGAGCACTCAGCTCCGTTAATCTGTGTAGATGACTTAAAACACTGCTGTTGGCCAGGATTGACAGTTAAAACATTATTTATGTTGTAAGCAAAAGTGCATACTTATTGGAAACTAAAGTTTTAACCCTTTTGAAAATATATAAGTAGTGGATATTTAAATTGTCTGTTTCTACTGAAAGAAATATGGAGAACTGTGGAAAACTGTTTCGTGTCGGTAGCTGCATTTTCGATTGACATTAACTACATGTAGATGTGGGTATCGACAGCCGAGTTCAATATCTAAAAAGTTTGAAAACAGCAATTTAAAATGGCTTTACTATTTACATAAGTGGGCGCAGCCGAAACATATTCTCAGTATTTCTGTAAAAAACATAATGTCGAAGAGCTGTACTCTTGTTTCGACTAACCCTTCCCACTGGTTGTCCCCACTCCGAGGCCTTGTACGGATTGCTACCCCCTCCCTGGCCCATTACCCTTAAGTTCTTTTCCTAAGTCATATTGGATGTTGTGTGTCTTAAGAACAAATGTAAGGAGGCAGAGGGGGGTTGGGGCGCGGTACCAATGCCTTGGAGTGGGAAGAGTGACTTGGCTGGCCCATAGCTCGGTCTGCACCGGTCCTCTTGTTTATTGGGCGAGGGGAGAGGGGGGGGGGGGGGGTTCTTTTGGGTTGGGCCGGATGGTGATGATGATGTATTGTGCCTAGGGTCACCGAGACGTCACCCCCCTGGCCCCCAGGCCGCCGCCGGTAAGACCTCCCCTCACATATCTATCTAATGCACAAACATTACGCTTTCTCACTACTTGGGTACTTACCTACTTACGCTATCTGTCCGGTTTGTGGTGTAGTTATCGTTCATCTTCTTTCAACTTTTCTTCACTGTTTGTATTTTTTTTTTTTAAACGTACTTTTTCATGCATTACTCTTGTAGAAAAAAATAAAATAAAATAAAAATGTAATCTGAACTGTCTATCAGCTTTGGACTTCTTAGTAAATGTGGGTTTGTCCTGCTTATTTAAATATATTTAGACGGCAGAGGAGAATCTTTGGGTATACGAACAGTGGTCCGGTCCACTTGCATGGGATATATCGTTTTTTTAACCGTTAACTACTTACCTAATTCCATTTTGCCTTGAAACAAATATTTATCTACAATAAATTGATAGAAAAATGCATCTTCATATTAATATATTTATATATCTATTTGGGTAGAAAGCCATTATATATTCAAAAGTATTATTTCTGTTGTAAGATACAACACATATAAGAACCATATAGATGGTAAGCAGTTGTAATATGTTTTGTTGTTTTCCCAGTAAATTATACGAAATATGCTCATTTTTTGTTTTTACGAGAATATTTTAAAACAATTTGCTTATTTTCCCTTCCTTGAGGTGAATTAGTGGAAATGGTTCGGTCCTGACATGGGCCATCAAAACCGTTATTTATTTATTATTTTAAATATTTATTTTTATTTTCGAAAACGTTGTGACGAAATAAGTGGGAAGGTATTAGCTTGGAGTTGCATCTATTGATTAAAATATAAGTTTTAGGTTTAATTTTTTTATTTCATTTTAATCAATATAGATAAGACCTAAAATATAAATATTTAATGTAATAGTTCCAACCACCATTTTGAAAAATGGCGGTCTGCGGAATCCCAATAAAATCACGGCTTGCCTTCTCAAGTAAAAACATTGTTTCGCTTCTAAATAAACGTTTTGCGAACCGTTTCCACTAAAACAGGTATTTTCGTATCTATGGCAACCATCCACCCACTTTTGAGTTAAGCTAGTGTATGATTGTGTGTGTGTTGTGCTGCGTTACTTCAGATGAAGGGGCTCAACTTCCCCGGCTCCCATGATCCGCACTTCTGTCAGTTCGTTATCGACAGATCTCGCCACTTGCTCAAACCGGTGAGACCTTCTGTAGGGTGACCAGATCAACTATCCCTTGTAATATTCAACAAAATATTACCTGACTATCCAGTGTTCGGATGTCCAATTGAATCATTTCTGAGGAGAGCTTAAACATTTTTTGGCCATATTTTGTTGATAATTCCAAGCGAACTAACAAAGTTGGAAATAGTAATATTTAAGTATAACATTTTATCTTACACATGCAACTAAATTCACTCGTTTCCTTCAATAGTTTCACAATATTTACATAATTATATTATTCTTAAGAAGGGAACCGGGAAAAAATGTAGCTGCTATAATCAAGTTACAATGAGAATTAACTTGAGACACAAAGTCCGTAATTTCTTTAATAACTTATAATGCAAAAAATGGACATCTGACCTGTTGGTACTGAGGTATGACATTTTCAACATGAGCTAATTATTCTCCCCCCTCCCCCCCCCTTTTTTTTTTCTACTGACTGCAAGCAAAAATATTAACCCGCTATCACTCCGAGATGTAGGAAGATAGACCTTGATATGATAAGTACTAAGTACATTAATACTGTAGCCATGCAATTAATATGCTGGTCTACATCAATGGTTCAATGGTCTCCCCCGTAACTGATTGTGTTTCGAGAAGATGGACCAGTCCCTGCTCATAAAGCCTCGTAAAAACATTCCATGTGATTTATGTGGGCAACACTATGTTCAAGTACTCATATGAGATTGACATCACTATATGGGAAAAGATCTTCAAAGTCTTTTGACTGCACATATTTCGAATTACACCAACAGAAGTCATTCTGGTGAAAAATATGTGTTTTTAGGCTCACGATATTTGATTAGAAAGTTTTAAAATACCTACATATCTACACATAAAGATAGAGAGAAAAAAAAGGTTTACATTTTAAAAGATTTTATACAAATAAAAGATACGACGCTAGACGTCACCGTATTCTGATACGACTTTTTTAGACGCCATCTTGAAAAGTGTACGTTGTGAAACAACTGCACCTATCTCGGATTCTAAAGCACTCTTTTCCGAAAACGTGGAACATCAGAGTCGGGTGTCTCCAGAATTACTAGACAGAGCAGAAGAATGTATGGTTAATCTGTGAACATTATCCAAGTGCAAAAACTCCAACCATCTTCCGTATTTCTTTCCTGCATCTGCAGTTCCATCACGTATCAGATCTTTCTCTGAGCTTGAGATCGCGGGTTCGAGACCCAGCCGAGGGCCTTAGTTTATTTTATCTAGGAGGTAGATGAAACTTGAAAACGCCATCCTTCGGATGGAACGTTGAGTGATGGTCCCGAACCTGTGTGATGTCTAATGTCAGGTACTCGTTAAAGATCCCTGCCCTAGAATACACCAAGGTTGGAAAAATTTAGGACTCCCACAGTAGAGTCGGGCTCATGTCCACCAGATCGACGAATGACCGCTCTGGTAGTAGGCGATATGACGTCATAGTTTAAGCCCGGCCATGAGTCATAAAACTAACTTATGAGTCAAAGAACGTTATAATTAATTTTCGTACAAAACTTATATTTCGTCAATAGAATGGCGTTTTTAGATGTTTTAGTATCCGAGATAGGTGCAGTTATGTTTCATAACCTAAATTTTTTAAGATGGCGCTTGAAAAAGTTCTGCCAGAATTTGTTGATGTCTACCTTATTCTTTTTGGTTCTTTATATGTATATTAAATGATCCTGATGAGTAGATAAATTAGAACGAAAACGTTGTTGATTTTGTATACATGGACAGCACTAATTTTGAATGTCACCAATTTTTTCTTCTCTTTTTCCTGACGATTTGAATTCAAAAATTTCACAAGTTGATTTCTTGACCCCAAAAAACTATATTTAGACACCAAAATGGTGTTCCAGAAGCCGAAATATGTGCGGTCAAAATTATTGTCAGATGTTTTACAAAATGGCGTCTAATAAATGTTTCTCGCCATATGGTGATGTTTATCTATATTTTGTTATGTCACCTTATGTGTACATTAAGGTCTTTTTGCCCGCATGAAACAGAACAAAAAATTTTGCGGTACTTCATTTGCAGGGGCTGGACTGAGAAGACGAGGGACCATTCAGAGCCCCCCCCCCCCCCCCCCCCCCCCCCGGGTATCTTTCAACCTGGTCACCCTACCTATATTTGCATTATTATAATTAGTACAAGTGGTACATTTTTTGTCTATTACATTTATGGTAACTCTAGTGCTACCACCTTGCCTGTCCATTTTATAGATATGAGCATGTATTGTTACTTTTGCCTAATTACTGTACATTTGTATTTTATTATCTCAATGTTGAGTTGGGCTATGTAATTATGTGATCTGGTTATATTTCTACTTGTGGTGTCAACCATACATTTAATATGCCTCAAATAAGTTTTAGAAATTATTATTTTTACTGTGCGCATGCTCTTTGTCCTGCTGGTAGTGTTACTCCTTTTCTCAGTTGTGGGCCTTTTGTCTATCTTCTAGTTTATATTATTGGTAACAAATATTTGAGGAGCTGATATGCATCTTGTTTTCTACATTTTGAATTAATTAGAGACATGGATGCAAGATGCGTCCCTTGTCACCCTAGCTACCAAGGAGATCATTGGCCAGAGGATGCTTTATTTATTTTAAAAGAGAGGTGAAAATTCTGATGAAACTCGAAGTTTGGCCTCTGCAGGAAGTTACAGCCCTCCCCGTATCAGTTGGTCTACTGCCCCCACAATGTACTCCACAGTTCCTAGTTTGGCCTCTACAGGAAGTTACAGCCCTCCCCGTATCAGTTGGTCTACTGCCCCCACAATGTACTCCACAGTTCCTAGTTTGGCCTCTGCAGGAATTTACAGCCCTCCCCGTATCAGTTGGTCTACTGCCCCCACAATGTACTCCACAGTACCTAGTTTGGCCTCTGCAGGAAGTTACAGCCCTCCCCGTATCAGTTGGTCTACTACCCCCACAATGATACGGCAGGGCTCGCATGTCAGCTCCTTCCTGTCTAGTTATTGGGTCTAATCTCCTGAAATATGGCCGCTCACCATAGCTGTTAACGCCATCTAAAGTTCACAAATAATAATTAACTGTTTCGCTCCCCTGTGTCAAGTCTCTTAGAGCCGACAGATGGCTTATAAATCTTTTTCTTTTATTTTTGTATTTTTTTCTTAGATGTATTTATTTTTCAAATGTTGCTTTGTGATATTAACTCCGGTATCGGTTATCTCTATTAATATGTTTTTTCAAATGATGATTTGTGATATTAACTCCGGTATCGGTTATCTCTATTAATATGTTTTTTCAAATGATGATTTGTGATATTAACTCCGGTATCGGTTATCTCTATTAATATGTTTTTTCAAATGATGATTTGTGATATTAACTCCGGTATCGGTTATCTCTATTAATATGTTTTTTCAAATGATGATTTGTGATATTAACTCCGGTATCGGTTATCTCTATTAATATGTTTTTTCAAATGATGATTTGTGATATTAACTCCGGTATCGGTTATCTCTATTAATATGTTTTTTCAAATGATGATTTGTGATATTAACTCCGGTATCGGTTATCTCTATTAATATGTTTTTTCAAATGATGATTTGTGATATTAACTCCGGTATCGGTTATCTCTATTAATATGTTTTTTCAAATGATGATTTGTGATATTAACTCCGGTATCGGTTATCTCTATTAATATGTTTTTTCAAATGATGATTTGTGATATTAACTCCGGTATCGGTTATCTCTATTAATATGTTTTTTCAAATGATGATTTGTGATATTAACTCCGGTATCGGTTATCTCTATTAATATGTTTTTTCAAATGATGATTTGTGATATTAACTCCGGTATCGGTTATCTCTATTAATATGTTTTTTCAAATGATGATTTGTGATATTAACTCCGGTATCGGTTATCTCTATTAATATGTTTTTTCAAATGATGATTTGTGATTTTAACTCCGGTATCGGTTTTCTCTATTAATATGTTTTTTCAAATGATGATTTGTGATATTAACTCCGGTATCGGTTATCTCTATTAATATGTTTTTTCAAATGATGATTTGTGATATTAACTCCGGTATCGGTTATCTCTATTAATATGTTTTTTCAAATGATGATTTGTGATATTAACTCCGGTATCGGTTATCTCTATTAATATGTTTTTTCAAATGATGATTTGTGATATTAACTCCGGTATCGGTTATCTCTATTAATATGTTTTTTCAAATGTTTTAGTTGCTTCCTTTAACAGATATATACCCATAGATTTTAATTTTTTTTGCTTTTTTTTCCTATAAAATATTATGTATTTTTATCTTTGAAAGGTTTCTTCTTTTTTGTTTTTCCGTATCTATATATCAAGTCGATCATAATATGGTTAATAATGCCTTCGCTGCAATATTTCTAGCATGGATTTTTGCTGTTATTTTTGAGAACTTCGACTCGTGAATATTGCATGAAATGTATTAAATATGTTTTTTTTTTTTTTTGGAAATTCAGTCTTGTTAAATGATGAATTTTGTAAAAATTCCAGATACTACATAAACCTCATAAAAATGTATCGAAATTGTTCTTTTGATTTGAAAATCCCTCGATGTAGTATGTTATTTATGTCCATATTTCTAAAACTAATTGCATATAATCCGTATTACCTTGTACCTATATAATATATAGATAAGGTTACTACTGATTATATGTTATATAAATTATAATGTTGAAAGTTAACCTGTGGACAGGTGCTGAAACATCGGATTGACGGAATCAGGAAAATGAGCGCACACCCCCTTCTCCCACTCTGTGAGTACAACTCTCTCTGTACAACTACGTATATATAGATATAGATATATAGTAACAACATTATATCGCCTTACACTTTCTCTGCATCTTTATCTTCCTCTCATTTATGGATTACGTTTATATACCAGCACAGAGTAATAAATAATTGAAGTGAAAAAGAAAAAAACAGAACGGATGAAACATTGCGTTTTGGCCTTAATTCGAATGACACATGCGTTTTTTAGCTGATATAATCAGAAGAAGTTGATGGAATCAAATTTCAGATGTGATCATTGACAACTGGAATTTTTCAATAAAGATTTTCAGCGGTTTGCAGAGTTATTGTCTATAATTGACATCCTTTTTAATCTTAACCTAACTGAAGCTGAGAAGGATGGAACGTACGACATCTCGACACCACCTTGCGCTGAGTTCGATGATGTTAAGTTTGGTCAATAATTTCCTTTTTTCTTTTCGCTTTGAATTTCGTAAAAAAAAAAAAATCATATTTTATGTTTTAACTTTGTTGCTTTTCACTTCATTGTAGCTGATAATTATTTTCTAGGATACAAATCGTAACACGACGCCATAATTCGAAGTAACAATTAATGTGAAAGATAAAGCGTTGTTGGACATCTGTTGTGGGTCAGCTTTTACAGTACTTGTAGATCTATTTTTTACTTCTCCAGTTCAATTATTTGTAATAAACGTATAAATATATAATATATATATATATAAATGAAAGTTTTTACTCTCCCTCTATATTCTTTTCATCTTCGACCGATTTGGCTGAAAGTCAATAGGTGTCGTCCCTATGGGATCAACATATGAAATTTCATGTCTATACATTGATTACATCGGCAATGATTTGAACTCTCCTCTGAATGTACCTTCCCTTTGGCCAATTTACCTGGAAATCAATATATAACCTCCTCATTGGTTTCTGGGTACAAATATAATATTATTTGTCAGTAAATTCATTCTCTCGGAAGTTATTTTGTACATAAACACGCATACATACTTTTTTTTTTTTCATTTTGGATTCCAGGGGTAGAAAAACATGAAATTCCGCTGAAAACTTAACATAGAATTTCTAACTGATTACAAAACTTTGTACGACGTATAACTGGGGGAGTAATAAAGTATACATGATTTACCAAGTCTTAATTCCTTAACTTAGTTATTAAGTTGGGTGTCGTGTCAATGAGTACATTACGGTGAGTACATACATGCATCAGCTCATTTTGAGGTTGAGTGGTATGTTTTAGATCTGACGGGGTCGCAAGACGGCTCCGTGCACATGTGGGAGTGGGGGCACAGCCAGGCGGTGACCACCCCGCGCCCTGGTGGCACTTTCGCCAAGGTGACCAGAGTCCGGTTCTCGCAGCACGGTAACAAGTTCGGAGTAGCGGATGGGGACGGGAACCTGAGCCTCTTCCAGGTCGGAATCTCCTCCCCCACCACCAGGCCTTTCTTCGTGAGTACTCATCACATCTATATATATATATATATATATCAATTCAATTTTTCTATTCGTCTGTGTCTTCAAACAAAAACGCTAAAGAGATGTTGACTTTCTGGAAACTTTCTGGACAATTTAAGGATTGCCTAACTCAAAATATAGGATATTTGGCACCAAAGAGAATTAATTTAGAGCCTTATTGAAGGGGAAGCGTCTAGATTTTATAGTCACAATTTTTCATGCCATTTCTGGTCTTCTACCACGGAAAATTTATCATTTAAATGTTTAATTTTGTTTTGTTTGTGACTCTTCCCAGTCTTTAACTAGTAAGGTTATATTGCATTCTACTGGAGCGTTCTTTCATCGCTACCTCAAAGATAAAAAATATAAGGTTCCTGGCAAGGTTCAAACCGCGACCTTCAGCATAATAGGCAAGCACGCTACCTCGGCCCTCTGGCGTTCAATTGCCAAAAAGCCCATTCTAGCTGAAAAGCCCATCCGAAGGTCGGCATGCTCAAGGTTTTTTCACCTCCCAGCTAAAAAACCTAAAAGCCTCTGCCGGGTTTCGAACCCTCGATCTTTAGCTCAGAAGGCTGTACAATTATATTTATAAATATTGTAAAATATAAGTGTTTGAAGCAAGATCCCTCTGTTCCTATACTAATATATAAATAAAATAAAACAGAAAGGAAAATATTATTTTAGTATAATACAATTAGTCAAATTTGAAAAACAGCAGTTTTCTTTATCTGACATATCTGCAGTAATCAAGGAGAGTCGAGGAATTGTTAAGCCTGATCGGAGCGTTATGAAAAATATAGACACATGAGCCCCCGTCATGTCTTCCAATCTCTTAGATAAAATGTAAACAAATTATTCTTGTTTTGTCGATAATAAGGTACCATTTATGAATGTACCAAAATAATTTTAATATTACTATTTTTTTTTTTTCGAAATAAGTAAAATGTTTTTGTCCGAACGAGTTTTCTCTACACTTTGCTTACTTTCTCTCGAAATATCTTCCAAAGATAACTATAAACAATAAACGACCAACATTTTCAGAAGAAATCCAGTTTTCAGATCTAATTTGTTTTTACAAAGATGTTGATAGTTCTCGAGAAATCGTTTTGTCAACTTGAAGATGGACAATTTTCTACTTTAAAAATTTGTAACGCTTATATCTACAGAACTAAGAGTGCTAACCATGAAGAGTTAGTAATTTGAAGCCCTTTGAAAGCTCTTTATATATAATTGTGTTTCGCATCGGTTTATGCATTTTCGAAATATAGTTGTTATAATTTCGATATTAAATTTTAATACGTGGTATGAACTATTGATGGAGGGTAGCACACAAGTTCAAAAAGACATTATCTCTGAGATATTCCTTTACTTTTTCTTCCTTAATTTATTTATAAACTCTGTGTCTTAAAAATTATTTTATTTTCTTTCATGAATAAGCATTCATAATTTATATAGTGGTTTCAATTTCGTTATTTTAATATTTTCAACTCTTGACACAGTACACAACTGAGGAAGAAGGCCTTTGGTTTTTTGGAGACTAGTTTTGGTAGGTTCCACAGAAGAGAAAAGGCGCGTAGGAGGTTCCAGACATGGAAATTAAACACACAATTAAGACACATGAGATTGAAAGAAAACAACGAAACTTGAATCAGTAAAAAGTCTCAAAATGATCTCTTCTCTCAAGAGATTCGAGTCTTCTCTCCTTCAACTAGTCTCACATAAACCGCCTTATTGATCAGTTGTGTACTACCCTCCATCAATAGTTCAAAATATTAAAATATAGAAATTATAACCACCCTATATTAATATACATTTTATAGGCTTATTCATAAAAGAGAAGAGAATAAGTTTCAAAATACAGACAATGAGTTTATTAAATAAGTCAGGGATTCTCGAACAGCTGTATGCTACTGCTACCATCTATCAGTGACTTCAATAAGTAAACTTCACAAATTTCAATAATTTTATTGAAGTTAATTTACAAGTGAGGTTGTTGAATGATCTGGGTAGCATGGAACATTTGCTATTGGTGGTGTTTTGTTTCAGACGGCCCAGTGCCACAACAAGGTGACCAGCGACTTTGTGTTCCTCGGCTCGTGCAGCATGGTGGCCACGGCTGGCCATAGCTCCGAAAGCAAGAACGTGGCCCTTTGGGACACCCTCCTCCCTCAGAGGAAATCCCTCATCATAGGTATGTATACGTGCGGGTGTACACTCAAGTGACCTCCTATAAACCTTCCACAGGTTATTGTATAGTTATGAACGTCTACATTGAAACATGATATACTCCATATTTATTTTTTCGTTTCGCAGCCAAAACTCGAAATCTGAAAAACAATGGTACAATATCAATACGGTATATAATTATGCGCCAAACAAAATTGTCTATGCAGGGGCGGATTTATCGAGTGAGGGAGCTCGAGGCACTGGATTGTGGATTTGTAAATCCACCCTGTATAATATTGTTACAATTTCATAATAATCAATACAATATTATACACATATGCACATGGGCGGATTAACAATTTCTCTTTAATAATTATCCTTCGAAACGGTAACGTTTCTACATTTTTTTTTTTTTTTCTTTTAATTCTTGGGTTTACTGTTTGATTATTTGTAACTATAGGTTTTATTTCGGTTTAATAACTAACTTACTTTGATTTAATTAATGGGGGAATCGGTGGTGTTCTCAATCTCTTTTTCTATATTTTTCTACAGGTTTAAAATCGTCCATAGATGAATTCCGCATGCTAATAAGATATAATGGTGTTCTTTGTTTCAAATATTAAATTTTTATGATTTATAACAACTTATTAATTTTTCGTTTCAATTTATTTTCACTGCACTTTTCCTTAGAAATATAAATATAAAGCAGAATAAATGGCCAAGTAAGACGATGCAAAGACAGGTTAGCTAGCATGTGAGATGGGGGCTAAGGATGGCGTGTGGTGTTCTAGCGTTCAGCTGCCACGAGCAGGGAGCCTCCTCCCTTGTGTTCGCCCCACAACATCAGCTCCTCATCTCGGCCGGCAAGAAGGGCGATGTCTGCATCGTGGACGTCCGAGCTCGGGCCATGCGTCAGCGGTTTACCGCCCACGACTCAGCCGTCAAGTGCCTCGCTGCGGACCCTGCTGAGGAGTTCTTCGCTACAGGTGCCTCGGACGGCGACATCAAGGTAAGGCCTCCTCTCATCTTTATCTTCCCCAGCATAGCAAATATAGGGGAAGGGATGTAATGGATCAAAAATTCGAGGCGGAATTTGCAACGGAATTTCATGTGTTTTTCGACCTCTAGGTTCCAAATATGAAAAATCTATGTGTCTCTGAACACGATAAATCCGATGATAGAATGAATGTATCGACACGAAATTTCGTATGTGAATCCAGAACCCTGTAATGATTACTAATAATTGTTTTTCAGTTTCCAAAGGGAAGAGGGAAGCTTAATTTAAAACTCATATAACTTATCGGCTTGAAATTTTATATGTGTGACCAAAGCCCCATAAGGACAACACCTATCGACTTTCAGCCAAATCGGCCAAAGGGGAGGGGGGATTAGAGGAGAGGCTCAATTCAGAAAATCTAATAACTCCCAATTTAATGAATTTATAGACTCAAAATTCAGTATGAGGATTTAGGAGACCCTATGTAAGCCAAGTGTTGAATATTAGCGCAAACGGTGAACTGGTTTTGGAGGGGGAGCACACAGTTAATTGATTAATTCACTGACTTTTTTTTTTTGGATACTAAAGCCTCTATCAGAGATGGCCACTTGCACGTATGTGCCTGGAGGAGACTAACAGATTATTCCTGGAAAAGGCCTTTTCCGCTGACGATCTGGTACAGGATTCGCCGGGCCAAAGTGACATCAGGAGCGCTGCCCGTATCCTGCCGGAGACGGAAGATGCATCTGATTGGGATGAAATCGACCTGCTCTTGGGGGTTGGGAATCAGAAGAGCCCCTGGGAACGATCTCATCGACGCCGCTATAAAGAAGAAAGCATTCCAGACCATCAAGACGAATCTTCTACATCTGTTCAATGCTTGTCTAAAGCGAGGCCACTTCCCAGGCGCTTGGAAGCGCGCACTAATATGCACCTTTGTTAAGCCCGGGGACAGGGACCTCTCCTTGACAAAGAGCTATAGACTAATTAGTCTGCTCCCCGTCTTTGAAAAGTACCGGAGACTCTTATTTGTAACGGAATTCACAGGCAACTACACGCCTTAGTATCCCGTAGATAATTTGGCTGCATGAGGTGAAGATCTGCCGAGGACGCATTGAGGATGCTGAGAGTAGACGTAGGAGAACGCGAAGGCAAATTTACCCTCTGCGTTTTCTTCGATATTGGTTCGGCCTTCGATTGCGCCTGGTGGCCAGCCATTCTCACGCGACTGCGGACTATGGGATTGCCTAGGAATATATTTGCGCTGATCTCTATCTTCCTTAGCGCTCGATCCGCCACCATAAGCCAGCTCTATACTTGCTCTACAGTGGATGTCACTAGAGGCTGTGCTGCGCTAAGCTGGCTCTCACCGAGTAAAACCTCGGTCTTACTGATGAGGGGAAGACCCATTGCTCGACAACGTCTGGTTTTGACGGTCCATGTGTGGCACATTGAATGCCCAGCTATCATAACGGAAGTATGGGGTGCGGATCGCCAAGGGCCTGAAAGTGATGCCCCACGTTGTTGCCATTAAGGAAAAGACGATAGCCACTTTCAACGCCCTGAGCCGCCTAGCCCGTGCGACGTTGAGCCTCGACTATTCCGCGTGTAGTACCATCTACACAGGGGTATTCGTGGCTATGGCAATGTACGGTGCTGCAGGTTGGTGGCATCGCCTCACGAATCAGCAGTGCACGATTCTGATGCAAGCCCAGAGAGCAGCCCTTTTAAGGGAACTATCTCTATGGCTGCGCTGCAGGTACTAGCGGGAGCCCCCCCCCCCCCTAAACTTCATCTTGGATGGAGCTACTGCTGCTCTGTCTACTCAAAGAGGTTACATGTTCTTCACTGTTTAAGTTTGTGTATTGTTTTGTGTTTTGTTTTATTATTTTATTTGTGGATACCAGTGTGATCCTATTGAAAGGATTAAACCTAAAGCAATAAGAGAATACTATCTTGAAGGTAGGACAATTAATTTTATATTCACCCATATCATTTCACACTTTCAATTATTTTGAAATGGTTCTGTGTGGTTTCTATGTCAACCATGTACCAACAAGAAATGGAAAGAGTATACAATGCTGTGCATGCCTAAATACCTTTCACGTAAATGAAAAATGTAGTCAGTTGCGTGACAATGACTATGCATTTCTTAAGGGGAACAATCAGTTGACCCTTTGGAAATGCAAAATTTGCACAGCAAATAGACGAGAGAGTCTGCTTATACAGCGTGGAGCCATACCCCTCGAGCAATCTAATTCACCAGGGTCCAGCCCCCCCCCCCCCCCCCCCCAAAGCACCTGTCAGAAACCGTTGTTGGAACTACAGGAATTTAAACAGCTTATGTTATCCAAATTCGCTGAACAGGCCTCTCTAATAAACGATTACAAACGTTCAGTCGATTTCTGCTGTAGTAAGTACGATGAATTTTTAGACAAATTAAACCTCGCCATCAGTGACAACTTTCGTCAAGATAAAAAAATCGAGATTCTAAATAAGAAAGTCACTGAATTAAAAAATCAAATAGAGAACCAAAATACCGAAATCTGTGATTTACAGCAAAGGATGAGGATGAATAACATCGAAATAACAGGAGTCCCTCAAACCGATAGTGAAGATGTTATCGACATCATGAATCTAGTGGCCAACAAACTAAACATCGACTTCAAGACTGATGATGTGGAGAGAGCGCACCGAGTTCCTTCTTTTAGTAAAAATAAAATAAATCCAATAGTGGTCCGCTTCCAACATTATTCATCAAAAGTGAAGTGGTGAGAGGCCTTCAAACCACACAAATTCAAACTTTCGTCTCTAGACTTATCATCGGAATTATTCCCTTCAGAGCAAAAGATTTTCATATCGCATCACCTTTCACCGGCGAACAAAAAACTACTCTACGAAGCACGGCAGTTCGCGAAGGAATTTAGCTTCAAATATGTTTGGTGGAACGGTAATAATGTATTGTTGAAGAACCTCGCAGGTGCTAAAAGTCAACAGTGAAATTATTGAAAAACTAAAAGTGTCACTAAAAAAGTAACTCCCAGCCTGATTAGAGCCTTTCTACTGAAAGTCCAGTGAGATATGACTTATTTAAAAATAAATATAAATGTTTGCACATCCTATTCTTTTTATGTAAAAAATTATAAATATTTCTATATGCTGAGATCAGGTATCACCTGGTCAAGTTTAGCCCACCCAAGTCCTGGCTCTGGCTCTCGTCACTCAAACTATTTCTTCTTATTTATTAATATTACTAAAATTAATCGCCTGGTTTTGCTGGTGCCTGGTATTGAAATGGGATATGAAATTATCATTTCTTCTCTCTATTTCATTCTATTTTACTCGTGTATTTTCCTTTCTAAAATTAACTGTGAAATTCCTCTGCGCCCATTTACTTACAAACGTAAGTGTACTATTGTATTCTTAATTGTCACTCTCCTTAACTGTTTACTATTTCACTCCATCGTACATAGGCATGCACAGTTAGGTTCAACATGTCCGAGATCCTAAAGTATAAGTTCGATCCTATCAACTGCCTCTATTTTAATCACGATTCTCACCTAAAAAAATATATTACACAGGCTAATGGTATACGGATAATTCACCTTAATATACGAAGTTACGGGAAAAATTTTAATTCACTAGAAGTCTTATTGCACGACTTGGATTACTGTTTTGAAATTGTAGTCCTGACGGAGACGAGAATCGATGAATCCACAGGCATTCCTATTCTTGGTGGCTACTCAGTTCTAAAGAGTAAGCATAAAGCTAACAAATGTGATGGTGTGTTGGTATTGGTTAGGGATGGGAGGTTCTCGGTGACTCACCATGATACAGTGGTAGCGGGGGCTAGCTCAGTACATCTGACTCTGGAAGACCTGTCATCTCCCGGCCCTTCGGTCACACTCCTTGCCCTCTACCGCAGCCCAGCCGGCTCACCTCAAACCTTTGTTGACAGCCTACTACATCATGTCGGCAGCACCGAGGAGACCAGAAACTCTGTTATCATAGGGGACATGAACATCCCAATCACTGGTCCCTGCAATTACCTACATGTTAGAGAAAAATACCTCAACGAGCTCCATCACTCTGGGTTTGTCTCAGCGGTTAATGTGGTTACACGGCCTTCACCGTTCGGAGGAAGTTGTATTGACCATATTTTCGTTAGATGTAAGGCACTTGTCCCTGAGGCGGGCGTTATCCGCACGTCTATCACTGATCACTTCTCCACATTCATCGTACTGGGACATCAGACGAAAAACAAAGATAGAAACAACGACTTACTGACTAAAAATAAAACTAATCATGACAAACTAAATGACCTACTAGCGGTTGAAAAATGGGGTTCAATCTTCAAACAAACGGACGCGAATAACGCTTCAGTCGAGTTTTACAAAACGCTACAATACAAACTTTACATCTCAACTAAACAGACTATCAAACTACTCTCAAAACACAGACCAATCAAACCGTGGATTACTGTCGGACTTGTGATTTCTATCAGAAAACGTGACAAATTATACAAACTGACAATCAAACAGCCGAACAACCTTAAACTAAAGTCATACTACAAAAAAATATCGAAACAAGCTCCACTCAACATTGAGGCTAGCTAAGGAGGCTTACTACCGTGACCAGCTAGATGCATGTCGAGGGTCCCCGCGGAAATTCTGGTCCATTGTCAATGATCTGTCAGGCAAACCCACAAGGAACCGGACCCAATTAAAGAACCTCCTCCCTGACCATCAGTCTGGCCAACCTGTAGCTACTCTGAACAGGTTAAATGAATACTTCTGCAAAGTTGGACAAGAACTAGCTGATCATATCAGTGCTAACTGCTTCCCACCTCCACCCTCCGCCTCTCCCAAATGTTCACTCTCACACTTCCTAGAGATAGCGGAGTCTGACGTTGCGAAGACCCTTAATGAACTTTGTGGCCGTTCCGCTCCAGGCCCTGACAATTTCTCTACCGAAGTTATAAAATAACACTCCACACATCTAGTCCCCCCAATGACTCATATAATAAATCTAAGTCTAAATTCTGGTTCCTTACCCCACTTACTAAAAAAAGCTAAAGTCATCCCCATCCATAAAAACGGTCCTACCCACATTTTATCTAACTACAGACCTATTTCCATGCTAAATACAATCTCTAAAATACTAGAAAAATGTGTTAAACATGTATTAATGCAATACGTTTCTGATAACCAGTTGCTCTCCTGCAGACAATTCGGTTTTCAGCCGGGTAAAAAAACGAGTGACGCATTACTGGAAGTCATCTCCACAGTCACAACCGGACTCAACGAGGGAGAGAAAGTACTCGGAGTCTTTCTCGACCTCGCTAAAGCCTTCGACTCTATTGACAGGGACATTCTAATTCAGAAACTGAAACAAATAGGGATAACGGGGACTATACTAAGATGGAACGAATCATATCTAACTAACAGAACACAATATGTCTCAGTTGAGGGTGTGGAGAGTGACACGAAACAGATAGACTATGGGATCATCCAAGGCAGTACCTTGGGTCCTGTTCTATTTCTCATCTACATAAACGAGATAACAGTATACGAACCGAAGGAAGGTAGGATAGTGTTATTTGCAGTCGATACTGTGGTGTTGTACCGTGGACGGTCCTAGCGTGAGGTGTTCGAGTACGCTGAGCTTCACTTAAAGGACATACTTGGGTGGATTTGTTCTAACTCTCTCACGCTTAACGTAGCAAAATGCAAATACATAACATTTTCGCTGACATCTATCAATCCTGAATATCCCTTAAAAATCCATAATTGTGACTCCACCCTCTGCTGTTCCTGCCTACCCCTCGAAAGGGTCTCACAATATAAGTATCTAGGAGTCTGGGTAGACTCTAGATTAAATTGGGCCTTTCATATCCAGCAAGTAACAAGGAAAGTAAGGAGTATGCTTTTTGCATTTAGAACCCTGCGGGAAGTCTTACCTGTCAAGGATCTGAAAAATATATATCACGCATACATAGGTTCAATGTTAGACTATGGGATCATGGCCTGGGGCGGTTCAACAGCTTCAGCTGTAAAGCCGCTGGTGACCGCCCAAAAACTAGTTATAAAGACCATTTTGAAAGTCCCTGCTACATTTCCTACTATGCAAGTTTTTTCCGTTTTCCGTTCTCCCGATCCGGCATATATACCTCAAAAACCTCCTTAGACAGTATTTCCTAAATGCTTCAGATACTCTCTGTTCTGTTCCTCACCGATACCCGACACGAACCCCTCACTCCACCAGTACTATCGTACACAGACCACTCACCACTTGGACGACCAAACAGACACCGTTTATTATAGCAACTCTTTTCAATAATTTGCCCAAAGATATAAAACTAGAAATAGAAAACCGGAGAGGTTCTCTGGGCAGGTACATGACTAGAGTCATGGAGTGGGTCACCGGACTGAGCTCTGATCAGGTTGAGTCCTTGTTAAGTTCTCTCTACTCTGACTAGCACGACGCTCTGTTCTGATCTCTTCCCATGTATGCTGTTGTACTCTGCCAACGTCACGTCCACTTGTCTTGTCTCTCACTCGATTAAAATTCAATGCCAGGTCTCTGGGTTGTCAGGTTCATTCCATCAGCACTTCATTATTCATTTATTTTTATATTATTTTTCTTCTATATTACGAGAATATTTCTTATTTCTCAGACTCCGTCTTCTGGGAGGAGGTAGCCTATTTATCCTGTAATATTTATCTTTTATTTTGTAATTATCTAAAGGCATTAAATAAAAAAAAAAAAACTGTCATTTCGTACTTCTGCAGACGCAACATGCTCTTACGAGCAGATATTGATTAGCCTTTACGCCTAGCCCTGGAGGAAGAGATGCGCGGACGGGATAGACCAGAGCGCTGCAAGGACATCGTCCAGAATTGGATAGTGGAAAAATGGCAACAACGTTGGTCACGATGCTCGGATGGCCGAACGACATACGTATCGTCCCCGGTCGTTCGAGTCCGCTTTGACTCAACATGGGTACAGCCAAATCACTGGACGTCCCAAATATTATCAGGTCACGTTGATTTTAACTCCAAGCTGTTCTTCTTTCTCAGGATGAACACCCCGAACTGTTCGTGCTGCGGTATTGAGACTGCAGAACATGTGTTTCACGAGTGTCTGCTATACGACCAAGCTAGGGTGGAGTTGATTCATGGCACAAGATCGTATTTGGGATTGGGTCTTAAGGCAGATGATGACGGAAACAGACTACCCGATGTTCTGCCAATTCGTCGGCTTCTGGCGGGAGCAGAAGTAGGCACTGTAAGATGGGCTGGGAACGATCGGCGCAATTGTTCTACCGATGCTCAATCCCAGTCCCTCAGTAACTCCTTGTTCCCCGAGCTCTTCTCCCCATGTTTGACAGGGTGATATTGCATCAATGCAAGGCGCTCCTTTAAAACGAATAATATAATTTGAGTAAAAAAAATACTACATAATTTATTATAGATAATAGTTTTTCAGTTCCCCTATGCATCACGAAATAAACTGGCTGTAGATAGTCACGATACAAATCTACAGATCCATGCATTCAACATATAGCCTACACAAAAAAACAGTTTTTTACATTAATAAATTGTTTATTCGCGAAGTCGTTTTGACCACATTTCCGTGCTTGAACCATACTATTGAATACCAAACTGACTCACGTTGATCACCCTTTCTCATAAAAACAGGATGACAACTAGTCTGAGGAAATTTTTCCCAATCAATCTAATTATTAATTACGACGAGCAACGCATTATCAGTTTTTTTTTTTACATTTATTTACTTTTTTCTGATACAAGATGTTTGGGACTTTTCAGAAAATCTGCCTTACAAATTATCCTGTATTTTTTTTAATCATCTTAAATAAATATATACCTTTATCTAATTAATGTTTTTTTTCTAGTTTAACGCGAAAGGTAATATCGGAATGTTAATTGTGTATTGTGCCTAGGTGTGGAGCCTCACGATGCACCAGATGCTGTACAACTTCGCCGGAGAGCACGCTAAGTCGAGCTTCTTCAAGCCGATAGGCCAAGGGGTGACTCAGCTTTATCTGGACAGCAGCGCAAGGCTCTTCTCCTGCGGCGCCGACGGGAGCATGAAGGTCCGCCAACTGCCCGAAGAGCGCGAACAGGGTGGCTAAGCCCCCCACTATCAACCAACCATCTACAATACTAATGTAGTTTTTAAGGATGTCCAAACTCGCAGCCTAATCTATTTTGAGCTTTTTTTCAAAATGAAAATTAAAAAGATATAAGTAATAATTTTAGTAAACTCTACGAACCACATTTTCTCGGTACAAATGCTTCTATTGAACTAATGTTAGCTCCCATAAAATTTCCCATATTTTCTTCCTTTATATTATTTCAATTTAACAACAACAAAAAAATGTACATTTTCTTTTGAAAGCTCTATATTTATATTGTATTGTGTATTATACTATTTTATGATATTTCTATTTATTGTATATTGTTTTATTAGCAACATATATTTGTTTATTTACTGAAGTTTATGGGTGTTTGAAATCAAATAAATGTAACTAAAAACATAAATTAAACGTAAAGTCTAATACCTACTTATTTATTGCTTTGCGTGTTTCACTATATTCGTTTATTTTCTTTCTTTTTTTTTAGCGATATTTACTTGACAAATCCAGTTTGTCGTAAAAAAAATACAAAATAAGTTTAATTCTGTGTGTAAATTATATAAAATAAAAAAAAGATATGTCGAGATGGAGAACGGGAAGGCTCCTAGGATTCAACTAGAGCCATCTTGTTTCTCTCTTTTTCTCCATACTTCTGTAGTTTCCATCTCACATTGATTAAGATATGCCTGTCTATTTAAATTAACTGACTCACTGTAACAAATTCACATTGCAAAAATATCAAATAATTTTTTTATTGAGATGAACTGACATTTTTCTCAATATTTTATTTTAAATGGATGACGATCAATAAACGAAACAATAATAAATATATTATTATAATATCATTATTTATTATATTGTATTATAAGTAACTCTAATGTACTGTCATTGTGCCTCAAACTATAGAAGGTGAGTTATCTTAGTATTTATATATTGTACCTGCTTGTATTGTTACTGTATCTGTCTATTGCAATATTCACATAAAAACACTCTACTCATACTATGACATTACTATGAAGTTTTTGATATTGCAAAAGGACCGTCCTATATCAAAAAATGTTTTTCAGATTATGGAATTAAGATACAACAACACCACCAATATTTCTATACCAAAGCAGCACAGAAACTCTTGACATCCTTAGGATTATGCATGGCTTGGGCTAGAAAATAAGTGGTTGATAAAAAATTAGTATATCTAACACGATGGTTTAGAATTAATAGTGTTTATTGGAACCCCACTAATTAATCAACTACCTTCAGAGTGGAGCTATGATAAGAAATGTATACCACAACGGGGAAATATTATCATCCTTTTTTACTATTTTGTTTATTGGGCTGATTTCTCACAATAAACTGTCGGCTTCCTCGAACCTATCTCTTCAAAAGTACTTATTTTTGATAGTGAGATTTTGATCTTATTTCAAAAATAACTACTTGCTCTGGGGTATTTTCAGTTTATGAACATGGCGATTTAAAGCTGCCAGGAGTCAACAGTCCTAGCATTGTTAGGGATCTTTGTTTGCACAAAAGAAGAAATCACACTATTCGAGTCTAATTGTGCATTATATATTTATTGTGTTAAATGTATCTGTTTCCATCGACGGCTTCTTCATTCTTTTTCTTGTAAAATATAGCCTAGCTTTTTTGCTTTCCCTATCAATGAAAATTTTTTCTTACGATTATTGCAATATCAACTATAATAAATCTATTTAATCTTGTTCCATCTTCCTCTTCCCTCTATGAATAGTTGGGGACTTCTATTATTAATTATGAAATATGTCGTATCTGATGACAATACTGTATGTAAGAGTATTTTTAAATTTTGTGTTGGTGTGTCTAAAGATATTATATGTATGTAATTGATATTACATACTCTAGGTATTAAGGTATGTACTTTAACCGCACTTTCAATTGTTATATGTATGTATCTATCCGCACTTGTTAACCATGTACACTGCTAGCTAGTCTTATTTATTTATTCCGTCTTCAGTTATCCAATCTTGTTTTGTTTCATTTATTTCCTTCTATTACATCACACTTTCCTCGCACATTCCATTTATTTAGTATTTTGTTGATTTGTAAATAGTTTATTTATTCCTTCTGTAACAAATTGAAAAAGTACCGTTAATGAAATAAAAGTCATCTCAATGATAAGTTTAAATCAATGTTATATTAATTAAGATGTGTGATATTTCTTTTTTCTTTGTAGATGGTTTCTTTATATAACATTAGTTAATCAGTTATATATTAAAAATAAATAAATATAATAAAAATTGTTGTATTGCATTTTTATTACTTAAATATTTGAGAGTTTTGTCAAAATCAGTCTTATTGTTTAGAGTTTGACAAAGGGTTGTTGGGTGTTGTTATTGAGGCGCTAAATATGATATTTATTTTATCACTCAAAAATATGTATTATTTTCAAATAACTATCAATAATAATTAAATAGGGAGAATTTATTTAAAGGAATTTGGTTTAATGTATTTATTATTTTTCTTGTTTGTCAAGACAATTTTTCTTTTCACAGTTATCTGCAATCTATTGTAATTACGATTGAGATATCGAGCACATAAAACAGTTATTTAATAGATTAACTTGATTTGTTTGTATATACTCAACCAAGCAATTTATGTATGTATTCAATAAACTATGAATAAATATGTCAATGAATCAATATGGAATTTTTATTTATCAATTGAAACCTGGCCCAGATCTACACAGGTGTCAACTTCACAGGAGAGCTGATTCAAGTTATAGCTCTTTTATCAGCGGTATGAGAGATCCACAGTTCGAAAGTTATTTGAGTCGTCAACAAATAAACAAAGTTATTATTAATAAAATGTTTATTAAACTGCGATAAAATGCATATCAGTTTCTTCTCTTCATTTGTTTGCGTGGTTTTGTGGCTGGAAGAGGAGGGGAGGTATTTTCTATGCGAACATTCGAATTTTCAATAGACACAGGATCACAGTCATTTTCACAGCCAACTGCCGCAATCTGAAATGAGAAACATTTGTTGATTAGATAAAGGAAAACAAATAAATCTCGAAATGAGGTAAATATATGTATATATTTGGGTGGTCCAAAAATGACAATTAAAAAAAAAAAAAAAAACGTGCACCCCTAGTTTGGAAGAACTCGACGAAAGAAAAATTTTGGCGCCAAAAAAAACGAAAAATATTTGGAATAACCCGTGCCCCACGGCATTTGAATTTTAAATGGAATTTAACATGGGTTCTCATATGTATTAAAGTTGAAACAATATGGCCCTTCCACGTTTCATCAAAATTGGCTAAATTTTTCCCACATTATGGTTTGTGGGGTCGGAGAACACGAATTTGACGTCAAAAAGTTATTTTGACTTATGACACCTGTCAACAAAATGACAATAACATTTTTTCTCATTTAACAATCGGTAAATTCATTTTACTAAGTGTTTTGGAGGTCGCTGATTACGAATTTGAAGTCAAAAAATAGTTTTGACTCTTGACAATTGTCACAAATGCTGTCAACAAATCCGTGTAATCGAGAGGAAAATTGGAGTTAATACCAATGTCCGAAACACAATTCAATTTTTTCATTTGGTTTCTGGACATAATCAGAACACAAATTCTTCCAGTCATTTTCACTTTTGATATCTTTTGTTTACAAATTACAGCGACCTCAAAGACACTTAATAAAAAGAATTTACCGATTGTTAAATGAGAAAAAATGATTTTGTCATTTTGTGGACAGCGTTTTTGACAGCTGTCATGTGTCAAAATAACTTTTTGACGTCAAATTCGTGTTCTCCGATGCCAAAAAACATAAAGTGGAAATTGTTTAGCCCATTTTGATGACACGTGGAAGCGCCATATTGTTTCAACTTTAATACATATGAAAACCCATGTTAAATTTCATTTAAAATTGAAATGCCGTGGGGCACGGGTTATTTAGAATATTTTTCGTTTTTCTTGTCGCCAAAATTTTTCTTTCGTCGAGTTCTTCCAAACTAGGGGGTGCACGCCTTTTTTTTTTTAAAATTGTCATTTTTGGACCACCCTAGTACATATCGTTTGTAAAGCCAAATCACTAAAAAAAGGCCGCAACATAAATAAGCTCTACACACTTTTTAAACTATTATGCGTCTATTAAAAAAATGTATTTCAATGGATTACTATCAGAGAGAAACAAAAAATAAACAAAATTAAAGATAATTTTATCAGCTACAATAAAAGTATTCCTTATAGTTTTAATTAATATTTAAATTTAATATTTCTTACAGTTTAAAATTATTATTTAAAGAGATATTTACCTAAAATAAGTATTTACCTATATATACAACTGGAAAGTTTGAGCCAACCTGGTATTAATACATTATTACACCAAATTGTTGACTTTACTTCCGGTATTACTACTAAATGAACAAAAATAAACGTTAATTTCAAAAAATAAATAGGGTCGTAATAAATAAATTTAAAAAATATTTATATAAGAATAAGAAGAAATAATAACAACAAATAAAAATAGTTTCTGGTTGAAGTACCTGTTGCATAAATGAGTGAGTATTGAAAATACAATTACAAATAAATATGCAATTATGGAAATATAAGTAGTGTTTTGTGTTCAGTTCTATCTGGGGAAGTACAATAGTGCCGCCTGGAGGAGGTACCTGGCATTACCAATTTGTAATGCAAAATTTGTAATAAATACGATTTAGATGCTGAATTAAAAGCTGAGAAACTGGACTTTAAGGAGACTCGATTAGAGAATAAATATAAATAAAACTTCAGTACACAAAACTGTTGCCCTTTTGGGTACTAAGAAATTTTCACTGATTGAGGTTGTTCAGGGTTTAGAGAGACGGTGAACCAACTATGGCGTGGAACCCGCTTGTTTTCTAAAGAATACAATAAAAATGGGATAACTCTAAAAATTCTAGGATTCGTAGTATAGCCTCACCTTTCATCAGCTTCTCTCAACTTAGTTATAAGAACTGAAGGGCTATAATAGCCTTGAGTGACATTTAAAATTAAAAAAAAAACAAAAAAAAAAATGGAATAAACGTTTATTAATATGAAATAAAGAAAACCAACATACTTTTCAGAAAAATGGGGAGAGGAGCTGCAAGGGTTAAGGTTTAATTAAATTATCTGATGAGATTCATAGAACACGGCCCGGCCCCTTGTATAATTTTATGAACTAATAGTTGAAATAAAAATTTACAAAATCCACAGGATTCATATCTATATATGCCAATATAATTAACTGCCCTTAGGCCTTTTTTCTGAGAGATTAGAAAACGTTGAGCAAGCTGCCCTTTGGAGGGAAGTGAAGCTATCGTCCTGAGCCTCATTAACCAAGTTTTAGGAACCCCACAGTAGACTCGGGATATTAACTACAGTAATAGAAATAAAAGGAAGATATCCGTTTTTATAACCAACTGTCGATCTACAACCCATGGTCCCGTAGAGACTTTTGCTCAGCTCCATGCTGCAACAATATTTTCTCAACAATTTTCGAAATTGTTGGGAGCAGTGAGATCGGTCTATAACTTTCTGTCAATAGTTGATCATCTTTTTTGAATAGTGGCTTTATTCTCGCCAATTTCAGTGAGGAAAACACCTGATTTAAAACAATGATTGATTATGATATTCAGAGGGTCTGCGATATTCTTGGAAATTGTTTTGATTATTTTGTTCGATAAATAATACGTTTTTTCATATTACGGATAGTATTAATAACTTCCTCGCTCGGTGCTGAATACAGAAACATGGATTTAACGTTTGGTTTACTAACTTTGTTTAGTATTTCAATAGATTTACATTTCTACTATATTTCATTAACTGCTTCTTTATCTATCTATCTAACTGTTCTACCGTCACTTATTTGTAATTTATCTATTTTATCATATTTTATTTTTATTTCGGTATTTATTAGACTCATGGATGTTTAAGTCTATAATAGACCGTTAAAAAGCGAGACATTTGAAGAATGGGATATATATGAAGTTAGCTCGAATTTTTTTGAAAAACACATTTTTATTTCAATTTTTGTGTAGGATTCAGATAATCCGGTCGTTCTCTATCAGTTTTAACAAATATTAAGTCTATAAACCGTTAAAAAGCAAGAAATTTGAAGAATGGGATATATATGAAGTTAGCTCGCCTTTTTTTTGAAAAACACATTTTTATTTCGATTTTAGGGTAGGATTCAGATAATCCGGTCGTTCTCTATCAGTTCTTGTAATACTGAGGCGAAACATCTCAACTATGCCTACAGTGTTGAAGATATTTAGACGGAGGCTGAAAGAAATTCCCTTAAGGCTGTACCCCTTCAGTTCTTATGACTAAGTTGACAGAAGCTGATGAAAGGTGAGGCTATACTATAGTTAATTCCATTTTTTTTTATTCTTTAGAAAACAAGCGGGTTCCACGCCATAGTTGGTTCACCGTCTCTCTAAACCCTGAACAACCTCAATCAGTGAAAATTTCTTAGTACACAAAAGGGCAACATCTCAATAAAAAAAATTACTTGATATTTTTGCAATGTGAATTTGTTACAGTAAGTCGTTTGTTTCAGTTAATTTAAATAGACAGGCATATCTTAATCAATGTGAGATGGAAAATACAGAAGTATGCAGAAAAAGAGAGAAACAAGATGGCTCTAGTTGAATCCTAGGAGCCTTCCCGTTCTCCATCTCGACATATCTTTTTTTTATTTTATATATTTTACACACAGAATTTAACTTATTTTGTATTTTTTTTAAGACAAACTGGATTTGTCAAGTAAATATCGCTAAAAAAAAGAAAGAAAATAAACGAATATAGTGAAAAACTCAAAGCAATAAATTTTTTTTTTTTTTTATTTACAAATAGCTATTTACAACTGTATACACATCAATACAACAAGCAAATGTGCTGATAAAGAGGTAATGGCAATGTCAAAATGTCATGAGGGAAGAAATCACCCAGTGGTGACACTCCCTAGTCACTGTTTTTCTCTCGTTTTTAGCTAATCACTGTCACTGTCACTGCTTCTGATCAGGAGATCTCTAGGCCATTGACGCTTAAGCCGTCGTTGGGGAAGTATGGCAGAATGGAGGTCACGGACTAGAGGATTATTGTGGGAACTAAGAAGGGAAAATAATTTTTTATATTTGGATTTAGCGACTTCAGTAATGAAAGGTACTTTAAGGTCAGTGTGAAGGGTTTTGTTGGAGATGTAGTAAGGAGTATTGGCTATTGTACGAAGGATTTTGGATTGAAGGGATTGGATGCGCTGGAGATTGGAAGCCTTGGCAGAACCCCAGAGTTGAAGTCCGTAAGTCCCCATAGGTTTGAGTATTGAGTTGTATATAAGTCGTTTTGTTGTCAAAGTTAGTTTGGATCTTTTGTCTAGTAGTCTTAGTAGAAGTTTATAACGTCTGTTCATTTCTTGTCTTTTCAGTCTCGTGTGAGGATTCCAAGTTAGTCGTTTGTCAAGTATGAGGTCTAGATAGCGGACTTCGTTTTTTAAAGGGATGGGATTTTGGTTAAGGTACACTGGAGGGCAGGTATATTTTCGACGAATGGTGAAGACGATGTGAACTGATTTTGTGTCGTTCACCTTCACTCTCCACTTTTTGTACCAGGACTGAAGAGTTATCAGGTGTTTTTGTAGGTGTCTGGGTGATAGGACAGGGTCGGGATGGGGAGAGAGGATTGCAGTATCATCTGCAAAGGTGTGGAGTTGTGTTGATGGATGGGTGGGGATATCAGCTGTGTATATTGTGTAGAGGATAGGACCCAGGATACTACCTTGTGGAACGCCAGCATTTTGTGGGGACGCGGGAGAAAGGGCAAGACCCTGGCTTACACAAAAGGTTCTTTCAGAAAGGTAAGATTTTAGGATTAGGAAGAATGTGAAGGGAAGAGCTGCTTTGAGCTTCCACAGTAAGCCCGGGTGCCAAACTCTGTCAAACGCTTGTTCAACGTCGAGAAAGGCCGCCGAGCAACTCTGCTTTTGCTCCAGGGTAGATGCAATGATGTCTAAAACGCGATGGCACTGATGTATGGTTGAGTGGTGTTTTCGGAAACCAAACTGATGATCAGGGATGATGTTTTGACCATCCAGTATGGAAAGGATTCTCCTTAGAAATAGTTTCTCAAAAACGTTTCCTAGAAGAGGAACGAGGCTGATAGGTCTGTAGGAACTGGGGTGATGGGAGGGCTTGTTTGGTTTGGCTATCATTTTTATGACAGAGTGCTTCCAGGGGCTTGGGAAATGAGTGGTACGGAGGATGGAGTTGTAAGTGTAGGTAAGGAAAATAATGGATTTCTTGGGGAGGTTTTTCAAAATAGGGGAGGTAATTAAATCATAACCAGGGGCTTTCTTTTTGGGAAGGTGTTGAATTGTGTATTTTACAACATCTGAAGGATGGAAGCACTCAGGAGGGGGAGAAAGGGGAAGTGGATTGTCTAGCTTGCTTTCGACTGAGGAAGAATGATTGGAAGCCTTGGCAGCCATGGGGATCAACAATATCGGGGTGAGGAGTAAATATTTCAGTAAGATGGGAAGCAAACATATTGGATTTCTCTTCATCAGACTTGGCCCAAGAGCCGTCATGATGACGAAGAGGTCGGGCGGAATTTTTATAGGAAAGTAGCCTTTTCGTCGCTGTCCAAAGAGATGTTCTGTTTTTATTCATAGTCTGTGTGTACTGTTCGTATTGCAAGTTTCGCATCTGCTGCAGTTCTTTCTTCAGTGTGTTAGTCAAGTTGTTGAGCTGTGTTTTGTCGCTGGGGTACCTAGTCCGTTGCCATAATGCTCTTGCTCGTCGTTTGTCAGTTATCAATTTTCGAATGTATAGGGGCACGCTGAGGGTGAGGAAGTAAGCCCTGTTGATGACACGAATTGTACTGTTTTTTATAGATGTATCTATGAGATGTGTAAACTGTTCTACTGCTCTGTCAATGTCGTCTTTGGTTTTTAGAGGGATTTTTAAGTCTATTTGTTCGTCTAGTAAGTTTCGAAATTTTGTCCAGTCAACAGGTCCAGTAATAAGGCTAGGTTTAGGAGGAACAGTAAAAGGACGGATGTCGAGAACGAGCAAGACGGGACTATGGTCAGAGGATAGGTCATGAAGGGAATAAATATCGGAATGGATGGACGGGAGGTGGGAGGTGACAAATATGTCGAGGATATCGGGAAGTTTGGCACGGGATGTTGGCCAATACGTCGGCTCGGGAGGGGATATGCACTTGAGGGAGGTTGAAAGGATGGTGTTGAGAAGGACAGTGCCACGTAGGTTGGAGGCACGGCAGCCCCACTGTTGGTGCTTCGCGTTGTAGTCGCCACCTGCAAGGAATGTAGGGCCGAGGGACTGGAAGAAAGTTTGGAATTGTTGTAGGGAATTTCTTTTATTAGGAGGACAATATACAGCTGCAATAGACATCTGAAAAGGATGGGATTTGAGGGATATGGCTGTCGACTGAAGGGAATCAGAAGATATGTTGCTTAGGGGATGATGGGATAAGGACTTTCGGACTAGGACCGCAGTGCCGCCATGGCCCGTGTTGTTTGGATGGTCAGTTCGGTGAGTTATATAGTCAGTAATAAAGAAGTTAGTTTTGTCCGTAAGGTGAGTTTCCGTAATGAGAGCAATGTCGATTTTTTTTTCATGTAAAATTAAGTCGAGTTCGTTGGTATGTCTGGTTATACCATTGGCATTCCAAAGAATGAGGGTTAAGGAGTTTTACGTCTGGGGATTCATGGATTAGGAAGGGAAATGTTGCCACTCACTAATCTGGTGAGGAGAGTGATGAGAGGGGTGATAAGGTTTGGGAGAAGAAGGAGTTGAGGAGGGAGGTGATATCGGCGGTTGAGGGGGGAGGAGGGATATGGGATAAGGTGTGGTAATTGAGGCCAGGCCCGGCACCAGTGGCGGTAGCGTAGCTGGAGGAGGGTTATGGCGATGCTGCAGCTGTGGCTGCGGTGGGGTGACTTCTTCAGCTGCCGACGTCCTCCTGACTAATTGAGGGTAGTGGCTGGCTCCAGTTGGCGGCGTGGGTTGGTTAGTTTTTCTAGGCTCCAAAGGTTTGAGCAGATTCTGCTGCCTCATTCGATACTCTTTGTGGGCCTCACATCCACGGTAGTTCGCAGGGTGGTCACCGGCACACAAAACACATTTTGCTGGAGTGCTTCTGTCTTTTTTGGTACAGAGCTTCGTTGGGTGAGAGCCTACACACTTCACGCAACGTGCTTGATGGCCTCAGTTGTTTTTGGTGTGCCCAAACTCTTGACAACGGTGGCACTGTACACTTTTCTTTTTCTTTCTGGGTTCCTCTACCTTTATCCTCGTGTGAACCAGTGTCTTCAGGTTGAAGATTTCAGGGTTATTGTCTCCTGGCTCTAGGTCCACAAAGAACAGAGGCAGTGGAGTCTTACTGGTCGGATGGAGTGCATTAATTACACTCCTGACGGAAAAGTTAAGCTCCTCCAGCTCGGTCTTAATGTCTTCAACAGGAGTGCTGTAGTGGATCCCCCTCAGAACCACTCTATATGCCTTGTCCTCTTTGAGTTGATAAGTATGAAAATCATACTTATTTTCCCGCGCGTATCGGACGAGAGACCGATACCCATCCGAGCTATTGGTCATTACCTTTAGGTCAGCCACTCTTGATATGCACTGGAAGTTTCCTGGACCAAGGATTCTGGTGAGGGTCTGACAAAGGGCTTTGAAATTGTTTACTCACCTGAGAAATATGGGTGGAGGCCGGGGAGGTTTGGGTTCGCTGACGACCATATCTTCCTGTTGAAGATTGGAGAGTGGCTGAAACCTATTGCTGGTGTCGATGGCGGGTGTGATGGTCGATGTGATGCGGCTGATGCCGCTTGGCTGAGAGCCTGCTGTTCCCGTTCCGGAGGTAGATGCTACTGGGCCTCCTGACTTCTCAGGACTGTTTGGCTGGGTAAGGTTGCCATCTTTTTTGGTCTTACGGGGTGAGTACTGCTCTGCTGAGCGTGGTCTCTTGCCCGAATTTTTCTTACCTTTTGCCATTCTCGACTTCGTTCTGGCTGGTAGGAAGTCGGTGTCACTTAGGTCAGACAGAGACATTTAAAAATGTTCATATTAAGTGAATTTGTATATCTTAATAAAATAATAAATTAAAGAAATAAAAAATGAATAAAAAAAAAAAAAAAGACTAAAGGTGACGAGTATTAAACCCAGTCCCGGAGATCTAAAGGCTGACGGGTTGACCACTAGACCACAGTGGCTGATGGGACGAAGGTCTGTCTATATGCACTTACTGTCTGATTTTCTCCCTACTTAGCAGGAACCAACTTGCAAAGCCTCCAAAGACGAAAACACTCCAAAATAAAATATGAATGTTAAAATGTACTCACGATAAACAAAACAAAAAAACTCATCTTGATTAAGAAAACAAACAAAAATAACAAAGTCAACAAAAATTTAACAAAAAAAACAACAAACTAAACTTTTAAGACTTTTTCTAAGAGAGGGACTTATAGTACGTGTTGACCGTTCGAAGTACGGATCGCGACCAAAGCAATAAATAAGTAGGTACTACACTTGTGGAGACCTCCCGCTGAGCTCCCCATTATAGTGATCGCCATCTGGCAAGAAAACAAATAAACTGACCAGGTGTAAAAAGTATGATATTGAAGGTGTTGTTTGTCAGCTGTAGACAGAGATGGGCGTATTTTTATTCGTGAATACGAATACGAATATTATTCATAGAACCTTATTCGTGAATACGAATGTGAATTTTATTCACAGGTCCCCCATCTGCGAATACGAATACAAATACATTCGTATTAGCTTTTTCGAATACGAATACAATTGTATTTTCAGGTAGGAGCACATATGAATACGAATATATTCGTATTCACAGCCAAAAAATATGAATACACTCGTATTCACACCCAAAAAAATGTGAATACCCTCGTATTCACAGCCAAAAAATATGAATACACTGATATTCACAGCCAAAAAATATGAATACACTCGTATTTACAGCCAAAAAATATGAATACACGAACATTTGCAGGCAAAAATGTGAATTTACGTATTTCCAAAGAAATTATCAACCCAAATATTTTTTTTTTCATTCCTTTTGAAACTATATAATAATTTTATATAGTTAAGTGACACCTAACTACAAAAAGCATAGACTCAGCATCAGCACTTCTAGAAACAATATAACGGCGTTCGACTGCCGCGCGCTCAGTCTATTGAGTTCCGTCTTGCTGTTCACAACACCTTTACTTTGTAATTTTTCTGTATTTTAATAAAAGTTATTTTTTAAAAACTACTTTGTTGAATTCAGAACTCAATTGGCGCTGCGGACAGGACCTCGCGAGTGATTTTAGTGGTGTTTCTCCTTTGGTCATTTGAATCTTAATTCTTCACGCGGGATTCGAACTTATTTCAGTAATTGTGATCTTAGTGACAGTGTTTTGGCCCATTGGTGGAAATTCATTATTTCCGGCGACCAAACAGAAGACGGACAACTCTACTTTAGACCCAAGGACCTCCGCAAGGGTATCTGCGATGTACATCATCCAACTCCTGTAAGTCCTTGCCTTATTATTTATCCCTAACTCTAGGCAATCATTTTGAACCAAATTTATCCATTTTTTATAATCTTGAATAAAAAAAAAAATAATAAAATAAAATAAATAAATAAAATTAGTACTTAATAATAATAATATCTTTTAAATTTTAAATAATTCATAATTAGATAAATACTTAAGTTTCTTAAATTGTATAGAAAAAAAAAAAAAATTTCTTATTTTAATAGACAAATTAAGGAAATCTTTAATCTTTATTTCTTTATTGCACATGAATTCAGCACAAGTAGAACTAATTGCAGATAATATCCAGATACTTGAACAAATTAGAAATAATTCAAATAGACCACTTGTTCAACCTGCTAAATTTATTATTAATAAAAATCAAACGAATACAAATATGTCTCCCCCAGTACTTGAACCAACACCTGTCGCCCCCACACAAACCGAGCTTCAGTTGCTTATCAATTCTTTACCTCAGTATTCCCCCGGAGATAATCTATCCATTTTTATTACGGAAGTAGAGAACTTGAATAAACATCTAGACAACAGACTTACACCCGACTTACAGTACATAATAAATTGCTCGATCAAATCAAAAATAAAAGGTGAAGCTAGGGACTTTTTAAGTTACCTTGCTGCTGACAACTGGACCGAAATCAAGAAAACTTTGTTACAAAAATATGGAGATCAAAGATCAGAATATATACTTCTAACCAACTTGAAACGGACCGTACAAAAACGAAACGAGACATACATGGACTTTTACGCAAGACTCGTCAAAAATTATAACAATGTATTACAAAATATAATGCTCAACGTAGAAGAGCCAAATTACTTAGCTTTTAAAAAATTTGAATGTACCAAACTAGCAACAAAGACATTCCAAATAGGATTGTTAGAACCTTACCGGTCCTTCCTCAGTCATTTTGAGCTAAGCTCACTGGAGGGATGCATAAATAAATGCCAACTCCTTGACAATCGTCAAAGCGAATGGGACTACACAGAATTCATTCGTAGGACCCAGGGAAGTTCAAAGCCTCCGCCCCAACTTAAACCTATTCAGATTCAATCAGTACAACCGACTGGATATCCAAACCTTTATAGATATAATCCTAGGCCAAATCCCAAAGTGCTAGGGTATCGGATGATGCCACCTATGCAACAACGGGCCATCCAACACCCACAATATAAGCAAGGTCAGCAAAACCTAGGTAGACCTCCTCCACTTCCTCCCAGACAAGGTCAACAACCGTTTACCCCAAGATTTCCTGTTAGACCAGCATCTGGAATGTACCAGAATGCTAGACCAAAACCAACCCCTATGTCTATTCAATCCAGGGTAAACACTCAACAATTTAACCATAATAGATCTTGGACTAACACTCCGCCCGTGCCAATGGACGTAAATACATTGGAAACGGACCTCACCGATTATAATCCTTATTATTATTATGATGATGGAAATTACACATACCAATCCTATGGAGAAGGAGACGTAGGTCAGAGCGAAATAGACTTAACCAACCCTCACTTGACCACCCCCCACATTGAGGAACCAGACGAACAAATTGAACCAACTGAAAATATTGTAAATTTTTGGGAACCAGCCTCAGAACTGCCGACCACGTAGATCTTAATTGCTTAAATTCCAAACCCAAACTACCTTTTCTATATCTACCTCAGACTAACTTAAACATTTTAATCGATTCAGGAGCCTCAAATTCAGTTATTAATACACAACCTGCATTTGAAAAATTTTCTCAATATCTGTTCAAAAAACCATTTAGCATTACTGGATTGTTAAACAAGAAATCAGCTGATGACAACGTGCAAGCCCCTCTATTATCAGAACTTGGCATTCACGAATCAATCAATTTTCACGTAATTGACTGGCACAAACATTTCGACCCACCAATAGGTAGCGAAGATCTAGAAAGACTTGGAGCGATCATAGATTATAGAAATAACACACTCAAAATCGCGAATCAGGAAATTACATTCCTCCTAGGATATACTTCCCAGTCAATCAAACCTTGCAAAGTGCTTGTAAATAATTATGTCAATATACCGGTGACACAAGAACAAGGTGATGTATGTCTCCCAGAGATAAGACTTACCAACGACATTACTATCCCCGAATTTTTAGTTACTATACGCAATGGAGTTTGCCTAGTACCTATAGATGTAAACATACAGAGATTTACTTTGACGAACGAATTCCTGTCACACCTATCTCAGTCACAGATATAGAATACCCACAGCCTTCTAAACCTTCCAAATTAAAAGTCTCTGAAGCAATTAGGACGTCACACTTAAATTAAGAAGAGAAACGAGCCATACTCAATACTTGCACACAGTTCAAAGACACCTTTTATGACGATGAAGAGGGATTACCTTTCTCCAATTCTGTCAAACACAAAATTAGGACAACAGACGAAGACCCAGTATACGTAAAATCTTTTAGACACCCATACCACATGATGACCGAGATTCAGAGAAAAATACAGAAACTTTTGGACAATAAAATCATTCGACCGTCAATATCGCCTTACAGCGCTCCCGTATGGATCGTACCGAAGAAAATGGACGCATCCGGTGAACGAAAGTATAGAATGGTGATAGACTACAGAAAGCTTAATGAGAAGACAATTGAAGATCGTTACCCCCTCCCGCGAATAGACGAAATTTTAGATAATTTGGGTAAATGCCAATATATTAGCACTCTTGACCTAGCTCAAGGATTTCATAAGATAGAGATGGACCCCGGATCAATAGAAAAGACAGCCTTTACAGTAAACAATGGACATTACGAATACCTCAGGATGCCATTTGGTCTCAAGAATGCACCAAGCACATTCCAAAGGGTGATGGATAATATATTACGCGAGTACTTATACAAATTCTGTTTCGTTTACATGGACGATATTGTAATTTTCAGTAAATCTCTAGATGAACATTGTCAACACTTGAGGAATGTATTTCAAAAATTACGAACATTTAATCTCAGAGTTCAACTGGACAAATCCGAATTCTTGAGAAAGAAGTGCAGTTTTTAGGTCATGTCGTGACCCCGGATGGTATTAAACCAAACCCAACAAAAATAGAAGCTATAGAAAAATATCCCATACCGCGAACTACGTCAGCAATAAAATCATTTCTAGGACTAATAGGATATTACAGACGCTTTATTTCCAATTTTGCCAAAATAGTAGCACCAATGAGCAAATGCCTTAAGAAAGGATCAAAACTGGACCCAAATGACCCAGACTACGTACAAGCCTTCCAACAATGCAAAGAATTATTGACAAATTCACATATTTTAGCTTACCCTGACCTGTCAAAACCATTTCTTCTCACTACCGATGCATCCAATGTTGCAATAGGAAGTGTTCTATCTCAGAATAATAGACCTATTGGATTTTTCTCCAGAGTACTCAACAGTGCAGAAAAAAATAACTCCACAATTGAGAAAGAATTACTGGCTATCATAGACTCTACAAAACATTTCCGACCATACCTATACGGTAAGAGATTTACAATAGAAACTGATCATAAACCTTTAGTTTGGCTGTACAAAATAAAAGAACCAAACTCTCGTCTTATCAGATGGAAAATAAAACTGGAAGAGTTTGACTTTGAGATTCAGTACAAGAAAGGGAAAGAAAACTTTGTAGCAGACGCCCTATCAAGAATTGAAATCAATAACTTTGATGACGAAGAAGCCGACGATTCAATGTCAATCCAGGTAGGTTTGGACGAAGGGGACGCCAATCACCTGCGCAGAGAAGCTCAGGCACTCTCAAACAATGATCTGGATGAAATACTAAATCAACCCCCTGATAACAGTGAACAGTATCAAGAAATAATACAAGATCTTGAAAAAACATTAGACGAACAAGACAATGACACTGATCTGGAAACCGTGCACTCAACTGATGGAGACACTGGAAAAACTGTCCCTATCAGCGAAAGACCACTAAATGTTTTCACCAACCGAATTATCTTTAGCATCGGAGAAACTCGTAAAAGTAGATTAACCAGACCTTTCAATAGGATGACTCACTTCGCAACTGTCAGAAGAAGCGCTATGGAAGAGGACCTCTCCATTCTCCTCAAACAAATCATAAGACCAGACCAAAATTTCGACATATATTTTAAGGACGAAATAATTCATAAACCGTTCCTTGACCTTGTATACAAGAAATTTAATAATTCAATAAAAATATTTATCTGTACGAAATTCTGTCAAGATGTAACCGATGAAGACAGACAAAATAACATTGTAATGGAATATCAAGACCAAAACCACAACGGTATAAACGAAACCCTGATTTAATTAAAGGAAAAATATTTCTGGCCAAAAATGAAAGATACCATCAGTAGTGTCATCAATATCTGTGATCTATGTCAACGATCAAAATATGAAAGAAAACCGTACGACCTAAAACTTTCAGGACCAATGACGGCTCAAAGACCATTTGAGGTCATCCATATTGACACCTTCTCTTTCGATGGCTCAAAATTTCTAACAATAATCGATTTATTTTCTCGCTATGCTCAGGCATACCTTATCAAAGATGGAACTAGTCTGACAATTCTAAATAAACTCCGACATTACTTTTCACATCATAATCTACCTAAGAAAATATTTTGCGACGAAGGGAGAGAGTTCAAAAACAAGACTATGATAGAATTCTGCAAACTAAACAAGGTAGAACTCCACTTCACAACAGTCAACAATCCCAATTCAAACTCGCCCATAGAAAGATTACACTCGACAGTGCTAGAAAAATTAAGAATTATAAAGTTAAAAAACCCACGTGATCTTCCATCCAATCACATGATAACAGCCATTCTTATCTACAATCAAGCAATACACTCATCAACTGGATTCTCCCCATTCTATCTATTGTATGGACCATACGATCGACCCATAGATTTCGACTTAGGACTCACGACTTTCGAACCATACAACGAAAAACGTAAACAAGAATTAATGCCCTTCTATGATAAAGTCCATAATAAAGTCAAAGAAAAAGCCCAGCAGGTACTAAATAAAAGAAACCAAAATAAAGAGAATAACCCGGACGTACAAAACCAAGAAATTTACATTGAAAGGAACAGACCTAGAAAAACTGACCCTCCATTTGAAAAAATAAAAGTCACAGGACAAACAAGGTAAAATTCAAGGAACTACTAAGAAAGATAGACCAACTACAGCCCACAGAAGAAAGGCAAAAAGACTAAGGAAAAATGTTTCTTCTGTGCAGGTCGATCCTGATCCCGAAAGCTTGAAACAAACGGATACTTTATAGAACCACTGTCAAATGTTAGCTTACTAAATCATTACCACAACTTCCTATTTCATGTTAATGTCTCTAAATACGAAACAAGCTATAATACACTCATATTGAACTCTAATACATTAAAAACAAATGTAGTCAACAATACTATAATGAGTACAATTAGTAGCCAATTAAAGGGAACTATTTATAAGATAAGGGTAATTTTAGATAAGTTAAGTAATAGGCGTGAAAAACGTGGGATAGTAAACGGACTCGGAAGTATAATTAAATTTGTAGCTGGAAACCCGGACAATGACGATTTAAATACTATAAATAATAATGTCGATGCTCTCTTTAAAAATCAAAATAATGAAATTAATAAGATCTCTCAGTTTACATCCTTAGCTAATCATGTTAGCAAAAGAATTGATGACGAAACAAAAATATTCAACCAAAACATTAAGGATACAAAAGTCTTTTTAGAGAAGTTGAAATCTTTTGAAGATAGTCAAATTATTTTACAAAATGAAGTTTATCAAGCGGAACGTATACTGAACTCCCTACTTGTCCTTGAAAGGACCATTAGCCTAGCATTCAACAATATACCTAATCTAGAAATAATTAGCACAAATGAATTAATACAGATACAAAACTATCTTAAGAAAATGTATAGGGATAATCAATTACTCCCTTTAGACAAAAATCATCTATATAAATTGTTAAACGCTTCTAAATTATACATATTTGGTATAAATCAAATGATTACCTTCCTTCTCAAAATACCAATCCTAAAACCTTTCCAAGCAGCCTATTCCAAAATTTACCCTGTACCTAATAGTGAAGAAATTATCATTCTACCACCTAAAAGATTTCTCGTCATCTTGGAGGACACTGAACTCTGGTCTGATGAAGAATGCAAGGTAAATAATGGAATCACCCTGTGTACTCAGCAGCCTAGTAAAGAACCCTGCACCACCACTAGCCTCGACCGCTGCAACTCTGCCAAAGTCAAAAACTCGTATAAAATAGTGACTGCACTATCTAATAAACAAATATTAGTTATGTTTCACAAACCAAATGAAATCATCGAAGACTGCGAAGGCATACCCCGCACAAAGACTATACAAGGAGCCGCTCTACTAAGCTCATCCTGCCGACTTATAATCGGAACATTGGTATTTACATCAGCCGAACCATCCTTCGAGATCACACCACCTAAACTAAATCTAGTGCATTTGGAAAGCAGTCATGAAATCAACCTACAACTTCGTCACCTAAGCCCGTCAACTGATCTTCATCAAGAAGCTGTGGAACTGGCCCAACAACCCATCCTGCTGTCACCAATGGCCCAATTTTCTCATTTAATCTTAACCATAACATTAATAATTTGTATGTTACTTGTGTTAGTCGAGTTATTCAGATACCGACACAGACTACATGATCTGTTCTGCAAACCTAGAACAATCATCACGGTGCGCCCCGCAGACGACCAAGAAGCTGGACCCCCATGGTGAGATGCCAAAATTCGAACGGGCCGTTCGAAAAACTTAGGAGGGAAGAGTTAAGTGACACCTAACTACAAAAAGCATAGACAGCATCAGCACTTCTAGAAACAATATAAGGGCGTTCGACTGCCGCGCGCTCGGTCTATTGAGTTCCGTCTTGCTGTTCACAACACCTTTACTTTGTAATTTTTCTGTATTTTAATAAAAGTTATTTTTTAAAAACTACTTTGTTGAATTCAGAACTTAATTATATGCTTAATATTAGTTAGAACTGATTGACAGATTCAGATATATCGGAAAAGTCCCATCGGAACGACGACGTGCTCAAAGTTATTTTTAACCTAAGTGAAATTTCACCTACCCAGGTTTAGATACATAACATACGACTTATTATCGAGTACCTGACATACGAAAAGGCCCTCGATCATAGCTTAAAGTCCAATCCGAAGGACGACGTACTCAAATTTATTTTTATCTTCTCGATTAAAACATCTGACCTAAGTGCCTTGGCTAGATTTCTAAGAGGCGATCCTGAGCTCGGTAAACTCCATTCTTCAAATTTCTCGCTTTTTAACGGTTTTTAGATTTAATATTTGGGTAATTCCACACGAACTCAGTATGGCATGCAATGGGCCGATTTTTTATCGAAAAACTGATGTTATTTTCGGATTCCTCGACCAAAAATTAGTCTAAATCCAACTTTTTAGATTTTTTCAACTGTAGTATACTATAATGACTTTTTCATCGATTTCAAGTTTGTAGAACTATACGCTTCGATTATTTAATTCTCACAGTAAGGTTTTTGTTCAAAATATATGTATCGCACATGATTCTTATTGGAAATTGAACGTAGAATCTGAAAATGTCATCAAAAACTGCAAAATTATCATCTGGTTCATAAAAAAGGCGATTTTCAATTTTTTTGACTCATTTTTCAAAAAAAATTTTCGGCATGAGAATACAATTTTTTTTTATCCTTACCATGCTCAATCAATTCAAAATTGATTGAACTTTGATGTTATTAACAAATTTCTTTGGGGAATCAATGTTTGACGGATAAAAATGCATTTATTCTCATTTTATGGATTTAATCGATAATTCTTTAATCCCGTTTTTCAGCTAATTTGTTTTTAATATTAAAATGAATGTTACACATCATTTTTATTGGAAATTCTTCGTAGAATTCGAAAAATGTATCGAAAACTTGGTAAACATATTTCTATTATTGATTTTCGACATTTAAAAAAAAATCAACATTTAAATTGTCCTTACTAGTAAATCAGGGATAACTTCGTTTGACATATTGTTTTACTTTTCTTTTCATAATTTCCTTCGAGTGATTTCACTACCGTGACGGATATTATGTGTAAAAAACTGAAAACTGCGTACCACGTGACAGAAGATATTGACTGTTCTGCATCAGACGTTATCAGGGAGAAGGCGTCACATTACGATATTATTATGGGAAGGATCAAAATTGCCATCAAATCTTGTAACTACGCTACAAAACTCCAACTGCTGACACTTGTACCAAACGTTGAACAGAAAAAAGTACAAGACTACTTGGAAATAACGCGTTATGCTGCTGCTGCTGCCTGCAAATTGATAAAAGAAAAAGGCGTGTATTCTGTTCCAGACAAGAAAATTGGAAGTAGAGGACTGCCAGAGGAAGTAAAGCAGAAAGTCACTTCATTTTTTTGCGATGAAACTAGTGGCTATTCCAAAACGCTTCCTGGAAAGAAAGACTGCGTCAGCGTAGGCAAAAAAGTCTACAAACAAAAGCAGTTGTTACTACTCAATTTGCGAGAAATGTTGCAGCGTTCGAAAAGCACATCCAAACATCGAAATTGGATTTTCTTCTTTCTGTGTACTTCGACCATGGTGTGTGCTTGCCGGATCTCCAGGCACTCATTCTATCTGTGTGTGCACCATTCACCAGAATGTAAAATTACAACTCCACACTGTCGGTTCCAAGTTTTCAATAAAAGGTGTAATATCGTTGCTTGTGTGTGATCCGAAGTACGGAAAATTTATGCTACCCGAATGCGCCACATGTCCAACAGAATAAAGGATTGGTGAAATTTTGAAGGATATGTTCCGGCATCGGTTCATCGTCTGCAGGAGCTGATACTGAAGAAGAAATAGAAGATGACAGCGAAGATGAAGATAGCATGATTGAATTCAAACAGTGGGTCAGCACCGATAAGACCGAACTCATCACTCGCTGTTTACCCAAATCTGAGTTCTTCGACAATTTAAGTTCTGCTTTCCAGAAACTTATACCACATGCTTTCATTACCAGAGAACAATTCAAACACATTAAGCAGCTCAAAGAATCACTCGAAGATGACGCTTGTATAATTTTAATGGACTTCAGCGAGAATTATAGTTTTATCAGCCAAGATCAAGCGCATGGGTTCTATTGGACTAAAAATAGTTGCACTGTTCATCCTACCGTCGTTTACTACAAACAAGAGAACGAACTGAAACATGAAAGTTTATGTTATCTCTCAGATGATTTAAAGCATGATACTTCCATCGTCCATATATTCCAAGACCGAATAATCGACTTCGTCAAAAGAAAACTTCCTCATGTTCGACGAGTTCATTACTTTAGCGACGGATGCGCAGGCCAGTACAAGAACTGCAACAACTTCTTGTACCTGTGCGAGCACCTCTCAAATGAAATTGCGCCACCTGGTCATTTTTCGCGACATCTCACGGCAAGTCACCATGCGACGGAATAGGAGGGACGATTAAAAGAGAAGCAGCGAATGAAAGTTTGCGACGACCGTACAAGGAACAAATTCTTGATGCCGAAAAATTGTTGGAGTTTTGCAAACAGCGCATCCAAAATATTCACTGCGAAATCGTTTGGAAAAAGGTTGTAGATGCTCTTCGAAACGTAGAAACCAGCAAGGCTCATACGATTCCTGGTACCCTCAATTTCCATGAATTTGTCCCTTTGAATAATCACATCATTCAATGAAAAAAAGTGAGCACAGGTACGAAATATTTAATGGCATTCGACCTTATTAATAAAAAAAAGGTTAAAACTTATTTCTGACATTTATCATTTTCATTCTTGATTTAATTTTCATTAATATACTAGCTTTCAACATTTTATTCTGAAAAAAAAAAAAAAACAATGAAATTTTAATAAATTCGAAAAATGGGTTTTTAACGTAATAGTAGTGAGTTTACCAAGTTTTAGATATATTTTTCGAATTCTACGAAAAATTTCTATTATTAAAAACAAATTAGCTGAAAAACGGGATTAAAGAATTATCGATTAAATCCATAAAATGAGAATAAATGAATTTTAACCCGTCAAACATTGATTCCCCAAAGAAATTTGTTAATAACATCAAAGTTCAATCAATTTTGAATTGATTGAGCATGGTAAAGATAAAAAAAATTGTATTCTCATACCGAAAAAAATTTTTGAAAAAAAAATCAAATAAATTGAAAAATCGCGTTTTTTTATAAACCAGATGATAATTTTGCAGTTTTTAATGACATTTTCAGATTCTACATTCAATTTCCAATAAGAATCATGTGCGATACATATATTTTGAACGAAAACCTTACAGTGAGAATTAAGTAATCGAAGCGCATAGTTCTACGAACTTGAAATCGATGAAAAAGTCATTATGGTATACTACAGTATATTACAGTTGAAAAAATCTAAAAAGTTGGATTTATACTAATTTTTGGTCGAAGAATCCGAAAATGACATCAGTTTTTCGATAAAAAATCGGCCCATTGCATTCCATGCTGAGTTCGTGTGGAATTACCCATTTGTTAAAACTGATAGAGAACAACCGGGATATCTGAATCCTACAACAAAATCGAAATAAGAATGTTATTCGAAATAAGTCGGGCTGAATTCCTTCCACAAATTTCTCGCTTTTTAACGGTTCATAGGCTTAATATTAGTTAAAACTGATAGACAGATTCAGATATATCGGGAAAGTCCCATCCGAAGGACGACATTCTCAAGGTTTTCTTAAACCTAAGTGAAATTTCAGCCACCCAGGTTTAGATACAAAACATACGAGTTATTATCAAGTACCTGACATACGAAAAGGCTCATATCATGGCTTAAAGTGCAATCCGAAGGACGACATGCTCAAATTTATTTTTAACTTCTCGATTAAAACATCTGACCTAAGTGCCTTAGCTAGATTTCTAAGAGGCGATCCTGAGCTCAATAGACTCGATATGTAAGATAAAATAAGTTACCGTTTAGTTCCAACTAAAATTATCAAAGAAGAAATGTGGAATATAAATCGGCTTTGAGGGACCGTTTTGACATATTTTCTGAAAAAAAAATTATGACAGCAATGTTGGTAGATATGCAGCATCCAGAAACGAAGATGGTCAACCAAAGAAAGATTCAGATGTATCGGGAAAGTCCCATCCGAAAGACTACGTGCTCAAAGTTATTTTTACCCTAAGTGAAATTTCATCTACCCAGGTTTAGATACATAACATACGACTCATTATCGAGTACCTGACATACGCAAAGGCCCTCGATCAACGCTTAAGGTCCAATCCGAAGGACGACGTGCTCAAATTTATTTTTATCTTCTCGATTCAAACATCTGACCTAAGTGACTTGGCTAGATTTCTAAATGGCAATCCTGAGCTCGGTAGACTCCATTCTTCAAATTTCTCGCTTTTTAACGGTTTTTAGATTTAATATTTGTTAAAACTGATGAACAACCGGGATATCTGAATCCTACACAAAAATCGAAATAAAAATGTTGTTCGAAAAAATGTCGGGCTAAATCCCCTTCAACAAATTTCTCGCTTTTTAACGGTTCATAGGCTTAATATTAGTTAAAACTGATTGACAGATTCAGATATATCGGGAAAGTCCCATCCGAAGGACGACATTCTCAAGGTTTTTTTAAACCTAAGTGAAATTTCAGCTACCCAGGTTTAGATACATAACATACGAGTTATTATCGAGTAACTGACATACGAAGAGGCTCGTATCATGGTTTAAGTGCAATCCGAAGGACGACGTGCTCAAATTTACTTTTAACTTCTCGATTAAAACATCTGACCTAAGTACCTTGACTAGATTTCTAAGAGGCGATCCTGAGCTCGATAGACTCCATATGTAAGATAAAATAAGTAACCGTTTGGTTCCAACTAAAATTATCAAGGAAGAAATGTGGAATATAAATGGGCTTTGAGGGACCGTTTTGACATATTTTCTGAAAAAAAAATTATGACAGCAATGTTGGTAGATATGCAGCATCCAGAAACGAAGATGGTCAACCAAAGAAAGATTCAGATGTATCGGGAAAGTCCCATCCGAAAGACTACGTGCTCAAAGTTATTTTTACCCTAAGTGAAATTTCATCTACCCAGGTTTAGATACATAACATACGACTCATTATCGAGTACCTGACATACGCAAAGGCCCTCGATCAACGCTTAAGGTCCAATCCGAAGGACGACGTGCTCAAATTTATTTTTATCTTCTCGATTCAAACATCTGACCTAAGTGACTTGGCTAGATTTCTAAATGGCAATCCTGAGCTCGGTAGACTCCATTCTTCAAATTTCTCGCTTTTTAACGGTTTTTAGATTTAATATTTGTTAAAACTGATGAACAACCGGGATATCTGAATCCTACACAAAAATCGAAATAAAAATGTTGTTCGAAAAAATGTCGGGCTAAATCCCCTTCAACAAATTTCTCGCTTTTTAACGGTTTATAGGCTTAATATTAGTTAAAACTGATTGACAGATTCAGATATATCGGGAAAGTCCCATCCGAAGGACGACATTCTCAAGGTTTTTTTAAACCTAAGTGAAATTTCAGCTACCCAGGTTTAGATACATAACATACGAGTTATTATCGAGTAACTGACATACGAAGAGGCTCGTATCATGGTTTAAGTGCAATCCGAAGGACGACGTGCTCAAATTTACTTTTAACTTCTCGATTAAAACATCTGACCTAAGTACCTTGACTAGATTTCTAAGAGGCGATCCTGAGCTCGATAGACTCCATATGTAAGATAAAATAAGTAACCGTTTGGTTCCAACTAAAATTATCAAGGAAGAAATGTGGAATATAAATGGGCTTTGAGGGACCGTTTTGACATATTTTCTGAAAAACAAATTAATTCAGCAATGTTGGTAGATAGGCAGCATCCAGAAACGAAGATGGTCAACCAAGGAAAGATTCAGATGTATCGGGAGAGTCCCATCCGAAGGACGACATTCTCAAGTTTTTTTTAAACCTAAGTGAAATTTCACCTACCCAGGTTTAGATACATAACATACGACTTATTATCGAGTACCTGACATACGAAAAGGCCCTCGATCATAGCTTAAAGTCCAATCCGAAGGACGACGAGCTCAAATTTATTTTTATCTTCTCGATTCAAACATCTGACCTAAGTGACTTGGCTAGATTTCTAAATGGCGATCCTGAGCTCGGTAGACTCGATATGTAAGATAAAATAAGTTACCGTTTAGTTCCAACTAAAATTATCAAAGAAGAAATGTGGAATATAAATCGGCTTTGAGGGACCGTTTTGACATATTTTCTGAAAAAAAAATTATGACAGCAATGTTGGTAGATATGCAGCATCCAGAAACGAAGATGGTCAACCAAAGAAAGATTCAGATGTATCGGGAAAGTCCCATCCGAAAGACTACGTGCTCAAAGTTATTTTTACCCTAAGTGAAATTTCATCTACCCAGGTTTAGATACATAACATACGACTCATTATCGAGTACCTGACATACGCAAAGGCCCTCGATCAACGCTTAAGGTCCAATCCGAAGGACGACGTGCTCAAATTTATTTTTATCTTCTCGATTCAAACATCTGACCTAACTGACTTGGCTAGATTTCTAAATGGCGATCCTGAGCTCGGTAGACTCCATTCTTCAAATTTCTCGCTTTTTAACGGTTTTTAGATTTAATATTTGTTAAAACTGATGAACAGCAGGATATCTGAATCCTACACAAAAATCGAAATAAAAATGTTGTTCGAAAAAAGTCGGGCTAAATCCCCTTCAACAAATTTCTCGCTTTTTAACGATTTAAAGGATTAATATTAGTTAAAACTGATTGACAGATTCAGATATATCGGGAAAGTCCCATCCGAAGGACGACATTCTCAAGGTTTTTTTAAACCTAAGTGAAATTTCAGCTACCCAGGTTTAGATACATAACATACGAGTTATTATCGAGTAACTGACATACGAAAAGGCTCGTATCATGGCTTAAAGTGCAATCCGAAGGACGACGTGCTCAAATTTACTTTTAACTTCTCGATTAAAACATCTGACCTAAGTGCCTTGGCTAGATTTCTAAGAGGCGATCCTGAGCTTGATAACCTCCATATGTAAGATAAAATTAGTTACCGTTTGGTTCCAACTAAAATTGTCAAGGAAGAAATGTGGAATATAAATTGGCTTTGAGGGACCGTTTTGACATATTTTCTGAAAAACAAATTAATACAGCAATGTTGGTAGGTAGGCAGCATCCAGAAACGAAGATCGTCAACCAAGGAAAGATTCAGATGTATCGAGAAAGTCCCATCGGAAGGACGACGTGCTCCAAGTTATTTTTAACCTAAGTGAGATTTCACCTACCCAGGTTTAGATACATAACATACGAGTTATTATCGAGTACCTGACATACGCAAAGGCCCTCGATCAACGCTTAAAGTCCAATCCGAAGGACGACGTGCTCAAATTTATTTTTATCTTCTCGATTCAAACATCTGACCTAACTGACTTGGCTAGATTTCTAAATGGCGATCCTGAGCTCGGTAGACTCCATTCTTCAAATTTCTCGCTTTTTAACGGTTTTTAGATTTAATATTTGTTAAAACTGATGAACAGCAGGATATCTGAATCCTACACAAAAATCGAAATAAAAATGTTGTTCGAAAAAAGTCGGGCTAAATACCCTTCAACAAATTTCTCGCTTTTTAACGATTTAAAGGATTAATATTAGTTAAAACTGATAGACAGATTCAGATATATCGGGAAAGTCCCATCCGAAGGACGACATTCTCAAGGTTTTTTTAAACCTAAGTGAAATTTCAGCTACCCAGGTTTAGATACATAACATACGAGTTATTATCGAGTAACTGACATACGAAAAGGCTCGTATCATGGCTTAAAGTGCAATCCGAAGGACGACGTGCTCAAATTTACTTTTAACTTCTCGATTAAAACATCTGACCTAAGTGCCTTGGCTAGATTTCTAAGAGGCGATCCTGAGCTCGATAGACTCCATATGTAAGATAAAATAAGTAACCGTTTGGTTCCAACTAAAATTATCAAGGAAGAAATGTGGAATATAAATGGGCTTTGAGGGACCGTTTTGACATATTTTCTGAAAAACAAATTAATACAGCAATGTTGGTAGATATGCAGCATCCAGAAACGAAGATGGTCAACCAAGGAAAGATTCAGATGTATCGGGAAAGTCCCATCAAAGGACGACGTGCTCCAAGTTATTTTTAACCTAAGTGAGATTTCACCTACCCAGGTTTAGATACATAACATACGAGTTATTATCGAGTACCTGACATACGCAAAGGCCCTCGATCAACGCTTAAAGTCCAATCCGAAGGACGACGTGCTCAAATTTATTTTTATCTTCTCGATTCAAACACCTGACCTAAGTGACTTGGCTAGATTTCTAAATGGCGATCCTGAGCTCGGTAGACTCCATTCTTCAAATTTCTCGCTTTTTAACGGTTTTTAGATTTAATATTTGTTAAAACTGATGAACAACCGGGATATCTGAATCCTATACAAAAATCGAAATAAAAATGTTGTTCGAAAAAAGTCGGGCTAAATCCCCTTCAACAAATTTCTCGCTTTTTAACGATTTATAGGCTTAATATTAGTTAAAACTGATAGACAGATTCAGATATATCGGGAAAGTCCCATCCGAAGGACGACATTCTCAAGTTTTTTTTAAACCTAAGTGAAATTTCAGCTACCCAGGTTTAGATACATAACATACGAGTTATTATCGAGTAACTGACATACGAAAAGGCTCGTATCATGGCTTAAAGTGCAATTCGAAGGACGACGTGCTCAAATTAACTTTTAACTTTTCGATTAAAACATCTGACCTAAGTGCCTTGGCTAGATTTCTAAGAGGCGATCCTGAGCTCGATAGACTCCATATGTAAGATAAAATAAGTTACCGTTTGGTTCCAACTAAGATTATCAAGGAAGAAATGTGGAATATAAATGGGCTTTGAGGGACCGTTTTGACATATTTTCTGAAAAACAAATTAATACAGCAATGTTGGTAGATAGGCAGCATCCAGAAACGAAGATGGTCAACCAAGGAAAGATTCAGATGTATCGGGAAAGTCCTATCCGAAGGACGACGTGCTCAAAGTTACTTTTAACCTAAGTGAAATTTCATCTACCCAGGTTTAGATACATAACATACGACTTATTATCGAGTACCTGACATACGAAAAGGCCCTCGATCATAGCTTAAAGTCCAATCCGAAGGACGACGAGCTCAAATTTATTTTTATCTTCTCGATTAAAACATCTGACCTAAGTGCCTTGGCTACATTTCTAGGAGGCGATCCTGAGCTCGGTAAACTCCATTCTTCAAATTTCTCGCTTTTTAACGGTTTTCAGATTTAAGATTTGTTAAAACTGATGAGCAACCGGGATATCTGTATCCTACACAAAAATTGAAATAAAAATGTTTTTCGAAAAAAGTCGGGCTAAATCCCCTTCAACAAATTTCTCGCTTTTTAACGATTTATAGGCCTAATATTAGTTAAAACTGATAGACAGATTCAGATATATCGAGAAAGTCCCATACGAAAAGGCCCTCGATAATAGCTTAAAGTCTAATCCGAAGGGCGACGAGCTCAAATTTATTTTTATCTTCTCGATTAAAACATCTGACCTAAGTGCCTTGGCTACATTTCTAGGAAGCGATCCTGAGCTCGGTAAACTCCATTCTTCAAATTTCTCGCTTTTTAACGGTTGTTAGATTTAAGATTTGTTAAAACTGATGAACAACCGGGATATTTGATTCCTACACAAAAATCGAAATAAAAATGTTTTTCGAAAAAAGTTGGGCTAAATCCCATCCTTCAAATTTCTCGCTTTTAAACGGTTTATAGGCTTAATATTAGTTAGAACTGCTTGACAGATTCAGATATATCGGGAATGTCCCATCGGAAGGACGACGTGCTCCAAGTTATTTTTAACCTAAGTGAGATTTCACCTACCCAGGTTTAGATACATAACATACGAGTTATTATCGAGTACCTGACATACGCAAAGGCCCTCGATCAACGCTTGAAGTCCCATCCGAAGGACGACGTGCTCAAAGTTATTTTTAACCTACGTGAAATTTCACCTACCCGGGTTTAGATACATAACATACTACGCTCCATTATCGAGTACCTGACAAACGAAAAGGCTCTCGATCATAGCTTAAAGTCCAATCCGAAGGACGACGTGCTCAAATTTATTTTTATCTTCTCGATTAAAACATCTGACCTAAGTGACTTGGCTAGATTTCTAAGAGGCGATCCTGAGCTCGATAGACTCCATTCTTCAAATTTCTCGCTTTTAACGGTTTTTAGATTTAATCTTTGTTAAAACTGATAGAGAACAACCGGGATATCTGAATCCTACACAAAAATCGAAATAAAAATGTTTTTCGAAAAAAAGTCGGGCTAAATCTCATTCTGTAAATTTCTCGCTTTTAAACGGTTTTTAGATTTAATATGTAATTTGGTTATGTAAGTTAAACTAGGAGACAATTTAAAAAGAGGGTATAAGAACACGAATCAGAAATAGGCTTAAACATTGACACAACACACCTCATGGAAATTAAATCGTAAAAAAATTTAATTTTTACAAATTTTTAATTAGGATTTTCATATTCTTCACAAAAAAAACTAGGTTTTCCGGTATTTATAGTTTTCTTGTACGAGCAATAGTTTTCGAGATATTGGTCTTTGAAAGTTGCGTTTTATTTAAAATCAATTGTTAGTGGATTCATAGACATCTCAGCCCGCAGACCAGGCGAAGAGTAGGGCGACCCTCCCCCCTGCTCAAAATCCTGGCTACGCCCCTGTCAATTTCACATGTATCTTTTCATATTGAACCAATTACGTACTTTTATACTTCCCCAGTTATACTCAATACTTTAACTTTCGAAGGGAACTTAACATGTTTAGCCGAGATATTTTGAAACACAAAAAAAAAATATATTGTCTATTTCACAAGATGAAGATTTCACAGAAGAATTGAATAGGATTCGAATGAGAGATATTAGGAGAAAAGTCAAAGTTGTTCATGAAAATAAAAAGAATTTCGTAAAAAAAAATCAACTCAAGTATGAAGAATAGGCTCGCAAATGTTTTAAGATAAAGCTTGTTGTTAGCCTGAGAAGCAATTTCAATTTTAAATTTATTTTTATGTACAATTGGCTCTTGATTTTTTTGACTATTTTGTGGAAATTAACTACGTAATTCGAGGGATGCCTGTAATGTAACCCTTAAATTGTCTTCAACGTACGGACAACTATTTAAGACAAATCACTTACTACTTTGATGGTAGATATGTGAGATTGGTATTTCTAAAAACGGTTAATCCATTTAATTTTTTCAATTTCTTATAAATAAATGCCATTTGTTGACCTCAGGAGAATCTGGAGAGGAGGGACTGACAAATTGGCCAGCCCGTAGCTTGGACGGACTTAGTCATATCTTCTGTTGTTTCCGGCCAGTCCGTAAGTGCCGTCCCTATGACGGGTCAATGTTCCGGTACCACCGAAGTTGTCGATCGGTCTTCCATAAAACCCATTGTTACTCCCCACTCCTGGTCTGTAAGGCTGAAAAAAAACAATGAATCCAATGTTTAAAAATATCATTAGCATCAGTTTATTATCGTAGAGAATGTATCATATGTATGGAGGGTGGAAAGATATAAAGTTGTAACCCTGACAACTATGAATGAGTTATGCAGTTACAACCTTTCATTTTGCCAAATCCAACTAGAAGTGATATATATAATTTTTAATCATTGTAACAAAAATACAGAACGGCTCACGAAGAGTCTGGGCATTGTCTGTTTATAGGCACATAGATTCAAAATTAAGCGGTCAAAGCAGTGACTAAAAGAAACATCCAAATTAAATCAAAAATTGACTTGAAAATAAATTAGAGACATGGAATAGGAACAAATATAAACTATAAGATAAACAAATGATGATTCTCTTTTTATACATTTTGTCATATAAAAATTAAATAAAATAAAATAATTAATTTGAATAAAAATGAAAAATATAGAATGCTTACAAAGCAAGAAACGAGAATAATGGATATCATTTGACGGAGTGAGAATTAAAATGGTCCAAGTGACATTTTTGAAAATGTTTCGTTAAGTGCATAATCGGGTACAAAAATGATAGTTCTGTTCAGGAAAAAAGGTGTACAAGTGAAATCCTAGCCAGTGCTGAGATCTAGTGGCAAATCACTTAATCCATTTTGGTGACGAACAAGTAACTTAAACATATCAATAGTGATTTTGAAATTAAGATTTTTTTTTAAATTTTATGGTTTGCTAACAACAACTTTCACTATAAAAGCAGAAGACAAAATATTTCCGGTTTCCATAAATTATAGATTTATTAAATCAGTTAAGCACTTAATGCACACTTTCTTCAAAGTTCTAAAAATGTCACTTGGACCATTTTCATTCTAACCCCGTCATTTCATTTATGAATGCCAACATTTTATACTACTTTGCAATATTTATGTGTTTATTTTTTTATAATTAATTGTTAATTGGGTATGGTTTTGGACACATATTTCATTCTTTTTCTAAAGTATTTTCCTCACACCTTACACATTCTACCACTTTCCAACCAGACTTGTAAAAATAATAAAAAATTTACGAGAAGTGCACTACATCAGCTACCACTAATTAAAAAAAAAATTGAGTTAATCTATAATTCCGAAAATGTTCTTTATAACCTGGGAAAAAACCAACGTTTTTTGGAACGTCTTTCAGTATTATTTATATTTTTCAAAATAATCTATAAATAAATATTTTTAATGACATTTGCCCAATTGTTGAAAGCAATAGATACAACAAAACGATTTAAATTCAATTTAAAATGTTCAAGTAAGAGGAAAGCCTTCATTCGGAAGCGGAATTTCTTCCAATCCTCATCAATCCATTGTTCAAAAATATTAAACTAACCACAAGTTGTGTTTCATACACAAAAGGTCTATTTCAAAGTTAGTTTTTATTTTGTTTTGTTGCACAGACCCTCCACAGATATGCTCCTATAGCAATTACTTGTTGTTTGGTACTAATATTGTAATATCAGGACTAGAATAGATCTCTTAAAACCGAATCATGATGCGAAAGTCGATTTTGCTATCTTTAAACAGGCTATAGGATGCTAGGATCAAAGCAATGCAAATTCGAATGCGGCGATCTCGTCTGGGCACTCAACCCGGGAAAGAACTGGACCGTTATCGTACATTGTAACCATAGTCCAGAGACGGAGCCTTCTCACCCAGTGCCGGGGGCCCCACCGACCACCGACAGGTGTGCGGCGGCTGCCCCCGGCTCTGGGACGCAGGCAGAACAGAACCCCCGAAAAGATCCCGAGATCACTCTGCGTAAAGAGCCGGAAGAACGCAATAGGGTGATGTGACCGACCCCCCTAAGGGGTCAGGACCACCCAAAAAAAAAAAAAAGAAAAGAAAAAAGAGTCCAGAGACGGAAACATGCGGACCAGCTCCGGAGCCGTGCTAACTTCCCCGAAGATCCTGAACCTGCGGTCCAGCCGGCACCTCACCACTACCTTGAGGATGCAGGCTTAAAGACGAAGGAGGAAATTTAATATATTAAGTTTCAGTAATTATATTTAATATATTATAATCATCCAAAAACACATGTTATAAAATAAATGTTCAGTTCATGTTCAATAAATGACTTGCAATGGTTAGTTATTTTATAATGCATACGGATACAATAAATATCAATATTTTTTTTTAAATAAATAAAATAGGCATAAAATAAATAAATAAATAATAAAAATAAAATCTTTTTCTTCTTTTTTATACTTCTAAATGTGATCTATTGTATTTAATAGTATTGTAAAAATAATTATTTATTTTCTATTATTTATTTTTTCATTCTATTTTTTACTATCAATTATTGTTATCTCTAATCACATGTCCGGCTCCAATATCTAATAACAGTTTATGTATCCTATTTATAAGCTATCTTCATGTATAGACTTTTATGACCTGTCCTATCACTATCTTATGTTTTTTTTTTTTTTTTTTTTTTTTTTTTTTTTTTTTGGCCTTATGTACGATGCATATTAGCCATGTCACTTTGTAATTTACTAGTTACTTAAGACATCCATGGCCCCAGGAGGGAGTTCTATCTATGAAATAAAACTCACTCCCGGACGGGATTCGAACCCGCAAACCATGGTGAGACCATGCGACCAAAGCCCTACGCTCTAGCCCGCACGGCCACCATGGCTCCCTCTTATGGTTTAATGGAAACAAATATTATAGAAGCAGTTTTGTAGTTACCTCTGTAAACAGCTGTAACAAACTCTTCCACAGCAGTTGATCCCACGTATTACTCGGATTCTAAATGACAATAAAAAAAAAAGTAAAAGTTGTTTGCGTTTGCTTGATATTTTGGACAAAATATTATAATTAAAGTTGTAGTTCATTTTAAGCATTGATTTGCTAAATTGAAAAAAAAAAAACATTAAGGCGTAGTCAATGTCCACGCCGTAGATTTTCAGTGAAAACGTCGGGATAAAATCATTTTTCATTTTCTTTTCGATGCTGCCGTAGCTCTTGCATTTGCTCGGCACTAGACTTTTTAGGTTTTTTAAATTCCTTTTGATGCGAGCTTTCCCCTGATTTGCGTTTTCTATAATTCCGCGCATATTTACGATTCATATGAGGCGACATCTTTAATTTTTTTGCAATTTTCAATTTAATACAGATTTTTACATATATTTCGGCGAATATTTTTATTGTTTCACTTTGAATCCTAGTAGTGCTCCTCAAGCTCTTTACAATGACACCCGAATCAACGTCCTATCTAAACGAGTTATCACGCTACACTAATTTCTAATTTTACACAACGCTAATTCGCAACAATCATCCGCCGGTGCCCACACTAGCCCGATAACGTCACAGGCAAAACAAACACTGCACAACAAACACGTACAGACATGCTCTATCCATTGTGACCTCAACCGTTGTTATCGCATTATTAGTCTCGTAGTTATTATCGATTGAAATCTGACGGTATTTTGTAACACAAGAAAGTTTGACCGGCTATCACTGTGCTTAACGAGCGAATAGACGTTTTCACGTCAAAAAATTAAAAATTAAATAATTTTAAAATTGTTTTTAGTTTTCAGTAATAGAAATATATTTATAGGTTAAACTCTTCCGTTTCTTATGAATTGTACGTTAAACGGACTGCTGTGGTTCTCAACGACAGGCTACCAATAGGTTGCCACCCTATCGTAAACATTAGTAACATAGTATTTGTATTAGGCCAAGAGATCCAAGTCCATTTCAGAGCGACTTTAATTTACTTAGGTACTAACGTCATCCTCAGTAGCAATTTTGAAGATATCTCCCTTTATCGTCAATGGGAGTGTCGTTAGACTGTTAGCAAGAGGATATCTGTTAACAAACTACTGGATGTTGGCATTCTAAATTGTAATGCAACACAAGACTGCGTTGGAAAGTAGGAGTGAAGGCGACTTGAGACACTCAGCATTACACAATAACACTAGGGCATGGTTAGGTAAAGATAAGCATATGGCACAGACAATGTACAACCTTGAGCACGTCATCCTTCGGGCGGGATGATGGCCTGATGTCCACCATAGCGGCGAGAAGTTCTCTGGTAGTAAGCGATATGACCTTGTAGGTAAAGCGCGGACATGAGTCACAAGAAGAAACCAACAGTGTATACTCCGGCACTTTTTTGTCCTTATTGAACGAGATAGCTTCGGAGAACTTATTAATTAACCTACCGAAATTGTTTCCTTAATCGTTCCTTCGACACACAAGAAACATTGAATGAAGTAACTATTTGAGTATTAATTAACCTTCAGATGTTAGTTTCAAAACAAAATCTGATGTGACATTCACAACCATGTGTTTCCACATATTTTTTTTATTCTCAGATTTAGTTGTCTTCATTGATTTATTTTTATTAAGAAATGAATAGTGATATAGAGAGTTATAGTTAGTTATTGTGATTCATGTCCGTGCTTTAACTTCGAGGTCATATCGCCTGCTACCAGAGCGCTCTTTCGTCACTCTGGTGTACATGAGCCCGACTCTACTGTGGGAGTCCTAAAAATTTTGCCTACCCTTTTATTCAACTCGAGTAGGGTTCTTTAACGAGTAACTGACTTCGTACACGCTTGGAACCATGGCTTAACGCCCCATCCGAAGGACAACGTGCTCAGGTTTTTTTCACCTCCCAGATAAGAAACCTACGAGCCTCGGCCGGATTTCGAACCCCTCGATGTTGACCTCTGAAGGGAAGTGCGCTACCTTTGAGCTATCGGCGCCATCTTTATGTAGTAGGAACATGGATATCTATTCAAGAAGTATACATATCTATCAATGACCTGGTAATTCGAGTACTTAAATGCGCTGATTCACAGTACACATTGTCTCTGCAATACGCTTGTTATGACCAAGCCACACTCTGTTCCGAGTTGAACACACTGAAATAACTGGCTTGTGCAGAGTCCCGGTATAGATCCTCTGTCCAAACCAGCCATAACCAACTATACTCCTTTTCAGTGCCGAATCAGAGTTTAGATTGCCAATAGGCGAACGGCACTTAATGACCATTTAGCCAGCTCAATCAAAGATAACAATACGTAAGTAAAAATAAAGAAAACGTATGTTTTTTAAAAAATATTGTCTATTTCACAAATAATATATAATATGGGAGTACTTTCGGTATTGCTACCATCTTCAGCCACTTAACAAATACTAAATGGAAGTTCAACTAGGTAGTTTACAATCCAAGCGGTAGGTAGGTATCCTTTTTCAGCCCCTACGAGGTTTTCCTATCCCTTCTGTACAGTTAATATTTGAAATATGGAAAATCATAAAAAATGACAATTCGTCCCAAATTGGGATCTTAAAAATAAAAAATTTGAAGTAGTATGTGTTGATTAAATGCACATATGAAATGAATTAAAGATAACAATTGTTAATATATGAATAAAAATAAAATAAAAAGTTTTATAAAATAAAATATACAGTTTTTGAGATAAAGGGGTGAGTATTTGAGATTGGTCTGATCTGTTGGGGACGAAATGTCATTTTTTATGTTTTTACATATTTCAAATATTACCTGTACAGAAGGGATAGGAAAACCCCGTAGGGGCTGAAAAAGGATACCTACCTACCGCTTGGATTGTAAACTACCTAGTTGAACTTCAATTTAGTATTTGTTAAGTCTTGGCTGAAGATGGTAGCAATACCGAAAGTACTCCCATATTATATACTATTTGTGAAATAGAGAATATTTTTTAAAAACCATACGTTTTCTTTATTTTTATCAAGTGTTTCACAATATCTCTGCAAAAATGTTAAATATCAATACGTAAGTACCTGGTACTTCAGATGATCAACTGGTCCTCCCGGCCCCGCCAAAACCTGCAACAAAATAGATCAATTTATTATAAGTTTTCATCAAAACGCAGATGATGGAGGGCGGGGTTGTTCATGCCATTCATTACCACATGTATAACCAACCACAAAGGAAGTAAATAAAACTTATTTTTTGGAATAGAAAGTATTTCGATTGTGTTTAATTCATTTATTATATATACTTAGAAGTCATTGAAGAAGGTTCCAGTGCTCCTGGTCCAACATTGGTAGAGTACTATTGGGCTATAATAGAGTAATATACTGTCATTATGAAAAGTATATAAAATAAATTTAAAAAAATAAGTATAATTAATAATAATAGTAGAAATAATAAATTAATAATTTAATTAATAATTCGTAATCCACATTTTCTGTAGAAATTATATCTCTGGTCTTTTACTAAATTTTGATTTCTAGAGTAATTTTTGAAAAGGGCCCTAAAAAATATATCAAAAGTTCAAGACGTGTATTTTTTAAGTGCACGTATTTTTAAAAAAAATTCAATTAACCAACTTTTATTTGGATTTCTAAAGAGATGCACATTGTTTTTCTAAATTTTGCAAAAATGTTAAATCTAATCCAAAGGTATCAATTATCATACTGGATTAACAGGGATAATGAATAGCATAGAATTTGAGAACAAATATTTGGGTTTATTTACTTAAAGTTACATTATTTAGTTAACTAAATAATAAAAAAAAACATTAAATTAATTTTCAAAAAATAAATATTATAAATTAATAAATATTAGCCATTCTTCTTATCAAATTTATTTTGAGCATATGAAACATATAAATAAATAAAAGTACCTCCTTTGCGCATCAATTTCAATGTTATTTCCACCTTTTTAGTACACCACACGTTAAGCCTAAACACTTTTCTCAACTCAGACCTCTCACCTCCACCAGACAACTTCGACTCGTCCACACTACTTAAAACACAGCTGATCATCGACTTTTGTTTTTCATTCATTGGTTGTTTCAAAACAAATGCTACTTCAAAGATTTATTTACTAATTTAGTTAATTCCCTGTTTTTATACAAATTAATATAATTAATTTTTTAATATATTATTAATAATTAAAATGTGTATAATTGTATACATGACAACACATATAGTGTTCTACTGGGTGGTGGGGGTGCTCGAGCGGAACTAGCGCAGTTGTGCTAACATTTAGAAATGGTAGTCGTTACTGGTAACTGTTACCGGTACCTTTTATCTGGATACGAACATCACATCTTCACCAACCCTCGGTCGGTCGGTAGAGGTGTTATCCACCCAACGACCGACGTCCCCACATCAGGTGCCTTGTGCTTTTGAACTTACGAGTGTAAAGTATTGCCAAACATCTTAAAGTAAATTAAGTTACGCGCACATTCATGAAAACTACTTTAGATGATTCTCCCTTGACTATGAGGAAGACAGTTTCGTTTTTGACGCGGCGCAAATGGAGATTTGATCAGAATCATTCTAAATGTACAATTTCGCATTGATTCGCTTCCATTATGCGACTGTTCACTGTTATTATACCTAGGATCATTGTAGAACATTCTGCAGATTCACAGTCTCCCTAGCACTCGATTCGCAACGCTCTGCTGCAAAAATTCAGCAAAAATGTGTTTGTGATCTATTTATGATGATGCTCTTTCATCTGATATTCACTCAATTTACCCTTTTTTTCTTTACAAGCACTACAACTTTTTGAAAATTCCCAAACACATAGGTTTTCATACCCGGTTTATCACAAAAACGAAACTCAGTTTTCCGGGATCTCTTTATGTAATACGGACGAACTGTTCACCGTTATGAAGTCTATTACTAACGATATATCCCAGTTCCAAATCTAAAATGAAACTTTTCTTAGTAGTTATGTGAAAAGAATGACAGAAGAAATATCTTCTACTCTTCACATTTTAAAGCCAGAGCTTTTATGATAATCTTTCATTTGATATCAACGGATTCAATAGAAAGGTGTTTATAACGACACTAATGGCGTCTTTTAGTCTCCCAAATATGTTTTTCTCGAAGTTTATTAATGTTCTGCTCATTCGGGTATTTTTTAAAACTCACAATCCAGTATCCATAGTACCTTACTTGTATAAAACTTGTAAATAGAGAACGGCCATTTTTTTAGTTTTAGGTTATGTTAGTTTTGCGAGACCTTTAGGCGCGGTGCACACTGGAGAAACCAGTTTCATAAAACGGGTTTCTAGAAACTAGTTTCATGTACATGTACATAGAGGAAACGGTTTTTCATCAGTTTCTTCAAGTCGTCCGATGTAGATGATGCGTTTGTTTAGTGGTGGTGGCTGCGGAAGAAGGAAAAAAAAACGGAAGTATTGGGTTCACCCTTCGATCAGAGATCGGCAACACAGCACTTACGTTGTAGCCCGTGAACTAAGTTCTGTCAAATTTAAAGATTTTTTCATAATATCAAAGCCTCCTTTTGACAGTTTGGTGGAGTTAGTTGGTCCTCAAATAAGGAAGAAGGACACCAACTGGAGGCTAAATTTTGAATTTTTGAATCGAACCTGTACTTTCCACTTGTTGTGCCACTGTTTCCCATGTCCTTTGAACTTTGTCCCTGTTGCTGTAGTCCTTCACATGGAAATCGTACAGACACGGATGTTTTTCAACAGCTTCCGCTAACTTAACTTGAAAGGGAATTAAAACATTCGCCATATCTGGGGAAAAAACGTCCGACAAACGTGCAAATTCTTTATTCAATGAAAATGACAAATCTCGAAACGTGAAACTGAAGTCACAAGAAACAGTTTTTACAAGTTGCATGAAACCGGGTTTCAAGGAACTGATAAAACTTACGTTTCATGAAACGCTATGTGCACGACCCTGTGCGATTTACCTTATTTTACGATCATTTTGAAACAAATGGTTGCATGCAACTTCCGTTTCATGAAACCGATTTCATCAAACTGGTTTCTCCAGTGTGCACCGCGCCTTATATTATCTCGTCTTGAGGTAACAAATTTATTTTTACAAAAAACAATATTTAGATATTTTTTCTCTTTTTCATCCAAATCATAAATGATCTATTTTTGCCGCAGTAAATAATAAAGGGAGTTTATAATTACTATATTGTTGCAAGCACTTTATTTTATTTGCAATAATTTAATATAATATATTTTTGCTAATATTTTGCTATTACAGATAAATTCAAAATTAATATAAAGATATTTCAAATTCTTACCTCTGGATTTACAGAATCAGGTCTAAATCCTCGATTTCCTTCACCAACTATTGATCTCTCACAGCAATATTTTTTGCCTACGTCACAGCTTCCCTACAAAATTATATAATTGTCTATTAAATTTATATGAATTAAAATGTTCTTTCTCTCTGTGAATATCCTTCAATATTTCAGAAAAGAGAGAAAGAAATAATTATAACGAGGTCAGAATTTTCGAGGTTCCTTGGACAAATAATAATACTTAACTTGATAAAAACATGACGTGATACTAGACTAGACACCGACTCGGTCTACAAGGGAAGAATATGTGGTCAATGGAGGGAACAAGAACATGGTAAGACTAAGAAAACGGCTCCGGAAACAAAGAAACCTGGCTACATTTTGACATGAAAGGTCACATATTAAAAATGTTTGCAGGTGAAGATCACAGGAGAAAAAGTCGTCCAAAACAGTCCTTAATTGTATACTATATTGTTGGAAAAGTGTCCTTTGGGTGGGACGTTAAGCGATGGTCCCGAGTCTGGTACTCGTTAAAGACCCCTACCCTAGGTGAATAAAAATTTAGGGTAAGCCAAATTTAAGACTCCCACAGTAGAGTCGGGTTCATGTTCACCAGAGTGACGAAAGAGCGCTCTGGTAGTAGGCGATATGACCCCGTAGTTAAAGCCCGGGCATGAGTCATAAAACCTAACCTAACCTATTGTTAGAAATGATTTTGAAGGAACTGGAACTGTTTTATTAAGAAAATATATATAAAAAGCAACTGTCAGTAGAAGCAGATAACAAATTATTTTAAGAAGTTCTCCGTCGTTAATAATTTGATTTGATTAACGTCACGACACATTCACAGTTTCGGAGTTGTAAGGGGATAAAGTAGTCCAGACCGTAGTACTGTAAGGTGAGAACACACTCTAGTGAACCGGCTAAGGACCGTCACACGACCATTAGCCGGTCTAGTATGTCTCAACTTCCCTCATCTCCGAAAACCTCACACTCAAGCTTGTTCAAAAGTTAAGATGAAGGACCAGTGCTGGATTACCCAATAGGCCGGACTAGGCCATGGCCTGGGGCCCCCGTAAAAATCGAAAATGGATTCACACTTATGTTAAATCGAAATTTCCATCAAAATCCCAGTTCACTCATTCTGAACTTTACGAAATTTTGATTCGAGATAATCTTGCAACGGTTTTTCCAAACGTTGAAATTGCTCTTCGCATTTTTTTAACGCTCATGATAACAAATTGTTCTGCAGAGCGCTCTTTTTCAAAGTTAAAACGAATCAAAAGCGAGCAAAGAAGCATTATGCATCAAGAACGATTAGACATGCTGAGTTTGATGTTATTGAATCAGATGTTCTTCGTCAAATTGATTTTGAAAACATCATCAGTGATTTTAGCGACCTCAAGTGTAGAAAGAAAGATTTTTAAAGACAAATCTTATATCAACGTTTATATTATAGATTGATATTGTTTTTGTAATTTTAGTTCTGAAAAGAATATATACTTTAACAAAAAATAAAATTTATTTCATGTTTATACCTTAGAAATAATATAAATCCATTGTTAAATGCATAAATAAACATTTTATTACAGTTTGTAGAAAAAGGGGGGGCCCAAAAATTTTAAGGGCCTAGGGCCTCCTATTCGCTTAATCTGGCACTGTGGAGGACCCTACCCCACTGCATACTTTACCACAATGTGCACTAGTTAATATTTAATAAAAATTGTCATACTTACAAAGAGAAGGGCAGGAGACTTGCAGTTGAAAGAGTGGACACACTTGCACTTCTCAAAGCTGGTCGGATCCAGGTTGGGGCGGAGTGAGTGCGTAGGAAACGGGCGGCCATAAGGAGGTGACGGATTGAATATCGAAGGTGGGGGACGGATGAGTGGCGGCAGGTCTGGAGGCAAGGGTCGGAATGGACCGTCCGGGATATCAGGTTCATAGACCCCATATCGGTACTGGTCACCGGTCCTGCAAAAAGAAGTCCTCAATATAAAGGTGTTGGAGGTGGATGACGAAGAAAAGAAGCTGGGCCAGTGTCCTTATTTAGTCAGGTATATACCGTAACTAACATTCCCACTAATCAACAAGCCTTTCAAAACAGTTTAAAAAAATGTTCTTATGAGGCTATTTTCTAGTCATCATCCCAGACAGGCGAGAACGAAAGGAGACAACAATGGAACAGGAAGCTACAAAACATGGCGTTCACGAAAGCTCTGCACTCCTTAAGGTACCCATACACGAAGCAAATCTATCGTCAGATTTATCTTCAGATTGATTTGACGATAAATCTGACGATATTAGGTGCGCACACACAGTTCGATATATCTCAGTCGACGCAATGGAGCAGGACGATCTTTTATTGTTATCCAATAACATAATAAATCATAAATCGGATAACAGCAGGACGATCTTTTATTGTTACCTGCGGCTGTTTTATTATGTAATAAAACCAAACGCAAAAAAATATATATATAGTTTGGACAATAGGTTGGTTAATTAAAAAGAAAACAATTTTCGCAGATCTGATTTATAAAATGTTCTAAATTATCTCTCGACCAGGTGCACATATCACAGTTTAATAAAGACAAATTATAAAAACAGGAAAGCTAAAATACCTAATCTCTTTCACTTCACTTTTGTGTTTAAAAGGTTATTATTATAGATAAACTTATTATAACCTCCTTGATTGTCGCCACGATAACCACATACACCATACAATCAATTGTACAAGCAATTAATCTGTGCGATGATTGCATGAAAATTTCTTCAGATCAAAAATAGATCTGAAGACCAACCAATCGAACCCGATGACGACATACATTAAACGATTCATCGAACGATTGTCGATCCTCAGATTCATCTGACGATCAATTGCTTCGTGTATGGGTACCTTTACAAAAGGGAACTTTAACATTTTCGTCGTTGTGGAAAGTAGGAAGAAATAGTTAAAAACTAAACATGGTAGCCAGCGTGGCGTCGAAAAGCTGAGGAAAAAGTGATCGGTGAATCACCCGCCATGTACTTCCCCAGCGCCAACTAATTAACTACGTTTTCGCTCTCTCTCTAAAAACTACTTTTTATTTTACAAATTAACGATTATTTAGAATTGTCTGTAAATAGACACTTTAATTCAATTTTAATACAAGCAGACCTAGTTAAATGTTGTTATTAGTGTGTAAAAGTATCTAATATCTAAACTATTTTGTTTATACGATTTGTATATATTATAAACTTAAAGAGCGCTTTTTTGACAATTTTCTCTTAATAATACGTCAACAACAAGCCTAACCCTTTTTTTTTTCTCGTATATAATCGCAATATTCGCGGGAAGTTACAAGAATGCAACGTGTTGATACTTACAGTTAAGTACAGTTTACTTACAAAGTACAGTTTACGTACAAAGTACAGTTTACTTACACACCTGATAGCTTTGGCGGATCTTCCCCCACTCCACGCCCATTTCTCCTGTCCGCTGGCTGCAGTTAACAAAAACCCCAACGGAACAAGTACATGGAACGCTGCAACACAAAGTTTGAAGTTATACTTAAGTATTAGTTCGAATTTGAGATGCAACCCATTGTTAAAAATAAATTTTTAGAAAAAAAAAAAAAAAAAAAAAAACGCACTTTAAAAAGTGCAATATATCACATATATTATCTAAACAAGGAATGAATGATAAAATAAGTCAATTGAAACAACAACCTGATATTGTTGACTCTTTTAAGTTCAAAAAGACTTAACAATAACTGACAATAAGACCTTCACAGAAGAATGGGGTAACGTACAGCCTCTCAGAACTAACATTTAGTTTGATGTAAACAGATTTCCTCGGACAAGAACTGTTCCAAGTGACTCTGGCACACAAGTTCCTGCAACAAATATGGCTAACGTCTTTAACATCATATTTTGGATTTTTCATCAACTTTTAACATGAAATAGTATTAAATATTAAAGAATTCATAAATGCAAAAAATAAAAATTGTTGTGGGTTATACAGGGAGTCATGGCTAGGGTCATTCTATGTCAACAAACCGGACGCACGTCAAATTGAAAAAAAATCCATAACATTTATGAATTTCAGTTTGAAAAAGTGTGATTTCCCACCGAAGTAGCTATCTTAGCGGTGACACCTCCGGACAAATTTCTCATATTGTGTGTTAACATGTTATGTGAAGGCTCTATTGAAACCTTATATAACCTACTTTATTTTGATACCAAAAAATAATATCCAATGTTGCAAATGTTGGTACTGAGTGTCAATCAGAATGACGATTGCATAGATAAATTGAGATTGAAAAAAAAAAAAAATGAAAAACCAAACTAAGAAAAACTTCATTAAAAAAAAAAAAACAGAAAAATTGAAGTGTGAGATGCACACTCATCCTTTAGCTACTCAAATGTATTATACACACATCTTTTAGCTACTCGAATGTATTATACTACTATAATAGTAGTTACACAATTTACAGATCACTAATGCTTAAAATTTCGTATTCGACCTAACAAAGGACAAGCTTCTTTTTTACTTTCATGAATTTTTGTTTCATATCATCTTTTGCAAAACTCTGCTTTTTTGAAATTTTTGTTTTTTCGATTATACTAATTTTTCTTCCTCGATCCTGTTCTTTTCTGTGTCGATGAGAATTCGAGAAATTCCTTTTTTAGTATCTCTTGTAGATTCATTCCTAGGAGCGGCCTTAGGAAATGGGCTCACAACTTTGGGGGGCCAACACTACATCTGTCACAGATTTATCTTGGTTTATTGGAGAGAAGACGGCAGATATAGACGGAGTTGGTAAGAGAACTTCAACTTGAAAATTATTGTACCAGGAAGTAGTTTTTAGGTTTTACAAAAAAGATAAAAACTATTTTGATTAAATTTGATAGACCTTGGTCCTGACAAGTTGTACCTTGGCCCTAGGACCGAGGTACAACATTGTTCACGGACGAAGGTACAACATGGGGCCCTTGAACACATTTCTTGTGCTTCCTGCAAGTTCTTGCTTGTTTAGCTTCGTTCTTCACTAGCCATTATTAGGCTTAATAGTAACACTTTCAGTAATTATAACAGTTTAATACTAAATCAGTTTTATATCACCTGGAGGACAAAAATTACTTACTGTTTGGGTAGCTTCAACAAAAAAACGGTTTTACTGAGACACTAAACAAAACACTTGGCTATTACCTCCACAGTTCAGAAGCAGGGTGGGAAATACAATGAGTAATGACAGGAAAGCAGAAAAACCACTAGGCAGCGCTAAAATCGCATGGGTCCAGGGTACAGCACCTTCCCCTATATACATGTACCCGTCAAATAAGGTAACTAGTAATTTCGCGTAAAGCCCGCATTTACTGAAATGAATCCAAAGTTACCAAAGGGTCTAGCCGGATAAGAGTGCGAAAACTGCCCCCAACGATTTTCGAATGGGCGATTGACCCATTGATTGAAAAAGAAAAAATATATATATAAATACGACTTATAGTGAGTAGGCTCGAGCTTGTAGATCCGCACGGGTCCAAGGTCTGGCATACACTGGAGAGGAGTGTTGGGTGATGTCACATACCCATGTTTGAGCAGAACGTTTAAGGATGCTAGGAAAGGGTCTAGCCGGATAAGAGTGCGAAAACTGCCCCCAACGATTTTCGAATGGGCGATTGACCGACAGTTTGCACATGTAAAAAAACATTTTTCCTGAAAATTTCAACTATCAACTCCCATTATTCAATGAAAAAAAAAATAAAAAGGCAATTTTGATTTTTTTTTTCTTTCTTTCAGGTTGTTGCAAGTATGCAACTGTCGATTTTTTTTTAAGTTCTTATGCTTCAAATACACCTCTATAGTATTTTTTTATTATCTTCCGATTTAAATTAGATTTTTCATCGAATTTTAAAAAATCCAAAATGGATTTTTTGAATGTTATTTTTGAGTGACACTCACCAAATTTTCACAGAATATGTGTTTTTTATATCAAAATATTCCCTAATTTTTTCAAATTTTTTGGTGTGGTGCAACAATGTTAAAAAAAAAAAAATAATAATTGTTTTCAGTTATTTCCGTTTATGTCTATGTAGGTATATGATATTATGAATTTTTATTAAAATAATGTTGTAAAATATACATATTTTTTATTTTTGCAAAATACAATATATAGCAGTAATTTTTTGAACGGTTGTTAACAGTAGGTACTATTTTTTTCAACTTAATTTTATGAAGAATGTTTTTTTAATTAGATTTTTGCCGTGGTCGGAAATCGAACCGCCCTAACCGCCTTCACGAGAAATTACTCACTCCCCCCACTTCCATCTAATCATCATCCATGCAGTTAAGTGATGGAACGCTTCACGTAAAACCTTTCCTTTCATTGCTTCGAACCTCTGAAGTCAACAAATGGAAAATAAATGTAAGTGAACTAGGTGTGTATACATGATAGTTGTTGCAGCACTTGGTAAATGTTCGGAATGCAGCTCATAAGTCAATGTTTGCCATAACTTGTGAAAGGCCTCTACGCTATTATAATGGCAGCGATCCTTAAGTTGGGGAAGCCCAGCGACCTCCGCACAGCCTTGCTCCTGATACATCTAGCTAACCTCTCCAAGTCTCCTTGATCCAGAACGCCTCTTCACAACACACACCTACATATCATAATACACAATAAGACCGGACCTCCATTCTTAACAGAAGAATAACTCAATCAATTCCAAGGTAACAAAAGCCCTGAGAATTTCAAATCGATATTTTGGACTCAGAAACAATTTATGTTTATCCAACTAATTGTTATTTTGTAAAAACTGGCTTATTAGGAAGTTTTTGTTTAATATCAAACTATAATGAAAAACAAAATAAACTATAATATAAATTTAGTTAATGAAGATTCAAATAATCTTCTATGGAAACATTATATTATGTACGTAGGCATGTAAGAAGTCAAATTCAGGGTAACGATTTGTAGTTCTAAATATTCGTGCGATAACTGAAAGAAAATTAGGATTCGTCCTATACTTATATCAGGTAGATTAAAGAGGATAGGTTTGAGTTGAATAGGATGGAACATTGAAGGTAGCTGGAGAGAAGTGGACGTAGAATGGCACTGTGGGACAATATGAAAGAAATAACATAACAGACAGACCATCTTCACCAATGTGTCATGTGGAAGAGAGGTAAGGTTAGGTACATCCATTGTTGGTGTTTGTTCACTATGTTAACAAGAAACTAAGTCCAAAGATTGCTAGCATTGAAAAATAAACAACAAATTTAATAAATGAAAAGTTAATATCAATCCTTCTCAAGCAAGGATTTAATTGGGAAAAAACAAGAAGGTTGTTTATGCATTAACACTTTTCTGATTAGAATTTATAGAGTACAATTATGTAACTATTTTTTTTTTTTTTTTTGCAAAAAAAAAACTTGTATACAGGGTGTTTCCCAATGATTAGAATGAAATAAAAATTGTAAATTCTAAGTAAAAAACATTGAGGTAGCCCGATGGTTTAGCTTGATTAGCGTCACTAAAACACTGAGTTTATTATAAAAATACGGAAAATAAAAATAAAAATAAAATAAATATCTCATAGATAATAAAAGTATGAAAAAACCAAACTTCATCATGATCACTTGTGTGCTAATCTCGATCAACAGTTCGAGTCGTTCAGTTGACACTCTGACTAAGCCTACAATTACTATGGATGCGAGTTTTGACGGAAATCTTTCTGACGAATTCGACCGAACAAACAAACGCCTATTTTCCAATGAGAGTGTTTACACTGGCAGCGACGAACATGTCAGAACATGCACGACGTAGTCAGAACCAGTTGAGCGTTCAAACAAGTTTGATTTTTTCGTGCGACCTGCGTCTGTTTTGCGTGTTTTCGTGCGTTGAATTTTGAGTGATTTAGTTATTTCACCATGGATAACGATAAATTGATAAGTCTTGTGTACGGGAACAGGTGTTTGTGGGATATGAGAGACAAAAATTATCATAACAGAGGTATTTCTCGGCAAATGTGGGAGAAAGTTGGTACAGAACTCAACCCTACCAGTAAGTACAATTTTTTATTTTGATGTGGGGTTCGATGTGTCGTCTCTACTAAAAAATAACTGGTTCACATGCTCTGTTTTTCCAATAATTAACAACAATAACTTTATTAAAGGACTTTCAAGAAAAATAAATCATTAAGTTTGTCCATCTTAGCTGGGCGGCAGAAACGTACTATCAGAATATCAGAAAACGCGCACAGTGTAACCGCCTTGTTCGGACGAGGATTGCGGTGAGGGTTATGTTCTCGAGTATAATGACTTGTAAATGAGGTATATATAAATATAGATTTTATGTGTTTTACAACGCTAGACGGATCTACTTTATTATTGACAATTTTGTTCTTCGTTTATCTTGTAACTGATTTATGCACGTTTTAGAAGCACAACAGTATATCAGTCCATCATTAATATTGAATGTATCTTTAAAAAATCGGGTGCGTGCAACTCCGATGCGTAGCGAAATGAGCGTGACAACGTCTGAGATGCGAGGTAGCGAAAGTGTCAACATCGCCTCTGAAGATGTTAGCAATACCGAAAGTACTCCCATATATATATATTTGGTGAAATAGACAATATATATATATTTTTTAAGCATACATTTTTCTTTATTTTTTATTAAGTGTTTCAAAATATCTCGGCTAAAAATGAAGTTCCCTTAGAAAGTTAAAGTATGGAGTATAACTGGGGAAGTATAAGAGTACATAATTGGTTCAATATGAAAAGATACATGTGAAATTGACAGGGGCGTAGCCAGGATATTGAGCAGGGGGGGGGGGGGGGGGGTGGCCCCCACTCTTCGCCCGGTCTGCGGGCTGAGATGTCTATGAATCCACTCCCAATTGATTTTAGATGAAACTCAACTTTCAAAGACCAATATCTCGGAAACTATTGCTCATACAAGAAAACTAATAATACCGGAAAACCTAGTTTTTTCCGGAAGAATCTGAAAATCCCAATTAAAAATTTGTAAAAATTAAATTTTTTTCGATTTAATTTCACTGAGGTGTGTTGTGTCAATGTTTAAGCCTATTTCTGAAACGTGTTCTTTTACCCTATTTTAAAATTGTCACCCAGTTTGACTTACATAACCAAATTACAACAACTACATTTTAGATAGTAAACCGGTCGACTTTAGCGACTTTTATACCATTTAATGTTTTAAAGAGGATAAAATTCTCTACAATTTGCATTCCCACAAGTTGTTTGTAGAATGAATAGTGAGCTCGATACAGCTTCCCAAACATTGACAATTTCAATCTATTCATGTCCCCCAACCCCCTCCTCCGCATCCTTCCCCTTCTCTTGCCTCCACCCCCCTGATCATCACACTCACTGTTCTCTCCTGACTATTGCAGTTCTAGAGATAATTATTAAACTTCACAATACATTCTATCCTCATGATTTACCGACAAAGAAGCTATAAAACGCTCACCATAAGACGCTCCAACAAGTACTGGTCCGGTCAAACCATTGAGCAAACAAACACTAATGAAGAATATGAATGCCCGTGGAGGTGTAACACGTCACGTGGGAGCGGGATTTCAGAGTGTTTTGGCAAAATGGGCTCTGGCCATGGTATTCAAGCAGAATTTTTCTCATGATGTGGTATACATTATGAAACATCAGAGGAACATGTGGATATGCGATGTTCTCGTGTGGACCGAGACGCTGGTGACTCCAATAAATTGCGGGAGTGGCTTTTACAACAACCCGCCTTGCATAATGTCATTAAGCAGTGGTATTGTTGGAGGAGTAGACGTCAACTGTCATTTGGCTCAAGAGGTTGGCATGGAAAGGGTTTCACAAAAGAAAGGGTTTATCAACATTGCTCTCTTAATGTGTTTTTCAGAAAATATGTGAAAACACTACCTCAAAGCCCCACCTGTATTCTAGCCGAGGCACTTAGGTCAGATATTTTAATCGGGAAGTTAAAATAACCTTGAGCACGTCGTCCTTCGGGTGGGACTAAGTGATCATCCAGGGCCTTTTCGAATGTCAGGTACTCGTTAATGAGTCGTATCTAATGTAACTAAACCTAGGTAGGTGAAATTTCACTTAGGTTAAAAATAACCTTGAGCATGTCGTCCTTCGGATGGGACTTTCCCGATATATCTGAATCTGTCTGTGGTTGACCATCCTCGTTTCTGGTTGCTACCTATCGACCGATTTTGCTCTCTTAATGAGTTTTTCAGAAAATATGTCAAAACAGTACCACAATATTTTCAATATTTCTTTCTTGACAATTTTAGTTCGAACCAAATGGAAACTTATTTTATCTTCCATGTGGTGTCAATAATCTCAGGATCATGAGTCGGATATCTGGACAGGGCTCTTAGTTTTGTTAACTGAGAAATGAAATAAAAAATGTTGAGCACGTCGTCCCTCGGACCGGACTTAAATGATGGTGACGAACTTGTTAGACGTCAAGTACTCGTTAAAGACTCTTAGTCAAAGTAACTGGGAAGGGATAAAAACTTGAGCACGCTGTCCCTCGTAGTTGAAGTCCGGGCATGAATCTAAATAACTAAGTTACTAACTTACGGTTATCTATCATCGTTTTTGGTCATTAGCTATCAACCAACATTGCTGCCTTAATCTTGAGCACCTCGTCCTTCGGATGGAATGGTAGGCGATGGTCCAGGACTTTTCGATTACAGGTACTCGATAATTAGTCGTACGTTATGTAACTAAACTTGGGTAGGTAACATTTCGGTCTGCCGCTGTACAGCCAATTGGGAAGGGATAAGAGCGTTTGATGCTTAGGTCCCTAGGTGTACACAACAACCCTCCCAATATATCTAAATCTGTGTATGGTTGACTATCTACTATCTACTAAATATATTAAAATTACATTCAAAAGTATTTGCTTGCAATAGAACAAACCGCAATAATAAAATATTCTTGTATCTTGTAACTCTTCACAACATAAAAAGAAATCTCAGGTCATGTAATGTCAGAAAACTAGATTTTTGTGATATGACGTTGGAAGAGAGCGACAGCAGCGCTGACCCTCGGCAGAAACCGTCCCTTCTCCCTACTCCCCCCTGACCCTCCACCTTCCCTCTAAAGAAACTCAGTATCAACCTAGTTGCCGTACTACAAACATCTCACTCGTTCCCTCTCTCGTATTTTTGTGCTCTAATTGAATTTTTTTGTTTTGTTTTGTTTTAATAAGTCTTATTATACTTTTACTTAGTTCGTATTATTTACTTTTCTAATTTCAAATCTAATTTAATTCTCCTTCTTATTATTTTTCATATTTTTCTATTTCTTCTCCCTAATAAAATGGTGTCGTGCCCCGCATGCAACTCCTCTGTAAACAGAGAAAATAAAAAATCCCTTCAGTGCTGTGTCTGCACCTCAATCTATCACGGTGAGTGTTGTAACTTCTCTGACTGCGAACTTGAGTTTATGAGGTCCCAAAAGAAGCCCTGGACCTGCATCGGCTGCGAAAAAAAGAGAAAAGCGATCCCGACATCTGAGCGACCAGCCAGCCCAGCTAGGGCCCAAGGTAAGCAAGACGATGTCCTGTCCTCTTTAGTGGCGGCCGTACATAATCTCTCACAACAAATTGAAGGCATGAAGGCGGTAATAAAAAATACCGTGGAAATTGATATCAAAGAAATTAAAGCGGCACTAAATTATAATAGTGAGCTCGTTGCCGAGACCGCTAATAAACTGGGTAACATCGAGTCCAGCCTCAATAGGCAAAACGAGAGGATTTCTGCCCTAGAGGCTGAAAATATATCATTAAAGGGACGTATCTCCGACATGGAGGTTTCGATGAATAGGATAGATCAGAACAGTAAGAGAAACTCGCTCGAAATCCGAGGGATACCGGCGAGGGCGGGGGAGAATGTGTTCGCCCTAATGAAGGATGTGGGTGTGGGTCTGGGGCTGAGACTGGATGTTGTGGATATAGATTTCATCCATAGAACCAGACCTCGGCCGGGAACCCAAGATTCGTCTATAATAGTTCGTTTTGTTCGACAGGAAACCAGAGACGAAATTATTCGTCTCAGAAAAGTTAAAAGGGACTTTACAACGAGACATATGGGCTGGCAAGATAATGATTCACACCGTGTATATATCAGTGAAGACCTTACACAATTCAACAAAAAAAATTATTATATGGCTAGGCAAAAAAAAGAAGAAGAAAAATCAAATTTGTCTGGATTTCTGGGGGGAAGGTATTATGCAGGAGGGATAATGGGACTCCCGTTATCCCAATATCTAGACCAGAGGATTTGGACGTTCACTTCCCATAACAACAACAATCAGGTCTCCCCCGGTCCCCCCACTCCTCCGCCAACTCTTTCTCCATCTTTACTCCAGTTGTCTTCGGTCATCTGTACCCCAACATCCTGATGCGGTTTCTCTCCGGCTCTTCACCTCTCTTCTCTTCCGTTTCGTGTTTTTCGGATTTCTTTTTATTGTGTATTTTTGTCTTCGATTGTACTCTTCAGTTTATTTTCGTTCACATGTTTCTCTTTATTATCAAACCAGGCCTTTCCTTTCTGTTATTGTTACTCACTACGCCAGTATTTATTTATTTTTGTTTATGTTATTTATGTAAATGTTCATTTTTCATTTTTTATCACCATGCTTGCAGAATTGTAAACACTATTCTTGTATATAATTTAACTTTGCCTACATTCCATTTTTTCATTTTACTTGCTTGTTCTCTTTTCCTATCAATTATTAATCAGTTTGGTATTATCACTCATGGGATCTCCTTTTCGATACATAGGACCGAGCCGCCTTCTCCTCTAACCCCTCATCTGCCCTATATATTACCTCCCTCCTCTCTTCACCATGTCCTATAATATATTAACCAGTTGTCATGTTAACGCCCAGTCCCTCTTCCCTCATTTTGATGAGTTCTCAGACTTTTTCCAATCCCATACCTATCACCTGATTGGAATCTCCGAGACCTGGCTCACCCCTCTCATCCCTAACTCCGCTCTTCCTCTTCCTGGCTACACCCTGTTTCGTAATGACCGCTCCGGTCGGACTGGTGGGGGTGTGGGGGTCTATGTACATGACTCTCTCAAGGCCCGTGTTCTCGATTGTTCATCTGACTCCCCTCTCCCACACGTCGAGTATATGTTACTGGAAGTAACAATTCGCCATGAAAAGTGGCTCTATGGTGTAGTCTACAGACCACCCACTATTCCCTTTGGCACCGACCTTGAATCCCTACTCCTAGCGTACCTCCCCATTTACTCCAATCTCATCCTTGCCGGAGATTTCAACTCAAACTTCCTCTCTGATTCCTATGATAAAAAGTACCTCCTCAACCTTTTTTACTCTCTCAATCTTTACTTAGTACCTTACTCTCCTACCCATCATACTCAGCATAGTCACACCTGGCTTGACATCCATGTCATTGACTCCTCTGTTAAATTACTTTCCTCCTCCCAATTTCCTGTTCCTTTTCTCTCCGGCCATGATCTTATCTCTATTTCCTATGATCTCCAATCTCCTCCTTTTGTTAAAAAAACCATATCCTCGAGACATCTTTCCTCTATATCTCCTGAATCTCTACAGCAAGACCTTGATGCTATTGACTGGAGCCCAATATTCAATAGCCACTCCGTCGACGATATGGTTCAAGATCTGACGACAAATCTCATATTCGTGCTGGATAAACACGCGCCATTGCAGGAATCTCGAATCCGACGGCCCCCTGCACCATGGCTAACTCCTGAAATCAGAAGTTTTATGAAGAATAGAGACTCTGCAAGGCGCAAATTTGTCCGCAGTCACTCTTCCACGGATTATGAGATTTATAAAGGTCTACGTAACCGAACCCAGTCTTTACAGAGAAGAGCTAAGGTTGAATACTTCCACAGGGTCTTGTCTGAAGCTCCTAATCCTAAATCCAAATGGTCCCTTCTCCGCAACCTATCCTTAGTCAAATCAAAACAGAGCTCCTCCAATATTCCTTGCTCTCCTGATACTCTAAACCACTTTTTCACTTCATCACCTAATACAAATTCTCCCCCTACCCCCTTGCCTCCTAATCTAACTTTCAATCCAAATTCCTTCTTTTTTTCCTATATACATCCTGAAGATCTTCTCAATAGCATCCTTAAATCCCGTACAAACGCCTACGGTCCAGACAATGTCCCCGTAAAATTGATCAAATGCGCCCTCCCCTCCATCCTTCCTGTCCTCCTTCACATCTACAACTTCTCCCTGCAGAACTCAGTTTTCCCGACTGCTTGGAAATCAGCTATTGTCCTCCCCCTAAATAAAATTCCTAATCCCTCTTCTCCAAAAGATCTCCGGCCAATATCTATCCTTTCCAACCTCTCCAAACCCTTAGAACGAATAGCCCAATCCCAACTATCCTCCTATCTTGAAACCAACCAAATCTTAAATCCCCTACAGTCCGGCTTCCGTCCTTGCTTAAGCACTCAATCCGCTCTCCTAAAAGTTACCAATGACCTCCAACTAGCCATAGACAACAGACATGTTACTCTGCTCGTACTTTTCGACTTCACTAAAGCCTTTGACACCGTTGACCACAGCATCCTCCTCTCCAAGCTCCACAATACCCACCTTTCCAGCAGTGCTGTTCGCTGGTTTCAGTCCTTCCTCTCCGGTCGTTCTCAGTCAGTTCTCGTCCCAAATCTCCCTCCCTCTTCCTTTCTGCCAGTTAATTCTGGGGTCCCTCAAGGCTCATCCCTTTCTCCTACCCTTTTCTCTATCTTCATAAATGACCTCCCCAATTCCATCAAACACTCCAATTATCACCTTTATGCCGATGACTTCCAAATGTATCTCTCCTTCCACCCCTCCACCGCTCTTGCTGCTTACGACAAGATGATGGAGGACATCCTTGGTATCACAGACTGGGCTTCCAAGAATGGACTGACACTGAACGCTGAGAAGACTAAAGCCATTGTGATAGGTAACCATAAACTACTAAACTCCCTTACTGACTTACCTCCATTAAGACTACATGACTCCGATATTGAATACTGCACCAGTGTAAAAAATCTTGGATTGATCCTTGATCAAACCCTCTCCTGGAAAGACCATGTTTCTCACATCTCCAACCGCTCCTTCAAAACCCTCTACTTCCTCAAACGCCTTCGTCACCTTCTTCCCACGAAAACCCGTCAGCTGTTGGTATCCTCTCTTGTTTTCCCCTACTTTGATTATGCTTGCCTCGCATATGGAGGACTGTCTGGTGAGCTCGACATGAAACTAAAGCGAGTCATGAACTCCTTTCTAAGATTCATCTTCGGGCTCCCCAGACACTCCTCTATTACTAGTTCCTATACCGACCTAAAATGGCTCTTCCCATCCTCTCGTCGACAATATTTCCTTGGCTCCTTCCTCTATCAAACCATATCTTCCCAAAAGCCCTCCTACATCTTCCAAATGCTCCAATTTAAATCCCATATCCACCAGAATGTCACTAGATCCCGCCCCTCGGATCTTTACCTCCCTTCCCACAGGACAACAACCTACCACAACTCTTTCCTTATCCAAGCTAACTCCCTCTGGAACTCTCTCCCTCTCCAGATCCGCCATGCTCCTTCTCTTCTTTCATTTAAGTCCTTACTTTTCCATTATCTCCTAACTCAACAAACCTCTGATTCCTAAGGCGGGCTCCTATGAGATAGTTCTAGTCTTCCTATAAGTCTCTCACTCCACTGGACAGATTGTCACACTCCAGTTTCATCTGCCCAGTTTTTTTGCGATTAAATTCATATATAACTCACTATTGTTATTATGTTTTACATTATTATTCATATTTTGTTTTTTTCTTATTTTTATCATTAATTTTCACCAGTTTTTTATTGTTTTAATCATTGCCTCTCTCTAACATTTTATATTTATTACTAGACCTCTTTTCCTTTATTTTTATTCTGTCTCAATGGGTCGATACTTGTACTCTTTTATCTACTTCTTATGTTATTATTCTTAGGGGACGAAAGTCCCAGAATAAAGATTATTTTTCATTTCATTTCATTTCATTTTTTCATTTCATTTCATTTCATTTCAAGAAACTAAGTACCCATTTTTTCTAATTTAAACGTTTTTTCTCCGATATTTCGACAAATAAATGTTTCCAGATCATGTCCGTTTACTTCCATGTAATATATGTATACATATACTATTACTTTACTTTTGTTTACTTCCCTATACATATAATATATGTATACATAATAATATGTACTAAAAATTTTTTAATCGTGTGAACATCAGAGATCAATTGCATGCGTGTGTTTATGTGAGAGCTCAAACGCTTTGACCTGACATCGTACAGGCTCGGGACCATCGCTTAACATCCCATCCGAAGGACGGAGTGCTTAAGTTTATTTTACCTCGCAGATGAATGACATTACTCCAAAAAATTTCTGAATGATTCTGGAACTCTTTTGCGAAGCTCAATCTTTTTTTTATATTTTTTTCACTCACAAACGGTTTTTGGTACTCTCCCATTATATCCTGCTTCTTTTAGAATTCTTCGAACATTTTGTGGGTGAACTTTCTTTCCCGTTTCTCTGTATACCTCGGCGACGATCTGAGGTGCACTCCTCGAGGGCTTGTTTTTAATTTTCCGGACAACGCTACACCTTTCTCGGTCGTTTAATACTCTTGGACGGCCAGAGGAAGATTTCAAGTCTATCCGATCCTCGTGCTTATACCTTCGAATTACATCGGCTACGGTGCTTTTACTCCGGCCTACCATACCACCGATTTTGCGGACACTTAATCCTTTTTCATAATTAAAAATTATTATCTGTTGAACTTCAAAAGATGTTCGACCCATCTTGACAGCAGGAAATACAAATAACTACTGAATGCAGTAATAGAAGTATATAAACACACTTCATTTGTTCGGTATTAGCGGTTGGTTGAGAAGGGATTAAAGATCATGATCAGAGTCGCATTTGTTTACAAAACAAACAACAGGTGTCCAGAAAATTTTGTTACGTGAATTTCTTGTCTTCAATTATTAATGCAAAAGTTCCTATTAGCTGTAAATGTTTAATTAATTGTTTTACGGAGTTTTGAAATGATTGATGATCTCGAAATTTAAAACTTTGCTTGAATTAAATATTTTGCCATATAACTATGTGTAACTGCAAAAGAAAAACAAAATTATAAATTGTTCGAAAATTTTTGTTACTGATTGTAGTTGCCTGTGAGTGGACCTATTTAAAGTTTTTATTTATTGCCGTATTTTATTACGGCCCTCCTTCTTTTTTTTTGGTTTTCTCGAACTCCTTTTTTTGAACTTGCTATCTGCCAGTGTCCCCGTTCAGCTTGGTCTTCGTTCGTCCAACGAGCTTCGTTCTTCTGATCTCACCGTTCTTCGGGTTCCATCATCCTTCGAAGATCATCATTTTTGTTTGTATTTTAATTTCACTACTTTCACCACACTGTTGTTGTCAACACAAGGAAATTTATCATTTTTAACGTGAGCTCACGTTAATATTTTCAGTTTTAATTACATATGGGGTATTCAAACATTGTTTCTTACGGAACTACTTTCGATGTACCAAGTCCACAGTCGATTATATTTTTTATTATATTACTTTCAGTGATTATTTTTTAACAATATAAATTTATATATATAGATACCTTTCTTTTTGTTTTAAGAATTGATATTCTGTTTGTTTTTATTATAGATCCGATATGTCCGATAATATAAAATAATTATTTACCCAATTTTTTTTTACATGTTTTGATAAGAATTTATTTTTAAACTCAAGTTAATTTTTAGTTTAGTTTTGATTAACAAGATCTATTCTTTTTTTGCGTCATTGAATATACATATACCTATATATATTTTTTACATTGTTCTCAGTATTATAATATTATTATTTTGTTCCCCTTTATTTTTGTTCTCCGTTTCCCTATCATGTGCTTGTCCAATAATTAGGAAGCTCCGGCGAAATTAAATTTTTTTTTAGGATTTCCCTATTCCTTTTGAATAGGGAGCCTTGAACTATTCATCTACTCTTCAATTCCTAAATGTTGCCTAAAGCCTCGTTTATACGAGGCCAGTAGGGAGACAAGTAACTTGCTCCGTCTGAACAGTCACTTGTAGATTGTTTGGTGGCCAAGTCAACTTGGCGTGCAACTTGTCAGGCAAGGCAAGTTAATTGGCCGGGGTTCTATTTTGGGGCAGCTTGCCTTCCCCCTCCACTGCGAGCAAGTAACCTGCCTGACAAGGGCAACTGTACCTGCTCAGTGTAAACAACTACTTGGTCAGTCTGCCAGCATCATTTGGCAAGTGTCATCAGTTCTGTGTATTTGTGTGATTCTTATCTATTTATCGTCATTTGAATTTAGTTTACGTTTACTTTCATTCAATAAAAAAGTGTAAGATGTCGCATCTCAAGTGGAATGAACAGATGACAAGTTTCACTTTTGAACATATGGTTTCTCTCATCACAGTATCACGCCGTTGTATCTCATTTCTAATGAGACAGTGCAATTCATCAAACAAATCTGGCGTTATTCTCAGTAACGCCTTGTATTCACTTGGGTCTTCCGAACGAAGTTCTTTCAACAGCATTGCCGATCCTCCATGGGTAGCTCTTCTACCGATCCATCCTCTTTGCCATACCTTCTGATTATTACACCGTTCAAGATAACTTTCGATTTCCTCCTCAAGATAAGTACTTAACACTCCCGAAACATCTTTAATTGCCCTTTTACAGCGCTTCTTCCTTTCCACCTTTCCCATTTTACACACCCAACTTGGCACTTAACTTGCAACTGACTGAAACACGTGTGGAACACAACTTGCCATTGCACTGCCAGACTCTACTTGGAGGAAGTAACTTGGACCAAGTTACTTTCCTCCCAACTGGCCTCGTGTAAACGAGGCTTAACGACGTTAAAATGGGTCAAGCAGACATTTTTACTTTCCCAGCTTTACCAAGTAGGTATAGAGGAAGTTATGTAATCGGTCTCATGTTCCATGTTCTTCATAGAAACTTCATGCCCTCACCCCCTCATTCCAAAAATGAAAAACGTCGTCAGTGAATTATCGGCAATGTCCTTCCCGAACACGAATTATTCAATTAAGGTTTCGCTCTCCCTCCAAAACCAATCGTCTATTGTGACTAAAATTCAATAGTTTACTTACATATAGGTTTGTGAATCCTCTTATTAAATTTTGTGTCGATACATTCATTACATTGGCAGTTGTTAGAGTTTTTGTTTTTCTTTTTTGGATTCAAATGTGAAAACTCAACTTCGAATTCCTGATCGGTTACATAATTTCTTCTAGACTTCGTATAACTGGGAAAGTACCTAGTATGAAACTTTAATTAAATAAATATAAAAACAACTTGCTATTGAATGAGAAATGATACAAAATTTAAAAAAAAATCAAAATGAAACGTTTCTCAATTGAAACAAAAATCATTTCCAACTCACTTTAAAACTGTATTTGGTTACGAAATGAAGATATATGAAAAAATACACTCCAAATATCCAAGGAGAAACGATAACGCTGAAGTTTGAATTTGAAGGATCCCGTATTCTACATTCCTTCTTTGTCTGTTTTGGTTAAATGCAACCAGAACAAATCGTCTCCTTCACTTATGCTTGTATATCATCTTATCTGGTTGAAGCCTCTATTTCCGCATTAATGACTAAAATTAAAGACTAAAAACGCTATATCGAAACTTAAACGTTAAGTTTCTGCTCTCCTGCTAAACTCTCGAAATCTTTATTTGCTGGAACATACCTTCAGTTGTTTCTCTTTTGAGGGTCTTTGAACCCCCGCATTTGTGACTCACATGTCAGTTTTCGCTCTCCCTCTAAATCTTCAGTTTCTTTATCTGGTGGACTATTGGCTTCTGTTTTTGCACTTTTGAGGGTTCTCCGATCTGTGATATTGAGGCTAAACTCCTCCTGGCTCCTACCTCATTTGAGGGTTCCAAACCCTGTCCAGAACCTTTCTCCAGGTCTGAAATCGTGGGTGAATCCGAGGCTGGGTCTGGAAGTGTGGGCCCGGATTCTTGTCTGGAATCTATATGCTAGCTTAACATTTTTGGTTATATTTGTTTACTAGCATAAATATGGACATGGGGTGCCCTCAGATTTCCCAGCCATTACTGGGGGGATGTGCACAATGATGCGCCTTTACGGCTAGCCGGAAGCTGTGCTTACAAGAAAACATTAATAACAAGAAACACTTTATTAGAAACTGCAATGTTTTGTTATTAATTTGGTTATAATTATTTATTAAAAACTTTTGAAAGATTTTCTCTCTCTTCTTTCTTTCAAAAAAAGAAACAGCTCAACAACTCTTGATTAAGACTATTGAAGGGGGGGGAAGGTGAAAGTGACATCACTTTAAAGGCAATTGCAACTTTTAGTATGTCTCTAAAATCATGTAATTTAATTAGAAGTAGTAACTTTAATTTGTCTCTTTGAAAGTACTTGCCATAATATTTTTTGCGATTAAACGGTTCGTTGCATCTTCGTCATTCTTGACAACACTGGTTTGAAACCTAGTAGAAACCTTCCCAGTAAAGTGCGCTCTTATTCTACGGTTTTGATTTGCGTCGATGTTATTTGATCCAAAAACGTTGTTCTTACGTTTTTGTTAATTGATTAGAGGACTGGTTATGAGAAACTGCCTTTTTGATACTTTATCTGATAATTTTATAAAGCGTATGAGATTACTATTAAATTCTAGCTTCTTGTTATGGGCAGTTATTCCCTAAACAGTGTTTTCATTTGAAGTATCTAATTTCAATGTTTATTTAGAAACTTCATGTAGACAAATTATGCTAGATATTAATTCCATACTTAATATTCTGTCTGATTTAGGTTAATATGAATTTTGACGTTGTAATCCCAGTGTAAAAAGAAGACCTTCTAAATGTTGAACACGGGCAGTCAAACTGGAATTAGACGATGCCTGGGGAAAAATAAAAGGTGAGCTGATCCATATATTTCTTTCTAATATTCAGTTTTTCTGTTAGGCTTAAATTAGTTTTTGCGATAAGCCTAAATCATGATGAAGTTATCTACCCAATGATGGTTATTCTCACTACATTTCATCGGATTTCCATTAATAGAGTTATTCAGTAAAAATTGCCTCATACTCAAGTAAAACTCAATGTAATTGATAAATAAATTTTGGCAATGGTCACTTTGTCGGTACGTTTTAGCCAGGATAAACTTTTTATCATAAGACTAAAATATAAATGGTATATTGGATATTATGATTGACATAAATATTTAGACACGAAAAAATAAGTTTTTAAGATGTCTGAATGAGCGAAATCTCTGACCAATGTGTAAAAAATAAATATATTTGGGAGAACTTAAGGCCTAGAAAGTGTTGATTATCAACCACATTTTACTATTATTTACCATATTGGACTATAAATCTCCTTAGATATGAGTACAACTTCATAATATTGGTATAGATAATAAGTGTTGTTTGTTAGGGTTATTAGATTTGCGGCGTCACATCCATGACTCTCTCTAGAGAGGACTCTGTCTCCAAGCAGCTCACGTTGAATACACTCAAAATGAATATCTACTCTTTGTCAATGTTCATCAAAACCTATGAGGACAAACTGACTGCATATTCGGACAACTTCATTGGAGACACCAAAGTAAATATATCTCATTTCAGTTTAATAATTTATGTAATTACGGTCATTCAAATGTCACATCTAACGGTGTAATTCTAAAAAAAATCTCTCAAAAGGGAAATTTTTCCGGAGACTATTTTTATTTTTTAAGAATGGTAATGAAATTAAAAAAACACTTTTGTAGATTCTCGATTTATTTCAAATCTTTAGAAGGAATCTGGAGGGGAGAAGTTTCTCTCGAATTGAAGAGTTGATGGTCGAAAATAATTGAAGGCGTTTTCCCTTGCGGAAACGTAACTCATCTGGTGAGGTCGGTCATCTTAGTGAATGTTCCCATGTTTTATATCACAAAATCTCTTTAAAAAACGTTTCTCTTGAGTTAGTACACTAAAGACTATGTTCTTATTCATTTTGTAGAAGACGAAAGGACGGACGAACAAAGTAAGTAAGTCTTCCAGAGAGGATGGTAGCTGGGACTGGAGCTATAGCAAGCAGTCTGCATTCTGTACCCTCTGCGGGATAGTGGAGGAGAACCTAGATCGGCTGTGGGAGCCTCACATCGCAGAGCAGACCTCTGTATGGTCAGTTGTACCTTTCAAACATTACATTAGTTTGTTACAAATAGTTGGAGCACTAGCAGGCAGTCTGCATTCTGTACTCTCTGTGGGATAGTGGAGGAGAACCTAGATCGGCTGTGGGTGCCTCCCATCGCAGAGGAGACCTTCGTATGGTGAGTTGTATCTTTCAAACATTACAATAGTTTGTTACAAATACTTGGAGCTCTAGCAGACAGTCTGCATTCTGTACGCTCTGTGGGATAGTGTAGGAGAACCTAGATCGGCTGTGGGAGCCTCACATCGCAGAGCAGACCTCTGTATGGTGAGTTGTATCTTTCAAACATTACATTAGTTTGTTACAAATAGTTAGAGCTCTAGCAGGCAGTCTGCATTCTGTACGCTCTGTGGGATAGTGGAGGAGAACCTAGATCGGCTGTGGGTGCCTCCCATCGCAGAGCAGACCTTCGTATGGTGAGTTGTATCTTTAAACATTACATTAGTTTGTTACAAATAGTTGGAGCTCTAGCAGACAGTCTGCATTCTGTACGCTCTGTGGGATAGTGTAGGAGAACCTAGATCGGCTGTGGGAGCCTCACATCGCAGAGCAGACCTTCATATGGTGAGTTGTACCTTTCAAACATTACATTAGTTTGTTACAAATAGTTGGAGCTCTAGCAAGCAGTCTGCATTCTGTACCCTCTATGGGAGTGGGATAGTGGAGGAGAACCTAGATCGGCTGTGGGAGCCTCCCATCGCAGAGCAGACAGACCTTCGTGTGGTGAGTTGTACCTTTCAAACATTACATTAGTTTGTTACAAATAGTTGGAGCGGACAAGTCCAGGCAGTACGTCACATCGTGTGGCACCACTCACCTCCACGCTGCAGTAGCCCAGACAACGGGATCGCTAATCTCTCACCGCAGAGGTTGAGAGAGCTAAATGTGATTGGTCTGAGATCGGGCTCCCCTCCCCATGTATACTTTACCTTAGATGATTCCAGAAGTACTTTTCAATAATTTCGAGACAGAGAGGTGTGTCACATAACATTGCTGACATGTTCTCAGCCATAGTAAAGCTAACGCCCATCAAGTTTGAGCCAAATCGGAAAATATATTTTTTACTTCCCCAGTTGTACGTAGTGTAGGGGAAGTTATGTAATCGAGCAAAAATTCGATGCGGAGTTTTTAACAGAATTTCATGTTTTCCGACCTCCTGATTCCAATAATGGAAAACAAAACGCTGTCTGTGACTGAGCATCTGATAACACGATAAATTTGTATCGACACGAAATTTGATATATGTGTCCAGAGCTCAAAATACAAAGTCCTACAGGGACGACACATGTTGATTTTCAGCGGAATCAGCTGAAGGAGTGGATGGATCAGAGGGGGGTAATGAATGAGTCGAGACAACATATTATGAGGATTCAGAAGCCACTTTATACGTCAAATATTGAGTTTTTAGCCCTTGAGGTCTATTGACTTTGAAGGGATACAGAAAACATATTAGATTAATCCTTGCTGGGGAGGTACATAGACGGTGATTCACCGGTGACTTTTTTAAGGTGGCTCTCTTGACGTGACTCATATGTAAGATTTAATTTATTTAATTGCCTCTCTGGAAGTTTTCCACAGTTAAATTGATCCTCAATCAAACCTGGTAAACCTGCACATGAGCCCTCCTCTTACCGCCCCATTAGCCTCCTTTCTGTCCTTTCAAAACCTTTCTAAAAAGATAATCTATTATCAATAGTAAATTCTTAAAATTTAATCCCCAACCATCAATTTGGCTTTCGGGAATCACATTCTACCATCCACCAGTGTCACCGCGTGGTAGATTAGATTGCCACCAGTTTAGAAAAAAAAAAAATATTGCGCTGGGGTTTTTCTCGACGTCGAACAGGCGTTCGATCGAGTCTGGCACCCAGGCTTGCTCTATAAACTCCGCATACAACTCCCATTCACGTACCACCTCATATTAAAATTGTTTTTACATGACAGATTCTCGCAAGTTTCCTAGGAAAACACCCTATCATTTTTCATCCCGGTGAAAGCTGGCGTGCCACAGGGCAGTGCACTGAGTCCACTTCTTTACTCCCTCTATACATCCGACGTCCCTCAACATTCAGAAACTCTCTTAGCTACATACGCAGACGACACCGCCATTCTCACATCACACATTGACTCAAATCAAGCCTCAAGTAATCTTCAAAATCACTTAGATTTACTTTCGACCTGGGCCCAACGTTGGCGGATCAAATTCAACTACCATAAATCAGTACATGCTACATTCACACTCCGCCACAATAACTGCCCATCAGTCCACATAGATAATCACATTTTACCAACCTCAGAGACTGTCCGCTACCTTGGGCTGCACTTAGACAGACGACTAACGTGGAAAGATCACATCAGACTAAAACGAACAGAAATAAAAAGACGCTTCGGACTACTCAAATCATTAATTGGACGACGATCATCACTCTCATTAACTAACTAACTCACCATTTACAATTCGCTTCTCAAGCCGATATGGACATACGGCTTGTAACTCTGGGGATCTGCGGCCAAGTCCAATTTGAACCGGATTCAAGCCATGCAGTCCATCATCTTACGGCACATCACTAACGCACCATTCTACGTCACTAACAACACCCTTCATAACGACTTACAAGTGCCATTAGTTTCCACAGTTGTAACTGAGAGATACACAAACTTCCACGCCAAACTTGACAGTCACGCCAATCCTCTCATTCAAACTCTAGCTTCAAATACCCTGCCCAAAAACCCACCTCGCCGACTCAAACGAACATGGCAGCGTGTCTTGCTCGAGATGTAACCTGGCTGCTCTTCTAAACGCCACGCATCTCTGCATTGCAGTGATCTCACCAGAAAAAATCATTAATGGCAGTATTTATTTTGCCGTCATGATGCCTATGTAACATTCTCTATGTTATTAAATAAAATAAATAAATTTATTTAATAAATAATATTTTTAGACTTGTATACTTATTTTTTCATTACTCAACAAATGTTAGTTCATTATATCCGCCTACCTAATGAAAGAAGAAACATGAATGTGGGAGCTGAGTATCTAGGTGAAGGTAGGCTGCTCTCTGACTCACTATCCGCCCTCTCAGATCCTATGTTACATAAATATATTAACTCATTTCATATCTTCCGAGGTCGTCAACTTGTATTTTCCAAAAGGTTTAAACGCTGAATCGTTCTAATTGGAGTATTAAAGAATCCCTTCTTCCGGCAGTTCTTCCAGAGGTGTCTTCACCCCGAAATATTCTCAGTACGAAGACTCCTCACGCCGGAAGATATGAAGCGACATGGCAGAAGTATCCCAGAGGAGCCTAAGAAACAAATTAATGGTTATTTTAATAAATACATTAGGCGTGTGTTAATAAGCCCCTCAGAGACGCCATGGCCACGGTGCTAGCCGTCCTGGTCAGCCAGTACAACCATGGACAGACCTTCATCGACAAAGCTATACAGGTAAATTGGACATTATGCACCCATTTTGGAAGATAATTGAATGAGCGAAGGGAGCATGCTAGGAGTTTGTTTGTTTGCAACTTCTAAGTTGAGAACCGGGGACCTATTGTGAAAATAAATAAAGCAAACTTCTTCTTGAAATATTTTCTAACCCACAACCATTTTAAAAATTGTTCCCCTCAAAAAACAAAAAAAAAAATACACATTTGGCCTAATCATTCGATATTTAGCCATCATATAATAAGATATAAGTTTTACTAAATAACTGAATTTTATCTGAAAATCGTTTTAATGAATGATTACATTTCAGTTGATGAAACAGTACGAGCACACAGTGTCTGCTATTACGTGCACAGTGTTGCTGCTGGCGGTGGAGTACAAGTGTACGACCCTCCTGACCAAGCTACTTCGAGAACTGTCGGAGGCTGTTCGGGAGGAAGAGGTGCCAGGACTGGGGAAGGCAGGGGCTGCTCTCATCACTGCTATAGCTGAGAGCCATCCGGAGCTCCTCTTGTCCTCCGTCAACACCCTCTCCAGATGTCTTACCCATGAGGTGAGTTGCCTTCCCAGGATAGAGACTAGCCGGTGAAACGTGGCTGTTAGGGTGCAGCGTTGCAGCTCATCTCTGTTCAGTCTTCACTACTAGGGACACAAGAGGTGCCTGGACTGGGGAAGGCAGGGGCTGCTCTCATCACTGCCATAGCTGAGAGCCATCCGGAGCCCCTCTTGTCCTCAGTCAACACCCTCTCCAGATGTCTTACCCATGAGGTGAGTTGGCTTCCCAGGATAGAGACTAGCCGGTGAAACATGGCTGTTAGGGTGCAGCGTTGCAGCTCATCTCTGTTCAGTCTTCACTACTAGGGACACAAGAGGTGCCTGGACTGGGGAAGGCAGGGGCTGCTCTCATCACTGCCATAGCTGAGAGCCATCCGGAGCTCCTCTTGTCCTCCGTCAACACCCTCTCCAGATGTCTTACCCATGAGGTGAGTTGGCTTCCCAGGATAGAGACTAGCCGGTGAAACATGGCTGTTAGGGTGCAGCGTTGCAGCTCATCTCTGTTCAGTCTTCACTACTAGGGACACAAGCTAGGTAGTAGAGATATGGCGATATATCACGCCTCACCACGTTTGTAGACAAATAGTTGTTTTAGAGATGTTTTTGATTAGATTATATAAAATCTGTATTTTTGATGCAATCCAGGGAAAGGGTACAATAACAATAATTCGGAAATGCAAGTTTTCATGAAAGAAAAAGAATTAGGATGTTCGGATTAAAATCGAGTGAGTTAATTTTTTTTTCAAAGGAGTTTTGAAATCACAGTGTTGAGAATAGTTTTTCTTTATTCTTGTATGTACAATAATTTTTTTTTAAACGTTCAAAACATGAATAAATTTGATATACTTGTACCGATACATAAAGGAGAGTAAAGTGTATAAAAATCTAGTTTTCGAACAATAATTCTATTAGTATAAACATTCTATATGTAACAGTATTTTTTAAATTTAAGAATACTTTAAATTGTATACTTGTAGCATTCCATGAATAATGAACTCTTTTGGTTTCTACAGCATAATGGTTAGTTATTATTGTTCATGCCCGGGCTTTAACTACGAGGTCACATCGCCTACTACCAGAGCAACGACGTCGTACAGACTCGGGACCATCGCTTAATGTCCCATTCGAAGCTCAGTTTTTTTTTACTTCCCAGATAAAAAAAACCTATGAATCCTACCGGGTTTTGAATCCTATCATCTTGAGCACAGTAGGCAACCACGCTACCTTTTTCCTACTGGCGCCTTCTTATTTAAAGTGTGCCTATATTTGTATGGTGCAGTATTGTTATTATTTGGTGTGATATCGGAAGTTGAGATTCTGGTGAGGTTACAAGGACGACAGTCACTGCCTCAGGTAATATCAGAATTGTATAAATATTCCAACTTAGCAAACAAATGTTACTATGGAACTTTACAAAGTTCATCAGTACATTGATGATGGCATAAGGCGAAACCGGTACACTATATATATATTTTATTTTTTTTCTGTGGAATTGGACAATTTATAGTTATTTTATTAGTTTTTCCATTGTATCAAAAGCAACAATGTTTTCGGACATTCATAGTTTTTTGATGATGTTGTGCAGAGCGAGTTCGAAATCTTCTGATTAACCTCTCTCAGAAGGGGAAGTCCCTGTACAACGTGATGCCGGATATCATCTCCCGTCTGTCCAGTGCTCAGAGGAAGGAGCCTCTCCCCTTGACCAGTTCTCCAGGATTCTCAAGTAAGTCTGGATACAAGAATCAAGGAGTTTCTGGTTCCATATCTAATTTTAAATAAATCTATTTAACATATTTTATTAAAGTAAAAGTACTAAAAACTATATCTATAACCTATACTAGAGGAGGTGCCACGAGCCGGTACAGGGAGGAATGACGCATCTACCTTTCTTATATCATAACAATGGTTAATTAAGACACCATTATATGAAATACTGGTTATAACAGCTTTATTAAACTTTTTTTTTACAGAAATCCCCAACCTGCATTTAGATAATAAGTGAGAGCTTTCATTTACCGCCTATAGGCTCGTGGAGGTAGCAGAGAGGAGAGATGGAGGTATAAGATGCGCGGGGAGAGTTGCGCACTCCCGCTTTATCATCTACGTTGCCAAGCTACAGTAGAGGTGTACAGAGAGGAGAGATGGAGGTATAAGATGCGCCGGGAGAGTTGCGTACTCGTGCTTTATCATCTACGTTGCCAAGCTATAGTAGAGGTGTACAGAGAGGAGAGATGAAGGTATAAGATGCGCGGGGAGAGTTGCGCACTCGCGCTTTATCATCTACGTTGCCAAGCTACAGTAGAGGTGTACAGAGAGGAGAGATGGAGGTATAAGATGCGCCGGGAGAGTTGCGTACTCGTGCTTTATCATCTACGTTGCCAAGCTATAGTAGAGGTGTACAGAGAGGAGAGATGAAGGTATAAGATGCGCGGGGAGAGTTGTGCACTCGCGCTTTATCATCTACGTTGCCAAGCTATAGTAGAGATGTACAGAGAGGAGAGATGGAGGTATAAAAGGCGCGGGGAGAGTTGTGCACTCGCACTTTATCATCTACGTTGAGATGGAGGTATAAGATGCGCGGGGTGAGTTGCGCACTCGCACTTTATCATCTACGTAGCCAAGCTGTGGGAGAGATGTACAGAGAGGAGAGATGCGCGGGGAGAGTTGTGCACTTGCGCTTTATCATCTACGTTGCCAAACTATAGTAGAGATGTACAGAGAGGAGAGATGGAGGTATAAGAGGCGCGGGGAGAGTTGTGCACTCGCACTTTATCATCTACGTTGCCAAGCTATAGTAGAGATGTACAGAGAGGAGAGATGAAGGTATAAGATGCGCGGGGAGAGTTGCGCACTCGCACTTTATCATCTACGTTGCCAAGCTGTAGTAGAGATGTACAGAGAGGAGAGATGCGCGGGGAAAGTTGTGCACTCGCGCTTTATCATCTACGTTGCCAAGCTATAGTAGAGATGTACATAGAGGAGAGATGGAGGTATAAGATGCGCGGGGAGAGTTGCGCACTCTCGCTTTATCATCTACGTTGCCAAGCTATAGTAGAGGTGTGCAGTGAGGAGAGATGGAGGTATATGACGCGCGGGGAGAGTTGCGCACTCGCGCTTTATCATCTACGTTGCCAAGCTATAGTAGAGGTGTACACAGAGGAGAGATGGAGGTATATGACGCGCGGGGAGAGTTGCGCACTCGCGCTTTATCATCTACGTTGCCAAGCTACAGTAGAGGTGTACAGAGAGGAGAGATGGAGGTATAAGATGCGCCGGGAGAGTTGCGTACTCGTGCTTTATCATCTACGTGGCAAGCTATAGTAAAGGTGTACAGAGAGGAGAGATGAAGGTATAAGATGCGCGGGGAGAGTTGTGCACTCGCGCTTTATCATCTACGTTGCCAAGCTATAGTAGAGATGTACAGAGAGGAGAGATGGAGGTATAAAAGGCGCGGGGAGAGTTGTGCACTCGCACTTTATCATCTACGTTGAGATGGAGGTATAAGATGCGCGGGGTGAGTTGCGCACTCGCACTTTATCATCTACGTAGCCAAGCTGTGGGAGAGATGTACAGAGAGGAGAGATGCGCGGGGAGAGTTGTGCACTTGCGCTTTATCATCTACGTTGCCAAACTATAGTAGAGATGTACAGAGAGGAGAGATGGAGGTATAAGAGGCGCGGGGAGAGTTGTGCACTCGCACTTTATCATCTACGTTGCCAAGCTATAGTAGAGATGTACAGAGAGGAGAGATGAAGGTATAAGATGCGCGGGGAGAGTTGCGCACTCGCACTTTATCATCTACGTTGCCAAGCTGTAGTAGAGATGTACAGAGAGGAGAGATGCGCGGGGAAAGTTGTGCACTCGCGCTTTATCATCTACGTTGCCAAGCTATAGTAGAGATGTACATAGAGGAGAGATGGAGGTATAAGATGCGCGGGGAGAGTTGCGCACTCGCACTTTATCATCTACGTTGCCAAGCTATAGTAGAGGTGTCAGAAAACTTCAAACAAATCGATAGATTGGAGTCAGAGGAAGAGTGAAAATTTAGTTAATTCGCGCTGGGGAAGTACGTTGCCGATGATTAACTAGGCTTAATTATTCGAGGGGTCTGACAACACATAGGACGGCTCCCAGATAAAGAGCCTAAGGGCCTTGGCTGGTATCGATCTCACGACTCTACACTATACCTCTCTGCTTCCAAATAATTTATGGTTTCCAGATTTATTTTGTGAAGCTCCATTCTAGGAGTAGATAATTAAAATACACAATTTCTTTGTCAAACTTCACTATATATTCTCAAATACTCAACTAGTTTCGCCGTGTTAAGGCATTATCAAGAGTCACTTACAAACTGACAGAATTGGTTGACAGGATAGAAGGTACAGTTATGGAGGGGGTTTTTAGGTAATGACGGGGAATCCCTTGTTTTTGTTACTCTATACATTCCAATAAACAGATATTTACAAGATAATAATAAATATAAAATAAAAAGAAAGAGAATATATATATATATATAATGTAATAAAGCGAATCTAACAGTAAAGTGTTGGTATTTATATAGGTATGACTCAGGAATTATATAAATGTAAAATATTAAAGTACGCGGGACAGACAGGGAGATCCTTTAAGAATAGATACAGGGGACACACAATAAATACAAACTGCAACACTTCCTCATTTCACCAACATCTCACAGAAACAGGACATACCATAGACACACAACACAAACCAAATATAATACATATCTGCCAAAAAGGTCCACTTTTGAATTTACTGGAAGCGGTAGAAATAAATAAACTGAACAAAAATAACGATATTGTAATGCTAAATGAACAAATAGAACTGAACCATTCCCCCCTTCTTAATTTAAAATTCAAGTAGCTAAGAGTCTGATGATTGTGGAAATGTTTTTGCCAACTGACATTCAGAGAATACTATATTTTCATTTGATGTTTTAATTTGTCTTTAAATTCTATGTATTTGTTTTTATTCACTTTAATATTTATTATATTTTACATTTATATAATTCCTGAGTCATACCTATATAAATACCAACACTTTACTGTTAGATTCGCTTTATTACATTTTATATATATATATTCTCTTTCTTTTTATTTTATATTTATTATTATCTTGTAAATATCTGTTTAATGGAATGTATAGAGTAACAAAAACAAGGGATTCCCCGTCATTACCTAAAAACCCCCTCCATAACTGTACCTTCTATCCTGTCAACCAATTCTGTCAGTTTGTAAGTGACTCTTGATAATGCTTTAACACGGCGAAACTAGTTGAGTATTTGAGAATATATAGTGAAGTTTGACAAAGAAATTGTGTATTTTAATTATCTATTCCTCTCTGCTTCCGTCGTCGTTGCTACATCAGGTGACTGGTTGTTTTTGTAATCATGAATATTAAATGTCTTGTTTGTTGTCAGATTTATACTGAGTCTGATTGGTAAAGAGGGACAGAACGAGCTGCTGGTCAGCAGACTGTGTAGTCGACTTCGAGAGTCCCAGGATGAAGATGTCCTTCTGTTTGAGCCAGCTGACCTACACAGAGAAGGGACTGGGGATCCTGGTGGAGACGATACCATCTTTCAGAGAGCGGCTCCAACAGACACAGGTCTTCACTGGCGCCCCCCCGTCAAGCCTCACATCAAGGTTGCTTCTTTTCTTTTCGAAAATAAATATTTTTTTTTTTCTTATCTACGAAATATAGAATGATTGGTTTGAAGTGAACAGAAAATAAAATAAAATGTAAATTAAAGGGAGAAGCCTGCCAGTGATGGCATCTCTATAGATAGTTCTCAGAAGATCGCTAGGCCAGCGTCTTCTTAGGCAACATGGAGGGTTGTCGGGATGAGGGCAAGCGCTGAGCGAATGGATTGGGATGGGTATACAGTTCAGAATGGAGTTCCGTGAAGTGAAGTTGGATTAGGTCTTGAACAAAAGGAATGGTTTTTGTAGACGATTTTATTGGCGACGTAAAAGGGCGCATTGACAATATATTGGAGGACTTCTGACTGAAAGGATTGTATTTTATTTATGTTGGAACTCTTGTCTGAACCCCATAGTTCCAGTTCGTATGTTCGTATAATGTCACCCTGTGTCATTGTGTAACGTTTACAATTTAAAATATAAATAAAAGTTGCAATGCTTCTTTATGTTGAAGTGCCCAGAGAAAGCAAGATGTAGAATGTAATCAGGGTGATATCTGGGAATTATCAGGGAATTTAAAAGTGCCATTTGCTGAACAACCTGTTAGAATATCATAAATAATAATTGCGCAAAGAGGGTCATGCGGTCCGTGGGCTGCCGCCATACTATACTAGAGGCTTTTAAATTTTAGAGAAATAATTCCTATCTCAAGAGAGGCCTCCATTAATGTTTAACTCCTACTCCTTCGGCTCACTTGTTTAGTTAGAAATGGAATTGAATCAGCAAGTGTGTGAGGTTATGTTTACTGAGCTCTTATCAATTATTGACCGAAAGTGTACCAACTCTGCAGTTGCAAGGTACAAAGTATGTTTTAATTTCGCGTGAATTGTACCAGTGAACATTGAGTTCTTTGTATTTTTTGGGAAAATAATTTTCTGGTATTATTTTGTACATAAATAGTTACAAAATCTGGTACTTTGATTTGAGAGGTTTAAAAAAGTCATTTTTACCATTCATTTTGTCATTCATATGCATTTTCACGTTGCAATTTCAATTGGTATCAAGTGTGAACATGGAGGCTGGCAAACTGTAGTTTGCGAACTCCCATCGCCGATAACTAATTATTTTGTTATAATTAGTCGGTGTTTATCTAATTAATATAAGGTCTTTAAATGTTGCAGGAGTTGGCAACGGAAGGTCTGAAGAAACTGGAGGAGCTGACATCAGGAGAGACGCAAGAGAGCATCCCTCCAACAGGAAGAGAAGGGGGAAGTGTGAACAGGAGCCGGGCCTCCCAACAGGAGGATGGAGGGGAAGTGTGAACAGGAGCCGGGCCTCCCAACAGGAGGATGGAGGGGAAGTGTGAACAGGAGCCGGGCCTCCCAACAGGAGGATGGAGGGGAAGTGTGAACAGGAGCCGGGCCTCCCATCAGGAGGATGGAGGAAGAGAGGGGAGAGGAAGAGGAGTTCGTGAAACCTCGGGCTGCCACCACCCAGATCACAGCGGTCAGTCCGGCGGGAGCGGGTCGGAGCGATGGAGATCACAGACACGCCTCGCCGGATCACCAGGACTCGGTCCACCAGAAAGTAGCGCCGAACCGTGACATCAGCAGACCGGTCTTCGGTGTGACAATTAAAAAACACAAACAAACCATACGGTATCTAAACAAAAGGCAACAACATCCTAAGCTAGCAGAAGTTTTCAAATAAATATAATATAATATTCAAACAAAACCGAAATATGGTGTCACACATAGAACTCTATTGGTGGATGATGCAGCTTGTTTTTGAGATTACGTTATTTTATTATTTTGGTTTGTTTTGTTTAAATAATGTTCATGAAGGTGTTAGACGATGACTTCCTGAAAGAAGTAGTGGAGAGCGATCCTCGACAAACGTTGAGGGAATTAGCAGAAATGTTCGAATGTACCCATGCAACAATTGGAAATCGCCTCCAAGCACTTGGAAAAACGATTAGAGAAGAAGTATGGGTTCCTCATACACTCTCACTCAAGAGCAAACAACAGCGACTTTCCATCTGTAGGTACATCATTGCTTTCTAGACAGACGCAAACCCCTTCTTTTGGACCGTATAATTACTGGGGACGAAAAATGGGTTCTCTATGAAAACCCAGAGAAGAGGAAATAATGGCTGAGTGCGGGAGAAAAACCAGTTCCTACCCCAAAAGCTGGGTTGCACCCAAAAAAGGTGCAAAGCTGCTTTGTGTCTGGTGGAGTAGGCAAGGTATACTTTGAGCTGTTAAAACCAAACCAAAAGGTTACTGGAGAAGTCTATTGTCAACAATTAGACAGATTTAGTGTGGCTTTACGGATTAAAAACCACGAATTGGTGAACAGAAAAGGTGTTATTCTGCATCATGACAACGCCAGACCTCACACATCCAAACTCACTCAGCTAAAAATCATGAGTCTAGGTTAGGAAGTCCTCCCTCAACCTGACTTAGCCCCATCAGATTAGCACCTTTATCGGTCGTTTGATCATTTTGTAAGGGGGAAGAATTTCAAAACAACTGAAGAGGTAAAATCAGCATTACAAGCTTTCTTCGGTCAAAAAATCCATGCTTTTTTGTATCCGGGATTGATAAGATGCCCGAACGTTGGTTGAAGGTAGTGCAACTTGATGGAGAATACGTTGTAGATTAAATATTTTTAATAATGTAAATATATTCTTTTAAATTTTTACCGAAATTCGGACAGAACCTTTTTTACAACGCGATATATTATATTTATTTGAAAACTTCTGCTCGCTCAGGATTGCCCTTTTGTTTAGATATACTATTTATTTGTGTATTTAAATGTTCACACATGATACACCTTTGAAAATGAAATGAAAAGAAATTTTATTATTCTGGGACCGAGGTCCCCTAAGAATAAATACATACAGAGTAAAGAAAATGAAACAATGAAATAAAATATCAGTACAAAGAAATAAAAAGATAGGTAGGTAAATAAAAATTAGTGCTACATTGGAGAAAAACTATACAACTAAAAAATAGATAAACACAAGATAAACAGGAAATAAAAAAACAGGAAAAAACATAAAATTAACAACTTCAATATGATGAAAAAAAATAAGTAAAATAGAAAAAAAGCAAATCTATATAACTAAGAAATAAATAAAATTGATAATATAAATATAAATCGACCGAGCATAGTAATATGATGGTTGATTATAAAAGAGAAGGAAGGATGCCCAGCCAAGGTTAAAAAAAAAAAAATTAAATTAATTTAGAAAGCATAAGATAAGATAAAAAATAAATAAATGCATAATAAAAATATATTAATGTGTAAAGGATCCAAAAAAGAATACTATTGATTATGATCGAATAATTTGGGAAATATGATAAAAGAAATCTAATAAAACTAGAGAATGACAAAGACAAAAAAGAGAGAGAAAAAAAAAGGAAAAGTAATTTGAATGATTAGATAATTGAGGTTGAAGAATTAGAGAATACGGGGGAGAGATCAAAGAGGAGTGGATTGTTTAGTGAAGAGGAATTGGAATAGTGAGGATTTGAAGGAAGCCACGGAAGAAGAGTGACGGATTGGGGGAGGCAGGGAGTTCCAAAGAGAGGAGGCCTGGACAAGGAATGAATTGTGGAAGGCCGAGGAGCGATAGGAGGGGATGAACCAGGCACCCGTAGTCAAAATGGGGGAAAACAAGGGAGGATACGAGGAGCTTCCGGGAGTTTTGTGAAAGAGAGTGACGGGAACGTTTAAATTGTGCAAGGGATTGGAACGATCTACGGGAAATATAGGATACGTGGTCTTTCCAGGAAAGGGATTGGTCGAGGATGATACTCAGGTTTTTTACTCTGCTAGAATAGTTAATGTTGGTGTTGTCCAGAGTTAAGAGAGGGGGGTCAGTTAAGTTATTGAGAAGTTTTTTGTTACCTAATATAATCGCTTGAGTCTTGTGAGGATTAAGGAGGAGTTTGTTCTGTTTGGCCCAGGAGGATATGGAATTGATGTCATCAGATATTTGCGAGTATGCGGTAGGAAAAGGAGCGGGATGTCGTCAGGGCCAAGGGCATTAGAGCTACTATTAAGGATGATCTTTAGGAGGGTGTCAGGGTAAATATATGAAAAGAAAAAATTATTTGAATCGAAGGGCTGGGGGGATGTAATCTCAGCTGGAGACGCTAGTGGAAGAATAGGACGGGAGACAAAAAAGGAATTAAGTGTGTCGGGAGAGAAGGTTGAAGGAGAAGGAGGGTTTTCGGGGGAACCTAACGAGAGCTTCCGAAGAACTGCCCATCTTGACTTGGCGTTAGGTGCCTCCGCTATCAGGTTCAGAAGGAACTTTGACTTAGCCGCCCTGATCAGCGACTGGGCACGATTCCTCAGGACTTTGAAGGAAGAGTAGTCGACGTGCAACTTGGATCGGTAGAACCTCCTTCGGACAGAGTCCCGTTCCTTAATGATTTCCCTGATCTCTCGGGTTATCTATGGGGCCGGGGATCGTCTGAGCTGCCTCGTCTTCAGAGGAGCGTGCTTGTCGAGCAGCTTCAGGAGGATCTGGTTGAAAGTATTCACCTTCTCGTCGATTGAGGCCAGATCAAAGATAGCTTGCCAGTCCGCTGCGTCAAGGTCCTCTTGGAGCGTCTCGAAGGTTAAGGACTTCAGGTTTCGGAGGAGTAAGGTGAGGAGATGGTATGTCGTAGGAGATTTGGATAAGGTCGTGAACAGAAAGGAAGGGAACTGGCTGTTGGGCGGAGGAACTAATCTTCTGTTGGGAGTCAGCCAGGTGGAGATCCAACCAGGAGTGAGAAGTAGGGGTATGATGAGTCGGGGCGTAGGGAACTATGAAAAGGTTTAAAGAATAGCAGAGAACCAGGAGATACTTGGAGTTGGGAGCTGCTGGAGACAGGAGGTAGGAGTTGAAGTCACCGGAGATCAGGGATGCAACTATAGAGGGGAATCAGACGAAGGAGAGCTGACTCAAAGGTGGGGTCAAAAGGGACTCTAGGAGGTCGGTAAACTTCTCCATAAAGGAGTTTGGTGGAATCTGGCCAGGTCTGTCTAGCCGGTCGTTTCTGAAGAGATAGTGGTCAGGAAGAGAGACGGAGGAGGAGGGGATCCAGGGTTCGAGCCAGGGCGCGGCGGAGGAACGAGAGAGGGGAGGAGCCAGGTGGAGGGGGTCAGTTTGAAACGGGGAGCGAACGAAACAACAATAACTAAATAAATGGATTCAAATCGGGAGGCTTAGAAATAATAACAACGGGCAGTCCTACATCCTTCCGGACGAGGACCTTTCCTCCGTTCACCGAGACCAACTTCACCTTACCTTCCCTCTTCAACCGTCTAGCCTCAGCGTACATTTTTTTGTTATGTAGAGTAAGGGACTCATTTATATATATCGTATGATTGTCCGTCCAGCCGAGGTGCCGCGTCCCTAAGTCTCGCTTCACTTTCTTCAGGCGGATCACCTCATTCCGGACGGACTGGCGCACAAACCGCAGTATGATGGCCGGTGGTTGGGGTGGGTCTTCAGTGGTCGGTCGGGTACTTTGTCTGAATGCGTAGTCCAAGTCTTCTGGGGCCAGCCTGAGCCCTAGTCCGAGTCCGACGTTGGAGACCAAGCTCTCAGGTGATTCTCCTGGCCTTACCGGGATCCCCCTGATCTCCAGGATGTTCCTTCGGCTATCTTGATCAACCTTATTAAGCCTGGCCTCGAGGTCTACCACTCTGGTGCTGAGCTCTAGGTTGGACCGCTCCAGAGTCCCACACCTCGCGTCGAGAGCGGCAAACTGCCCTTCTATGGAGCAGAGCCTCCGCTCCACCTCGGCGATGGCCTCTCCATTGGCGGTCACCGTCCTTATTAAGGCCCTCTGTTCCTCCTGCATTTGTGTCACCCTGACCAGAAGTTCTTTGATGAGGGAATCTTCTGATCGGCCCTTCTGAGGAGTGGCAGGACGCTCGTCAACTGGTACTGCCCTCTTGAACGCCGCACACTGCGGGCAACTCCAAGATTTTCTTTGAGATTTCAAAAATTGGATGTCCTTGTCCTTGAGCCCCAAACATTGCCCAGAAAAAATGTGTGAGCACCAATTGCACTCAATACCAGAGCCGTCGCGGGGCACGGTCGTGTGACATTTTGAGCATTTGCCCATGTTTACAATTTGACAAAAAAATAAAATAAAAAATAATAATAAAATAAAAATTAGAAAAAGAAAAAAATCAGATAGGAAAAAAATTTAAAAGAAAATTAAAATAATTACTGTAAAAATTTTAAATAACAATGAGTGACACTGATAATGATTAGGAAAAAAAAAAAAAAAGTTAAATAATGATACCAGATAGGCGATGAAAGAAATGAGGAAAATGTAGATTGAAGTAAGTAATAAGAAGATAGGTTCAAGAAAGGATTAGAAGTATACGACAAAAATATAAATAAATAACTGAACACTGGACTGAGGAAGTAAAGTCTAAAGAAAATAGTAAGGCAGAGCGCACCAAAATACCTGTGTACAGCGCGGGAGCTGCACTGAGGAAGTAAAGTCTAAAGAAAATAGTAAGGCAGAGCGCACCAAAATACCTGTGTACAGCGCGGGAGCTGCACTGAGGAAGTAAAGTCTAAAGAAAATAGTAAGGCAGAGCGCACCAAAATACCTGTGTACAGCGCGGGAGCTGCACTGAGGAAGTAAAGTCTAAAGAAAATAGTAAGGCAGAGCGCACCAAAATACCTGTGTACAGCGCGGGAGCTGCACTGAGGAAGTAAAGTCTAAAGAAAATAGTAAGGCAGAGCGCACCAAAATACCTGTGTACAGCGGGAGCTGGACTGAGGAAGTAAAGTCTAAAGAAAATAGTAAGGCAGAGCGCACCAAAATACCTGTGTACAGCGGGAGCTGGACTGAGGAAGTAAAGTCTAAAGAAAATAGTAAGGCAGAGCGCACCAAAATACCTGTGTACAGCGCGGGAGCTGCACTGAGGAAGTAAAGTCTAAAGAAAATAGTAAGGCAGAGCGCACCAAAATACCTGTGTACAGCGCGGGAGCTGCACTGAGGAAGTAAAGTCTAAAGAAAATAGTAAGGCAGAGCGCACCAAAATACCTGTGTACAGCGCGGGAGCTGCACTGAGGAAGTAAAGTCTAAAGAAAATAGTAAGGCAGAGCGCACCAAAATACCTGTGTACACAGCGGGAGCTGCACTGAGGAAGTAAAGTCTAAAGAAAATAGTAAGGCAGAGCGCACCAAAATACCTGTGTACAGCGCGGGAGCTGCACTGAGGAAGTAAAGTCTAAAGAAAATAGTAAGGCAGAGCGCACCAAAATACCTGTGTACAGCGCGGGAGCTGCACTGAGGAAGTAAAGTCTAAAGAAAATAGTAAGGCAGAGCGCACCAAAATACCTGTGTACAGCGCGGGAGCTGCACTGAGGAAGTAAAGTCTAAAGAAAATAGTAAGGCAGAGCGCACCAAAATACCTGTGTACAGCGGGAGCTGGACTGAGGAAGTAAAGTCTAAAGAAAATAGTAAGGCAGAGCGCACCAAAATACCTGTGTACAGCGGGAGCTGGACTGAGGAAGTAAAGTCTAAAGAAAATAGTAAGGCAGAGCGCACCAAAATACCTGTGTACAGCGCGGGAGCTGCACTGAGGAAGTAAAGTCTAAAGAAAATAGTAAGGCAGAGCGCACCAAAATACCTGTGTACAGCGGGAGCTGGACTGAGGAAGTAAAGTCTAAAGAAAATAGTAAGGCAGAGCGCACCAAAATACCTGTGTACAGCGGGAGCTGGACTGAGGAAGTAAAGTCTAAAGAAAATAGTAAGGCAGAGCGCACCAAAATACCTGTGTACAGCGCGGGAGCTGCACTGAGGAAGTAAAGTCTAAAGAAAATAGTAAGGCAGAGCGCACCAAAATACCTGTGTACAGCGCGGGAGCTGCACTGAGGAAGTAAAGTCTAAAGAAAATAGTAAGGCAGAGCGCACCAAAATACCTGTGTACAGCGCGGGAGCTGCACTGATACTGTACCTCTGTATATGTTTGTATTTAGTTTCGGTTTAGATATAATATTTTAATTTATTTAGGTGTATATAATATAAAGGTTATTGTTGGTTTAGTCATAGTTGTAATGTTCATACCCCATACTCAAATCTAGCATACATCAACTCATTAATAATGTACGAGTATATATCTCAATACAGACCCTGGAGAAGGCACATTCAGTGCAGAAAGTTTGACAGAAATTCTACAAGTTTGTTTTCATCTACCACAAGCCTCATCTCGTCCTTCCTATTGCATCGTTGGTCAATCCTTCCTTAAACAATAAAACAATTTACCTCTTTCTCAAAATATTTAACAATAAATCACTAAATATAAAAATTGTCTTCACTTATATTATAAGTATTGTTCTTTTTATTTTTTCTCCAAGTTTGCTTCCTTAATATGCCGATTTAAACCGAATAGGGCTACACTAAAGGATTATGTTACCGAACACAATAAATATTTGAATATATAAAACTATTAACTAACTAATAACCGAACATCAGTTCTAGTGAATGGAAGAAAGTATGTGACTTCTATCTTGAATGTGAGAAGCATAAAGAAAACTTAATGTATTATTGATATTGTCTTAGAAGTGGTAATTCCATGATCATTTTGTGTTCTGGAATCCTCGAGCAGCGATATATCTGAAGAACTTAATGACTTGGATTACTTTACCTCAGCTCTTAGATAAACCGAGCTACTTGTTGTTATATATATATATATATATATATATCTATACAGGATTGTTGGAGTGAACATCGGTGTATCTCCTGCACTAACTCTATATTTGAAGTTCAGAAATGTTTGTCTCAGCTCAGTCCAAGCTGCAGGCATATTTATGGATAGCGTGTTGCATTACTTTTATTATACAAAAATAATTGTAGTAGACGCCTCCTTAATTTTTGCCAAGGAATCTTTATTTTCTTTCAAGTTTTAGGTATACAGGATCTGGAACCTAACTTTGGTATTTCAAATGAGATTACATGTTCTTCTTGATGAATACTGAAACTAGAGTCTCTATAATTAAAAAAGATCTTTGAACGAGCACTCCCTTGCATAAACTCAAGAGACATTAAATTTTCAAGTTTCACAACTAAATCAACATTTTTCCTATCAGCATTTTTTTTAACATTCATTTTGATTCCGTAAAGTAATTTAGTTATAAGAGTCGATTTTAGTTCAATCAAAAAACAATAAATTCTGTAGTTCGGGACAGCTTACCGATTAAAAATATCATTTTCAACGCCGTTAACGGTAGAAGAAGGGATGGGACGGTCACTTTGTCAAACTTCAACATTCAATATCTCAGCGCGCGTCCAACAGATTGCTCTCGAGCAAACTCATATATCATTGAAAAAAATATAGTTTCAGGACTCATTAAGAAGTGTATTTGAAATAAATAAGTTTATTTCGAGATCACATTTATCTGGTACTTGAAAAAGAAGTGAGGAGAGATCCAAAACAAATACTTTTGTAAAAAGCAGTGATGCTATGAGAATGTTTCACCCCGAGCATGAATAGGCTTATAGCTTGGGCTGGCCTTGGACAAACATTTGTGAACATGTTCAAATTAAAGAGCACTTGATGCAGAGAATACACGACATTTCATCATCCAAACGACCGATATGCACTCCAACAGCCCTTCATCAGAAACATCACAAACAAAGATCCCTATATAAGTGTGCTAACTGACACGATAATGTTCATTAATGTTTACCAACCGCAAACAATGCATTTCAGTGTTCATTTTTTATTTAGAATTTAGATCTTGATTGAAAATTGATTCTTACATATTTTAAAAATTGTATAATATTATTTTTTTATTTGTTTTAAATATATGAAGCCAATTATTTTTAAAAATGGTTTATTAATATGAAATAGCTCCCCCCTAATCCTGACCTGTGCTGCTCACACTTCATAACTTACAGATCCTCTGGACACACACCTTAGCATATCAGTTATTGTACTTTATTAAGTTAGTATCAATTAACATGGATAATTATTTCTCATAACGAACTTTTGTCTAGACATCCATGTTTATGTCCGCCTAGATTCAAAGAGGAGGTTAAAATTCTTAACAATCCATTCGAAACTTGGAAGAAATTCTGCAATAAGAAACTGGAAAATGGTACCTATATTTATAAATGGCTTGAGTACAAAAAAGTAACTTATTTAATATAAAATATATATTACCACATACCACTTTTTTTAATAGCAAAGTTTTATATAGCCACACAATTGAGAAGTTTTTATAATACACTTTTCATCCATTATTTTTTTATATAATAATTCAAATAATCTGAAATACCTATACTTCCTTTGAACCCTTTGCTCTCCTTACTCAACTGTATGATTAGAATAACATTTTTGTAACACTGACAACAAAAATATTTTATTGAACCTTTCATATATGATAGTGTTTTGAAAGAATTTAAATTTTCCATTCTTAATTTAACAGACATCCTTTCCTTGGGAGGAAGAATAGGTTAGATAGAATATTTCGACATTCACACAACAGTATGTATCAGAATAAAGTGACTTTAGGTAACGTAAGGTATGGCAAACATCTGATTAATTTACATTTCAAGAACTTCACAACGACCACCTCTAGAGACCTGTGAAGGGACATGTCTGATATATTGACACACGATCGTGTATGTGGATTCAGAACATCATAAACAGACAAGACACCAACTGATTGCCTCTTTCAAATGCACATGTTCTGTAGTTGGTTTGTAGATTAACTCTGCTTTGGCTCTTACATTGCATTCTTAGTCTCAAATTTGTTTCTTCTGTTTCTCATTCATTTCTGTTAAATCTTCATCCTTCATTTCTTTGGTAACTTGAAGGGTGTCGGGAGAAAACAAACGTTATCAGTTTTGAATTTTAACTTTTAAAACTTTTTTTTTTTTTTCATTCTACTTATTTTAGCAATATATAAATATGATAAAGAAAAAAATCAGTATTTTGATATAACGACAGTCATATTCATACTTAAGAAACAGAAATGTATTTTCAAAATAACAAACATCATTGGGTCATATTATTGTGATAGATTTTCAACTTTACAAACAAATGTATACATCAAGTTGGATCATAAATTAGGTACACAAACAGTAATTAGATCTTAGACACAGAAATGAAAATAAGTAAATAATAAATTAAATAAATAAATAAGTATACAAAAAACAAAAAAATATATCACATATTGAACATTTGAAATCACTATAAAATTTCAAAATTTCGTCATTTTTGTGGCAAGTGATGTGGTGAGAGATGAAGGGGTAGCTCGCAGATTATGTTTCCTTCGAGCTTCGAGTACTGGCAGGTGACACATCGGTAGGACTGACAATTTATGACTGGCTCAATAGCAGGCATTTTTCCTGAAAAAATGGTATATGATAATTAGTTGAATATGAATCATTAAAAGTATAAGAAAAAAGTAAAACAGCATCTTGTCAGAACCAACTTGATAATAAAAAATGAATTAGAGGCTAGTCAATCCGAACGCGTTATTGCCTCCGTCAGTAAGAGAGAGCGACTGCAAAAAATGTTTATTGTAAATAAATGTTTCGGAGTTATAAGGCTTATGGGTTTCATTTATTTTCAAGTACCTCAACTTGCTCCATGGGGTACGAAATTTTTTCGCAAATGAGTTAAGCTACGGCGTCTTCTTTTTTGAGAATAAAGGGGTTTCTATTCAGCCCTTGTCTCTCGCCAACAGTCAGTCAGTACTAGTCCCGGCTATATACAGCCCTTCATCCCTACCCAGAGTCAGTCAGTCAATCAGAGAGAGATAAGACTAGTAATTAGAGAGCTGATGCATACATCAGAAGAAAGTCTTTTCACTTAAACGGCTATTCAGACCTAATCTCTCGCCAACAGTCTGTCAGTAGTAGCCCCGGCTATATACAGCCCTTTATACCTCGCCAGAGTCAGTCAATCAGTGAGACAGAGAGTGAGAGAGTGTGAGAGAGATAAGGGTAGTAATTAGAGAGCTAATGCCAGGCAATAATGTCCCAAAATTAGTTGCACATTTAAATTCTCGGAAGCGGTACGTTGTGCATTTTGTTAATTTAAAGCAGGCTATTAAACATGGCTTGCGTGTTACAAAGGTTTATCGCGCCATAAAATTTAAACAGTCCCGGTGGCTACAATCGTATATAAAATGCTGCACAGAATTACGTAAAAAGGCCAATAATGAGTTTGAAAAAGATTTCTATAAACTTGTAAATAACGCCGTCTTTGGAAAAACAATGGAAAACATCCGTAAACGCATGAATATGAAATTAGTTACTGGTCCGATCCGATGAAAAAACTCATGAAACTAATCGTAAAAGCTAACTTCTTAGACGGCATTATTTACCACGAAAACTTGGTTGATGTGATTATGAGTAAAACTAAACTACTACAGTGTAAACTCTATATAGCGGCACTTAAGGGATTGCGCATTTTATGGCGTTATTGAGAGTTCTCGTTAAATGAAGAGAAGAAAAATCAATACATATTACATTACATTTAATAGTATCTTACTATTATAATATGTATTTACTAATAAAGTATAAAATTTACAAACAACAAACATTAATATTGATACAAATAACAACAATTATTGCGTATAGTCTGGTATCTTCGTCTGAAGTTTTTTGCTACAGAATTTTAATTGTCTTTTCTTATGTATTTTATTCATATCTTGGGATGCTGTGGGATCAACTCGGTTATACAAAAAGTCTAGCAGGCGAGGTAAACACGTGCAAGGTAATCACAACAAACAAAAGAACGAATTTCTTAGAATCTTCGGTACGTATGATGCCGACAGTCGAGGTAATACGTGCTAGACAATAAAGCAACAAAATAACAAACAAAAAAACGTACACAGCTGCAGTTCTTATTAATTTGGGCAACTTGAAAGTACTGTTTATTGCTTAGTAATGACGTAATGTTGTCGTTATTTAGAGTGGGTGTGATGCTACATAGAGTGTATCATTGTATGGACAACAAGGTAAACCAACCAGATTCAAGTAATTTCGATGGTTTGGGGAGTTTGTCGTTAAATTGCGTGACGTTAAATGGAGTTTACACTGTATATTAAAATGTTTGGCCTATAAATCGTTGACATAAGCTTCATTTTTCACTTATGGTCCTTGTGGATACCCTGTTTGAAAATAATTCTTTTTATTTTATTATTTAACAAACCAAGGCCAAAGGAAAGGGAATGTTGTGGTAGCATGGGGCAAGGCCTGGGGAGGGGATGGGGCTGTGGCGGCCGCTATCTTGCGCATGAGCTCTTGAGCCAGCTCCGGCCTTTTTACCCAACTAACCATAGCTGTACAACTTACATTGAAAAGGTTTCTTCCCCTTATGTATCAACATATGCATCTTGAAATTGGTTGATGCTCTACAACTGAAAAGGCGCAACTTACCATGGAAAGGCTTGTTTTCTGTATGTATCAACAAATGTCTCTTCAAGGTGCTAGTTTGTCTACAACTGTAGCTGCACAACTTACATTGGAAAGGCTTCTCTCCTGTATGTATCAACATATGCGTCTTCAAATTGCTAGCTAGTTCAGAAGTGAATCTACTCAATGAACATTGGAACGGTTTCTGCACACTCAAAATCAAAGATCTTTCATTATTGCCTTCCGATGACGATGATATGTCCAGCTGTGGACAGACGGCTCTCATATGCCTCCAAACAATGTGTTTCCTAAGTCTGCCTAGGCTGGCTGACGTATGACCACAGTGAACACACACCATCCGCAAGAAGCCAACTATATCGCCTGAAACAGAAGGAAATAAACATATGTAAGGTTTAAAGCCACAGTACTCTTGAATCATTTTGTCCATTTTTCGACTTAACAACTTATTCCCTGTGACCATAGATATAAAGTAAGTGTTTATTTAGCTGATTTTTTTTTTATTCATTAAACTTTTCTTTCTTAAATCTCTAATATCTCAAGATATTAGTCCCAAAAACGTATTTTTTTTAGGTGTTTAGTAGGTAAATAATGACTCTCTGACTATAAAATCAACAAATATTTACAAATCCTTCATTATAGATTTATAAGCCCTTTCTTCTTCTTATACATAGACTTCACTTGTTTTTTTCTCATTATTTTTATAATTAAAAACCATGTAATTAGCAACACAAATAATAATTGTTCCTCTGAAATATTGTTAATTGTATTATTAATATCGTTTTCTGTTTACAGATCATCAACTGAGAATTTGTCAAGATGTCAACTTCTCCCCACAAAGTTCAGCTCTTCCGTTATTTTCTCACCTAGTGCATGGATGGATTAGGATTATTATTTTCCGGACAATTATATGAAGGGCTTAGTTTCAAAACGGGCTAAGTCCACTTTTGTAAATTTTGGGAAAACAACAAACAACTCTGTAGGTGCATGCATATTTAAAAAAATAATAAACACTATAGTTGGCGTATTGCTGATGGAAATAACTTTTAATTTCTGTAGTCCGGCTACTTTTTGTAAGTGAATACACACAGAACACGAAAAAAAATGTTGGGACTTAGCCGGTTTTGAAAATAAACAACTTGGATTTAGCACTTTCCAGAATAAATAAATGGACTTAGCCGGGTTTGAAAATAAACAACTTGGACTTAGCACTTTCCAGAATAAATAAATGGACTTAGCCGGGTTTGAAAATAAAATAAGAATTTATTCAATTTTGTAGAAAAAAAAAGTATTTTTGTTGGCTTATAATTATCGATATTACATGGATATTTCAGTTGTATCGTCTCTTTAAATAATGCGAAATCCTTAAAGTCACGGTATAATGGGTACATTTACCTTATTAGATTCAATACTTCATAATATGTGGACTTCATTTTAGAAATGAATTCTTGGACTTAGCTGGTTTTGAAAATAAAATTTTTTTTAAATACATTTTTTATTAATGTTCGTTAAGAAAACTTTTTTTTTTTTATTATCTTTGTTACTAAAAGTTGGGAAATATCTCAAAAAAACATTTTCCTGAAATATCTCCGATTTTTTTTTTTTTTTTTTTCTCAATTTTATACAAAATATTTCAGAAGCGATGGGAATATTTATATTACAATTAATGTACTGGAACCATACTTTTTTTGTCTTGTCTAAGAGCTCATTACAGATCTCCAAGATGACATCATCATTTGTGTTCTAAGCTCCAATGAAATGATAATGTTTGTAAAATTAGGAACGGAAAATTTAAATTCTTTCAAAACACAATCTTCTTATGTGTGAGACGTTTCAATACAATATTTTTGTTGTCTGAGTTAGAAAATTGTTATTCTGATCATACAGTTGAGTAACTACTAAAAAGTTCAGAAAACAAATTAGATAAATATTTATTGCCACTTAATTTTAACTAATATATTAAAAATAATATAAAATATAATATAAAACCGTTCATAGATTTGTATTTAATATTAAATATATCTGGTCAAAAAATTAATTTTTTGTTCTCAATGCCTTTTTTAATACACCTTTTTCAGTCTTCTTATTGCAGAATTAACATCGGCTTATGTCCCAACGAAAATCCTCAATTATTCATTAATAAATGATACTTTTGATTTTGTGATATAAGTTTTTCTTTGAATATTACTCAAGTTCCTTCGATATGATTTAATTTCTTTCTTTGTAATTTTCCATTATTTTTATAATTCCAGCAATTAAAAATGTTGCTTTTTCTTGTCATCAGTTTGATGATCTTATTTTTTCCTACATATTTTTAGGTCAGGTGTCCTTGGAGGGTTCTGGATACACATATACAAAACAATTTCGTATCGATACATTCATTCCATCATACACAAAATTTTTACGTCACCAGCTATCGGTCAATAATTCGATGCGGAGTTTTCAACAGAATTTCATATTTTCCGAACTTCAGATTCCAAATTTGAGAAAAATGTCTGTCTCTTAACACATAACTTCCGATAGAATAAACATATTCTACACGAAATTTTATATGCGAATCCAGACCCTTTACCGACGAAACCTATTGTTTATCAGCCACATCGACCCAAGGAAAGGAGGGACTTCTAGGGGATGGCTTAACAGAAAAAATGTAATAACTGCCATTATAATGAATATATCGACACAAAATTTAGTAAGAGGATTCAGAAGCAACTATGTTAGTTAAATATTGCGTTTTAGAACAAACTTAGTTTTAAGATTATTTCGGGCTGGGAAGTACATAAGCCGGTGATTCACCGAATTTTTTTCTCTTCATTTATTGATTCAGGGGGTCGGAAAGCATGAAACTTCACTGAAAACTTTATATAAGATAAGTTCCCCCCCGTATTACTTGGTAGGAAAGACAAAGAAACGAAGTAGGAGGAAGCGTGACGACCAGAGTTTTTGTGCTGGGATCTGCTTCGATAAAGTTGGCAAGCCACGAAACAAAGAACCTTTACTATTGGTTCCTTCTAATTCAGGTTAACAGAAATCTATCTAGTTATAATAAATGTATCGACACAAAAGTTCTTATGTAAAGTTCCAAACCCCATTTTAGGCCGACACTTTTTAATTTTCAGCGGAATCGGCAGAAGGGACGGGGCTCAATTCAAAAAGCGTAATGTCATGACTTTATCGGCACGAAATTCAGGATGAGGATTTAGGAGCCCCCCCGCTATGTAAGTCAACTGTTGAATATTAGCACGAATGGTCGACTGGTTTTGGAGGAGGAGCGGAATGTTAATAGATTAATTCGTTCTGGGGAAGTACATTGTCGGTGATTCAACGACTACTTTTTTCTTAATTTTTGAACTAAAACAGTAATCAATGATGTAAATAAACAAGAGGTTTGCTAAAATTGATAGAACAACAGACTTACCGCAATCATCATTTGTTGCAAGTTCGGGTTCTTCTTTAATATATACGTCTCCTTCTTCATTGGTGTACATATTTCATTCTTCGGAATCTGTGGACAAAAAAAAAAAAATTAAAATTAAGCGTTACGTTGAATTCACTGCAATTAAAACAAACCATCTGAAATTATCCTAAAACTATCAGCGCACACACATATATACATACATAACTTACAGAACCCACACTGTATCCCAGTTCACAGAGCAAGCGACGCCCTTCGTCGGTAAACGTTGTAGAGATTGTCAAAAGTGGATTTATACAAAACATAGATGTATCTATTTCAACGATTTTTTATTCATTTATGAATGCACTCTAAAGTTGAAAGTGGTTTTAATGAAGGTTTTCTATCTTATAGTTTTCATGTTATTCAGAGTTTAATGTTTAATATTTACTGTCATTTTTTGAAAAGTTATTTATATTTATAAAAGTGAGCAAAATTACTTACTTTTATTTTTATTTTTTTTTTTTTTTGCATTGGAGGGGGAAATGCTGTGACGCACATCCAGGGAAGGTAGCCCTGGATAGTGTGGGACTCGAGCCGATTCACCATACCCACTAAAACCCCCTCCTTGCCGATCCTGATTCCCTTCCGCGGAACTGACGGTCTGTCATTACTTCGCGGAAGGGAGGAAGGGTGGCTGGTAACGCCCCTTCTTCTGTTTTATTGCCGCTACTGTTCCTTGTCAGCCCTCTCCTGGAGGGCCAACCCGCCCATGATGAGTGCTGCAAAATCGCAGCCTTCATCCCACGACTCCTGGGAGCGCAGCATAGCGTCCACGTAACTGGTAGCAGTCAGTGGGGCGCCCATGCTGCACTCCAGATTTTTCCTTCCCTCCTCAAATCTGGGGCATTTGAGGAGGACATGCTCCGCCGACTCCGTCTCACCAAGGCACGCGGGGCAGTCTGGTGTTGCTGCCCCGATTTTGTGGAGGTACCCCCGGAACCCACCGTGTCCCGTGAGTACCTGGGTGAGGTGGTAATTCACCTCCCCATGCTTTTATTTATTTATTTCTACAGGTGAACCCTATTATTACATAAAATAAAATGGTTTACAAATAACCTCATAAAATAACCTCATCATAAATAAAACAAAAAGTAAAATAAATTATTTTGATACAAATATAACAATTATTTTAAATTTACTTTAATTAACAAACATTCAAATATTTCTACAATTTGGTTATAAAATTAACAATATATTAATAATTATGGGTAGAATAAAAGAAAAACTGGTAAGTAATAGCTAGAAATAATAATAAATGAAGAATGTAAAAAACAAAACAACATAAATATATGAGTTGAGTACAACTATTATATCATTTAAAAAGGACTATTACGCTTTATAAATCCATTTTTAAAGAATTGAATTAATAGTATTAATATTGTCTATAAAAAAATCAAATTCATCAGAAATACTATTAGCAAGCCTTTGAAATCGATCTATGGGAGAATAGAACCCATAATCAGTGTAATGAAAATTAAGTGAGAAGGGGAGAAATGAACGACAAGTACGTGAGGGAATATTGAAATTTACAAGTGAAAGTAGATCCGAACAGTCAATTTTATTGTTTAACAATTTGGAAAAAAATGGTAAATTGACTTTGATTCGTCTTGACTCAAGAATGTCTAATTTAAGAGAAGAGAGAAAGATATTATAGTCGATATTACGTACAGATGATCCTGATTTAAATGCAACATATCGAATGAATTTTTGTTGTACTTTTTCAACAGTAAGAATATAGGTAACCTTATAAGGAGACCATATAGAGGAAGCAGACTCAACAAGAGAGCGGACAAATGAAGTAAAAAGAATTTTAGTTGTATTAATGGAAGAGAAATGTTTACTGTTCCCAAGAATAAAACCAAGCATTTTTAGTGAAGAACAAGTTATAATATGATATTTAAAAGTTAATTTTGTATCGAAAAATACACCAACATCATTCACAACTTCAGATCTAATTAATTGATGTCCAAGAAAATAGTTTGCAACCCAAGTGTGACGGGTGAGAATGAAGCCCAACGTCCACTTGACTGAAAAACCGAGCAACATGAAAAATGGACAACCAGATAACCTCAAAACGACTCCCGAATTCAGGTAACACAGATCAGCCTAACTCACCCCAACTAATGAGCCAGCCAAAGAGACCAACACCTCCAGAAGAGGGCACGGAGTTCCCAGCTCTCCCGGAGACAGCCATGCAGCTGGACGGCGGAGAGTCCTCGCCGGGGACCAGCCACACCCAGCCCAAGAGGAACAGGAACGCTATCCATTTCACTATACCCACGCACAACACATTCGCGCCACTCGCAGCACTCATCACCGACCAACACACTAACGATTTACAAAAAATATTGACAGACATTAAAAGTATCACAACCTCTCCCTTCGAAACAAAACAACGCCACAAAAAAATAAAAATATCCCTTATGACATCTGAAGAATTTAGGAAACTGACCAAATTTTACCAAACAAATAACGTAAAATACTAAACTTCCCTGAACCCTGAGGACAGGAAACTTTCCGTTGTTATTCGTGGGGTTCCATACTCCCTGACTGAAACCGAAATACAAGACGAACTAACCCCGACATACGCAGTCCTCTGTGTAACAAGACTACTGAACAAGGACAAAGGCCCCACTCCGCTGTGTGCTGTCTAGCTCCAGAAGAACCCGGAGAGGAAGGCAATTCTCCATTATCCCGTCTCTTTTACACTATAGCGACTGTCAAACCGCGTCAGAGGTCTCAACGCATTGTGTGGGTGAGCAGTGGGTGGGCGGTGGGTGAGCAGTGGTCAGTGGATGAGCAGTTGTTATTCGTGGGGTTCCATACTCCCTGACTGAAACCGAAATACAAGACGAACTAACCCCGACATACGCAGTGAAATGAAAAACCTTTTCTGAACGAAGGCTTTATTTGGCATATTGAAACGAGAATCAAACTGAATAAATATAAAAGTGTAACATATGATATAGTGGAGATCATATGGTATAATTTAAATTAAATCATCTCATTCTTCCTCGCTGGGAGCATCAGACGTAATCAGCCAGGTAGCTGGGAGGTCGGCGGGCCCTGGTAGAGCGCCTGAGAAGAGGCTGGTTAGCCTCGGGGAGCGGACTTGGGGGCTGCCTCCATGTGTCTTCAACAGGACTCCCCGCAGTCTCCAGCTCGCTCTGTGCTTGTTTAGAGTTCTCAGGGAATGCTTCCGTCGGTCCAGCTGGAGCCAAGTCCCGGATTGATATAGTAGACTCGGTGCCGTTGGGCAACCTAACATGCGCATAGTCCTGGTTGGCTTCTATGAGATGCGCTTCTTCAACCAGTGGTTCGTACTTGCTTGCTCTAGCATGCTTTCTTATAAGTACGGGACCAGGTGAGCTTAGCCAGAAGGGTAGCGATACCCCGTAGTACGACTTACGTTGATGTCTGAACATGCGCTCATGAGGGGTTTCATTAGTCGCTGTGCAGAGGAGGGAGCGAATGGAATGAAGCGACTCTGATAGGACTGATTCCCACAGGTCCACATTCAGCCTTTTGGAACGGAGAGCTAGGGTCATCGTCTTCCAAATTATGCCGTTGTACCTTTGGACCTGGCCGTTGCCTTGAGGGTTGTAGGGTGTTGTGCGGCTAGTGGCTATTCCTTGGCGGTGAAGGAAGTTTTTCACATCTTGTGACATGAAGGAGGTCCCTCGGTCAGTATGCACATACGATGGGAAACCAAAAATGGAGAACAATTGTTGCAGGTTTTTTATTACAGTGGAGGCTGTCATATCAGCACAGGCGAAGGCAAACGGGAACCGTGAAAACTCATCTATCACCGTCAGGGTGTAGCGAGGTAGATGGCAAAGGGCCCTTGAAATCTATGTTGAGGCGCTCGAACGGAGCGGTGGCCTTGATTAGCTTGCCTTCATTCTTGTAGAATTGGGGCTTCAGCTCCACACATTGAGGGCATGTAGCTGTCAACCTTTTGACATCGTCCACCGAATATGGTAGGTTCTTAGTTCGCACCCAATGGTAGAATCGGGTGACACAATTCGACATGTAGATTGTACAAATTCTTGCCGCCTAATCCCTCTAGTGTAGAGCACACCCTAGACAAAGCATCCGCTGCCTAGTTATCTTTCCCCGGGCGGTATATAATGTCAAATTTGAAAGGGGAGAGCTCCAGTCTCCATCGGGATATCTTTTCGTTCTTTATTTTACTAGAGTGCTTCATGTCAAACATGAAAGCGACAGACCGCTGATCAGTAATAAGTTTAAAATGTCGACCCATAAGTTAATGTCTCCACTTGCGTAAAGCCTTAATGATGGCATAGGCTTCTTTTTCTACCGCCGAGTGATGCTGCTCACAGTTAGACAAAGTCCTGGAGAAGAACGCCACTGGCCTATCGGATTGCGACAAGGTAGCCCCAATAGCAAAATTGGAGGCGTCAGTTTCGACAATAAGCGTGGTGTTCTCATCAATAGTACTCACAGTCGATTTTCCTATATCTTGTTTCCGGGCTTCGAAATTACTCAGAACATCATGAGGCATGGGAAACGTTTTACACTGAGCGAGGGGTCGTATCTTTTCGGAAAACCCTTTGATCCATTTCGAATAATGAGAAAACATACCCATGGCCCTGCGAAGAGTAGCGGCATCCCGTGGGGGTGGAAGGTCGAGAAGCGGTCCAAGCCGCTCAGGGTCCGGCTTGATACATCTGTTAGAAACAGTATAACCTAGAATGTTTATTGCGCGCGCTGAGAACTTACATTTGTCCCTGTTCAGAGTAAGATTGTATTTTTCAGCTACTTCTAAGAATTTTCTTAAATTGGAGTCGTCCTCCTCCTGACTCTTCCCGCAGACAGTCAGGTCATCCAAATAAGCAAAAGTGGCTTCCAAGCCCTCGGCGCGGATTATGTTATCGATAGCTTGCTGAAAAAACGCAACCCCATTCGTCACACCAAAGGGTATCCTTCGGAACTGATACAACCTCCCACAAGCCTCAAAGGCGGTGTACTTCTTTTCACACTCCTGGATTGGGATTTGATGGTAGGCGGAACGGAGTTCAATTGAACTGAAAACTTCATAGTTTGATACTGCTTGCACCAAATCCTCAATCCGGGGAAGGGGAAACGCATTGAGGAGGGTATATCGGTTTATTGTCTGAGAATAGTCCATCACCATCCGCTTTTTGTGATTCATGCTAGAGGTGACCAAAACTTGGGCTCGCCACGGAGACTGACTCTCCTCTATTATACCGTCTTCTAAGAGTTTGGTGATTTCCCGCCTAACAAATTCAGCATCTTCTCTAGTGAGTCTACGAGATTTTGTGGCGATAGGTCTGCAATCAGACACCAGATTGGCAAACAATGAGACTGGAGGCACACTGGCAGCTGTTAGACTGCAGATAGAGAGAGGTTCTTTAGGACACCCGAAGTTAACCTCAACCTTGGCGTGGAGCTGCAGAATGTCAAGCCCAACAATCACATCAGCACATAAGCCTTCGAGAACGGCTAGACTTACATTCATATGTAAATGACCCATGAGTGAAAGATTGACCCTGCATGTCCCCTTAACAGAGGATTTCAATGAGGAAGCGGCCATGGAAACAGTACCCTGAGCAGGAAAAATGCGAAGTTTGTGCGATGTTACGTACCTTCTGCTGATGAAGCTCTCTGAGCTACCGATATCCACCACCGCATCAGCCAGTTGATCATCCACCTTGACTCTCACAGTTGACTTCAGAAGAGAGGAAGGAGCAGCAGCCAGGGTGGAAGCAACTACATTTCGAGGTCGATCGGAAGATTTGCATACCGCCGCATAATGCCCCCGTTTGTCGCATTTATGGCAGGTAACATTCTTTGCTGGACATTTCACGCGGGGATGCCTGCCTCGCCCACAAAAAAAGCATTTGGGTGCAGTAGCAGCCGAGGTGGGCGACCCATCTTCCTGGGACTCCTCGGAAAGGTCCTCTTTGGATAATTTATTTATAATGGGGCCAGAAGAAGCGTATACATCGGCTTGCTGCTGAGCCATCTCTAATGACAGGGCCTGTCGAATAGCATCTTCGAGCGAGAGGGAAAAATTCTCGAGAAGGCGTTGTCGGACATGAGGTGACAATAGCCCACTGATAAAAGAGTCACGAATATATTCGTTTCTATTCTGCTCAGCAGAGACTGCTCTGAAATTACAGTCTTTGCTAAGCAGAAATAGTTCTTGAGAATATTGGTTAATGTTCTCACCTGTTAACTTTTCTCCTCACACTGAGGATATTGTGAAGCGACTAGGATCTTCCTAAAATTATCAAGGAAGAAATGTGGAATATAAATGGGCTTTGAGGTACCGTTTTGACATATTTTGTGAAAAACAAATTAATACAGCAATGTTGGTAGATATGCAGCACCCAGAAACGAAGATGGTCAACCAAAGAAAGATTCAGATGTATCGGGAAAGTCCAATCCGAAGGACGACGTGCTCAAAGTTATTTTTACCCTAAGTGAAATTTCACCTACCCAGGTTAAGATACATAACATACAACTCATTATCGAGTACCTGACATACACAAAAGCCCTCGATCAAAGCTTAAAGTCCAATCCGAAGGACGACTTGCTCAAATTTATTTTTATCTCTTCGATTAAAACATCTGACCTAAGTGACTTGGCTAGATTTCTAAATGGCGATCCTGAGCTCGGTAGGCTCCATTCTTCAAATTTCTCGCTTTTTAACGGTTTATAGGCTTAATATTAGTTAGAACTGATTGACAGATTCAGATGTATTGGGAAAGTCCAATCCGAAGGACGACGTGCTCAAATTTATTTTTATCTTCTCGATTAAAACATCTGACCTAAGTGCCTTGGCTAGATTTCTAAGAGGCGATCCTGAGCTCGATAGACTCCATATGTAAGATAAAATAAGTTACCGTTTGGTTCCAACTAAAATTATCAAGGAAGAAATGTGGAATATAAATGGGCTTTGAGGTACCGTTTTGACATATTTTCTGAAAAACAAATTAATACAGCAATGTTGGTAGATATGCAGATTCAGATGTATCGGGAAAGTCCAATCCGAAGGACGACGTGCTCAAATTTATTTTTATCTTCTCGATTAAAACATCTGACCTAAGTGCCTTGGCTAGATTTCTAAGAGGCGATCCTGAGCTCGATAGACTCCATATGTAAGATAAAATAAGTTACCGTTTGGTTCCAACTAAAATTATCAAGGAAGAAATGTGGAATATAAATGGGCTTTGAGGTACCGTTTTGAAATATTTTCTGAAAAACAAATTAATACAGCAATGTTGGTAGGTATGCAGCATCCAGAAACGAAGATGGTCAACCAAAGAAAGATTCAGATGTATCGGGAAAGTCCAATCCGAAGGACGACGTGCTCAAATTTATTTTTATCTTCTCGATCAAAACATCTGACCTAAGTGCCTTGGCTAGATTTCTAAGAGGCGATCCTGAGCTCGATAGACTCCATATGTAAGATAAAATAAGTTACCGTTTGGTTCCAACTAAAATTATCAAGGAAGAAATGTGCAATATAAATGGGCTTCGAGGGACCGTGTTGACATATTTTCTGAAAAACAAATTAATACAGCAATGTTGGTAGATAGGTAGCATCCAGAAACGAAGATGGTCAACCAAAGAAAGATTCAGATGTATCGGGAAAGTCCAATCCGAAGGACGACGTGCTCAAATTTATTTTTATCTTCTCGATTAAAACATCTGACCTAAATGACTTGGCTAGATTTCTAAATGGCGATCCTGAGCTCGATACACTCCATTCTTCAAATTTCTCGCTTTTTAACGGTTTTTAGATTAATTATTTGTTAAAACTGATGAACAACCGGGATATCTGAATCCTACACAAAAATCGAAATAAAAAGGTTTTTCGAAAAAAGTCGGGCTACATCCCATCCTTCAAATTTCTCGCTTTTTAACGGTTTATAGGCTTAATATTAGTTAAAACTGATAAACAGATTCAGATATATCGGGAAAGTCCCAACCGAAGGACGACGTGCTCAAAGTTATTTTTAACCTACGTGAAATTTCACCTACCCGGGTTTAGATACATAACATACTACGCTCCATTATCGAGTACCTGACGAAATTTTGATATCGTGTCTTGATAACAGAAGGTACAAATGGGATGTTGAGGTCATTATGTAATGTGAGGTTGGAAACGTAAAATGGGGCATTGGCAATGTGGCGTAGTATGATGGATTGTAATGACTGAAGGCGTTGTATGTTTGATTTTTTGGCTGATCCCCATATCTCGATGCCGCGGCATGCCGTAAGTCCAGATGGGTTTTTAGTATAGTGTTGTAAATGTGAAGTTTGTTTTCAAGCGATAATGTCGATCGTCGTCCGATGATTGATTTCAGTCGTCCAAATCGTCTTTTGAGGTCTGTGCGTTTCAGTCTGATATGAGTTGTCCAGGTTAAACGTCTGTCTAAAAGAAGTCCTAGATATCGGACAGTGTCGGATGCAGGAATGGGCGGGTTGTCTGCTCACTTTTAACCCTGCTCACTTTTTAACCCTGCTCACTTTAACCCTGCTCACTTTTAACCCTGCTCACTTTTAACCCTGCTCACTTTTTAACCCTGCTGATCTGGGATAGGTAGCATCCAGAAACGAAGATGGTCAACCAAAGAAAGATTCAGATGTATCGGGAAAGTCCAATCCGAAGGACGACGTGCTCAAATTTATTTTTATCTTCTCGATTAAAACATCTGACCTAAGTGACTTTTCAAAAAGTCGGGCTACATCCCATCCTTCAAATTTCTCGCTTTTTAACGGTTTATAGGCTTAATATTAGTTAAAACTGATAAACAGATTCAGATGTATTGGGAAAGTCCCAACCGAAGGACGACGTGCTCAAAGTTATTTTTAACCTACGTGAAATTTCACCTACCCGGGTTTAGATACATAACATACTACGCTCCATTATCGAGTACCTGACAAACGAAAAGGCTCTCGATCATAGCTTAAAGTCCAATCCGAAGGACGACGTGCTCAAATTTATTTTTATCTTCTCGATTAAAACATCTGACCTAAGTGACTTGGCTAGATTTCTAAGAGGCGATCCTGAGCTCGATAGACTCCGTTCTTCAAATTTCTCGCTTTTAACGGTTTTTAGATTTAATCTTTGTTAAAACTGATAGAGAACAACCGGGATATCTGAATCCTACACAAAAATCGAAATAAAAATGTTTTTCGAAAAAAAGTCGGGCTAAATTTCATTCTTTAAATTTCTCGCTTTTAAACGGTTTTTAGATTTAATATGTAATTTGGTTATGTAAGTTAAACTAGGAGACAATTTAAAAAGAGGGTATAAGAACACGAATCAGAAATAGGCTTAAACATTGACACAACACACCTCATGGAAATTAAATCGTAAAAAAATTTAATTTTTACAAATTTTTAATTAGGATTTTCACATTCTTCACAAAAAAAACTAGGTTTTCCGGTATTTATAGTTTTCTTGTACGAGCAATAGTTTCCGAGATATTGGTCTTTGAAAGTTGCGTTTTATTTAAAATCATTTGGGAGTGGATTCATAGACATCTCAGCCCGCAGACCAGGCGAAGAGTAGGGCGACCCTCCCCCCTGCTCAAAATCCTGGCTACGCCCCTGTCAATTTCACATGTATCTTTTCATATTGAACCAATTACGTACTTTTATACTTCCCCAGTTATACTCAATACTTTAACTTTCGAAGGGAACTTAACATGTTTAGCCGAGACATTTTGAAACACTTAATAAAAAATAAAGAAAAACGTATGTTTAAAAAAAAATATATTGTCTATTTCACAAGATGAAGATTTCACAGAAGAATTGAATAGGATTCGAATGAGAGATATTAGGAGAAAAGTCAAAGTTGTTCATGAAAATAAAAAGAATTTCGTAAAAAAAAATCAACTCAAGTATGAAGAATAGGCTCGCAAATGTTTTAAGATAAATCTTGTTGTTAGCCTGAGAAGCAATTTCAATTTTAAATTTATTTTTATGTACAATTGGCTCTTGATTTTTTTGACTATTTTGTGGAAATTAACTACGTAATTCGAGGGATGCCTGTAATGTAACCCTTAAATTGTCTTCAACGTACGGACAACTATTTAAGACAAATCACTTACTACTTTGATGGTAGATATGTGAGATTGGTATTTCTAAAAACGGTTAATCCATTTAATTTTTTCAATTTCTTATAAATAAATGCCATTTGTTGACCTCAGGAGAATCTGGAGAGGAGGGACTGACAAATTGGCCAGCCCGTAGCTTGGACGGACTTAGTCATATCTTCTGTTGTTTCCGGCCAGTCCGTAAGTGCCGTCCCTGTGACGGGTCAATGTTCCGGTACCACCGAAGTTGTCGATCGGTCTTCCATAAAACCCATTGTTACTCCCCACTCCTGGTCTGTAAGGCTGAAAAAAAACAATGAATCCAATGTTTAAAAATATCATTAGCCATTAGCATCAGTTTATTATCGTAGAGAATGTATCATATGTATGGAGGGTGGAAAGATATAAAGTTGTAACCCTGACAACTATGAATGAGTTATGCAGTTACAACCTTTCATTTTGCCAAATCCAACTAGAAGTGATATATATAATTTTTAATCATTGTAACAAAAATACAGAACGGCTCACGAAGATGTTCTGTGTCTGGGCATTGTCTGTTTATAGGCACATAGATTCAAAATTAAGCGGTCAAAGCAGTGACTAAAAGAAACATCCAAATTAAATCAAAAATTGACTTGAAAATAAATTAGAGACATGGAATAGGAACAAATATAAACTATAAGATAAACAAATGATGATTCTCTTTTTATACATTTTGTCATATAAAAATTAAATAAAATAAAATAATTAATTTGAATAAAAATGAAAAATATAGAATGCTTACAAAGCAAGAAACGAGAATAATGGATATCATTTGACGGAGTGAGAATTAAAATGGTCCAAGTGACATTTTTGAAAATGTTTCGTTAAGTGCATAATCGGGTACAAAAATGATAGTTCTGTTCAGGAAAAAAGGTGTACAAGTGAAATCCTAGCCAGTGCTGAGATCTAGTGGCAAATCACTTAATCCATTTTGGTGACGAACAAGTAACTTAAACATATCAATAGTGATTTTGAAATTAAGATTTTTTTTTAAATTTTATGGTTTGCTAACAACAACTTTCACTATAAAAGCAGAAGACAAAATATTTCCGGTTTCCATAAATTATAGATTTATTAAATCAGTTAAGCACTTAATGCACACTTTCTTCAAAGTTCTAAAAATGTCACTTGGACCATTTTCATTCTAACCCCGTCATTTCATTTATGAATGCCAACATTTTATACTACTTTGCAATATTTATGTGTTTATTTTTTTATAATTAATTGTTAATTGGGTATGGTTTTGGACACATATTTCATTCTTTTTCTAAAGTATTTTCCTCACACCTTACACATTCTACCACTTTCCAACCAGACTTGTAAAAATAATAAAAAATTTACGAGAAGTGCACTACATCAGCTACCACTAATTAAAAAAAAAATTGAGTTAATCTATAATTCCGAAAATGTTCTTTATAACCTGGGAAAAAACCAACGTTTTTTGGAACGTCTTTCAGTATTATTTATATTTTTCAAAATAATCTATAAATAAATATTTTTAATGACATTTGCCCAATTGTTGAAAGCAATAGATACAACAAAACGATTTAAATTCAATTTAAAATGTTCAAGTAAGAGGAAAGCCTTCATTCGGAAGCGGAATTTCTTCCAATCCTCATCAATCCATTGTTCAAAAATATTAAACTAACCACAAGTTGTGTTTCATACACAAAAGGTCTATTTCAAAGTTAGTTTTTATTTTGTTTTGTTGCACAGACCCTCCACAGATATGCTCCTATAGCAATTACTTGTTGTTTGGTACTAATATTGTAATATCAGGACTAGAATAGATCTCTTAAAACCGAATCATGATGCGAAAGTCGATTTTGCTATCTTTAAACAGGCTATAGGATGCTAGGATCAAAGCAATGCAAATTCGAATGCGGCGATCTCGTCTGGGCACTCAACCCGGGAAAGAACTGGACCGTTATCGTACATTGTAACCATAGTCCAGAGACGGAGCCTTCTCACCCAGTGCCGGGGGCCCCACCGACCACCAACAGGTGTGCGGCGGCTGCCCCCGGCTCTGGGACGCAGGCAGAACAGAACCCCCGAAAAGATCCCGAGATCACTCTGCGTAAAGAGCCGGAAGAACGCAATAGGGTGATGTGACCGACCCCCCTAAGGGGTCAGGACCACCCAAAAAAAAAAAAAAAAAAAAAAGAAAAAAGAGTCGAGAGACGGAAACATGCGGACCAGCCCGGAGCCGTGCTAACTTCCCCGAAGATCCAGCCGGCACCTCACCACTACCTTGAGGATGCAGGCTTAAAGACGAAGGAGGAAATTTAATATATTAAGTTTCAGTAATTATATTTAATATATTATAATCATCCAAAAACACATGTTATAAAATAAATGTTCAGTTCATGTTCAATAAATGACTTGCAATGGTTAGTTATTTTATAATGCATACGGATACAATAAATATCAATATTTTTTATTAAATAAATAAAATAGGCATAAAATAAATAAATAAATAATAAAAATAAAATCTTTTTCTTCTTTTTTATACTTCTAAATGTGATCTATTGTATTTATTAGTATTGTAAAAATAATTATTTATTTTCTATTATTTATTTTTTCATTCTATTTTTTACTATCAATTATTGTTATCTCTAATCACATGTCCGGCTCCAATATCTAATAACAGTTTATGTATCCTATTTATAAGCTATCTTCATGTACAGACTTTTATGACCTGTCCTATCACTATCTTATGGTTTTTTTTTTTTTTTTTTTGCCTTATGTACGATGCATATTAGCCATGTCACTGTGTAATTTACTAGTTACTTAAGACATCCATGGCCCCAGGAGGGAGTTCTATCTATGAAATAAAACTCACTCCCGGACGGGATTCGAACCCGCAAACCATGGTGAGACCATGCGACCAAAGCCCTACGCTCTAGCCCGCACGGCCACCATGGCTCCCTCTTATGGTTTAATGGAAACAAATATTATAGAAGCAGTTTTGTAGTTACCTCTGTAAACAGCTGTAACAAACTCTTCCACAGCAGTTGATCCCACGTATTACTCGGATTCTAAATGACAATAAAAAAAAAAGTAAAAGTTGTTTGCGTTTGCTTGATATTTTGGACAAAATATTATAATTAAAGTTGTAGTTCATTTTAAGCATTGATTTGCTAAATTGAAAAAAAAAAAAAACATTAAGGCGTAGTCAATGTCCACGCCGTAGATTTTCAGTGAAAACGTCGGGATAAAATCATTTTTCATTTTCTTTTCGATGCTGCCGTAGCTCTTGCATTTGCTCGGCACTAGACTTTTTAGGTTTTTTAAATTCCTTTTGATGCGAGCTTTCCCCTGATTTGCGTTTTCAATAATTCCGCGCATATTTACGATTCATATGAGGCGACATCTTTAATTTTTTTGCAATTTTCAATTTAATACAGATTTTTACATATATTTCGGCGAATATTTTTATTGTTTCACTTTGAATCCTAGTAGTGCTCCTCAAGCTCTTTACAATGACACCCGAATCAACGTCCTATCTAAACGAGTTATCACGCTACACTAATTTCTAATTTTACACAACGCTAATTCGCAACAATCATCCGCCGGTGCCCACACTAGCCCGATAACGTCACAGGCAAAACAAACACTGCACAACAAACACGTACAGACATGCTCTATCCATTGTGACCTCAACCGTTGTTATCGCATTATTAGTCTCGTAGTTATTATCGATTGAAATCTGACGGTATTTTGTAACACAAGAAAGTTTGACCGGCTATCACTGTGCTTAACGAGCGAATAGACGTTTTCACGTCAAAAAATTAAAAATTAAATAATTTTAAAATTGTTTTTAGTTTTCAGTAATAGAAATATATTTATAGGTTAAACTCTTCCGTTTCTTATGAATTGTACGTTAAACGGACTGCTGTGGTTCTCAACGACAGGCTACCAATAGGTTGCCACCCTATCGTAAACATTAGTAACATAGTATTTGTATTAGGCCAAGAGATCCAAGTCCATTTCAGAGCGACTTTAATTTACTTAGGTACTAACGTCATCCTCAGTAGCAATTTTGAAGATATCTCCCTTTATTGTCAATGGGAGTGTCGTTAGACTGTTAGCAAGAGGATATCTGTTAACAAACTACTGGATGTTGGCATTCTAAATTGTAATGCAACACAAGACTGCGTTGGAAAGTAGGAGTGAAGGCGACTTGAGACACTCAGCATTACACAATAACACTAGGGCATGGTTAGGTAAAGATAAGCATATGGCACAGACAATGTACAACCTTGAGCACGTCATCCTTCGGGCGGGATGATGGCCTGATGTCCACCATAGCGGCGAGAAGTTCTCTGGTAGTAAGCGATATGACCTTGTAGGTAAAGCGCGGACATGAGTCACAAGAAGAAACCAACAGTGTATACTCCGGCACTTTTTTGTCCTTATTGAACGAGATAGCTTCGGAGAACTTATTAATTAACCTACCAAAATTGTTTCCTTAATCGTTCCTTCGACACACAAGAAACATTGTATGAAGTAACTATTTGAGTATTAATTAACCTTCAGATGTTAGTTTCAAAACAAAATCTGATGCGACATTCACAACCATGTGTTTCCACATATTTTTTTTATTCTCAGATTTAGTTGTCTTCATTGATTTATTTTTATTAAGAAATGAATAGTGATATAGAGAGTTATAGTTAGTTATTGTGATTCATGTCCGTGCTTTAACTTCGAGGTCATATCGCCTACTACCAGAGCGCTCTTTCGTCACTCTGGTGTACATGAGCCCGACTCTACTGTGGGAGTCCTAAAAATTTTGCCTACCCTTTTATTCAACTCGGGTAGGGTTCTTTAACGAGTAACTGACTTCGTACACGCTTGGAACCATGGCTTAACGCCCCATCCGAAGGACAACGTGCTCAGGTTTTTTTCACCTCCCAGATAAGAAACCTAAGAGCCTCGGCCGGATTTCGAACCCCTCGATGTTGACCTCTGAAGGGAAGTGCGCTACCTTTGAGCTATCGGCGCCATCTTTATGTAGTAGGAACATGGATATCTATTCAAGAAGTATACATATCTATCAATGACCTGGTAATTCGAGTACTTAAATGCGCTGATTCACAGTACACATTGTCTCTGCAATACGCTTGTTATGACCAAGCCACACTCTGTTCCGAGTTGAACACACTGAAATAACTGGCTTGTGCAGAGTCCCGGTATAGATCCTCTGTCCAAACCAGCCATAACCAACTATACTCCTTTTCAGTGCCGAATCAGAGTTTAGATTGCCAATAGGCGAACGGCACTTAATGACCATTTAGCCAGTTCAATCAAAGATAACAATACGTAAGTAAAAATAAAGAAAACGTATGTTTTTTAAAAAATATTGTCTATTTCACAAATAATATATAATATGGGAGTACTTTCGGTATTGCTACCATCTTCAGCCACTTAACAAATACTAAATGGAAGTTCAACTAGGTAGTTTACAATCCGAACGATAGGTAGGTATCCTTTTTCAGCCCCTACGAGGTTTTCCTATCCCTTCTGTACAGTTAATATTTGAAATATGGAAAATCATAAAAAATGACAATTCGTCCCAAATTGGGATCTTAAAAATAAAAAATTTGAAGTAGTATGTGTTGATTAAATGCACATATGAAATGAATTAAAGATAACAATTGTTAATATATGAATAAAAATAAAATAAAAAGTTTTATAAAATAAAATATACAGTTTTTGAGATAAAGGGGTGAGTATTTGAGATTGGTCTGATCTGTTGGGGACGAAATGTCATTTTTTTATGTTTTTACATATTTCAAATATTACCTGTACAGAAGGGATAGGAAAACCCCGTAGGGGCTGAAAAAGGATACCTACCTACCGCTTGGATTGTAAACTACCTAGTTGAACTTCAATTTAGTATTTGTTAAGTCTTGGCTGAAGATGGTAGCAATACCGAAAGTACTCCCATATTATATACTATTTGTGAAATAGACAATATTTTTTAAAAACCATACGTTTTCTTTATTTTTATCAAGTGTTTCACAATATCTCTGCAAAAATGTTAAATATCAATACGTAAGTACCTGGTACTTCAGATGATCAACTGGTCCTCCCGGCCCCGCCAAAACCTGCAACAAAATAGATCAATTTATTATAAGTTTTCATCAAAACGCAGATGATGGAGGGCGGGGTTGTTCATGCCATTCATTACCACATGTATAACCACAAAGGAAGTAAATAAAACTTATTTTTTGGAATAGAAAGTATTTCGATTGTGTTTAATTCATTTATTATATATTATATATTATATATACTTAGAAGTCATTGAAGAAGGTTCCAGTCCTCCTGCTCCAACATTGGTAGAGTACTATTGGGCTATAATAGAGTAATATACTGTCATTATGAAAAGTATATAAAATAAATTTAAAAAAATAAGTATAATTAATAATAATAGTAGAAATAATAAATTAATAATTTAATTAATAATTCGTAATCCAAATTTTCTGTAGAAATTATATCTCTGGTCTTTTACTAAATTTTGATTTCTAGAGTAATTTTTGAAAAGGGCCCTAAAAAATATATCAAAAGTTCAAGACGTGTATTTTTTAAGTGCACGTATTTTTAAAAAAATTCAATTAACCAACTTTTTATTTGGATTTCTAAAGAGATGCACATTGTTTTTCTAAATTTTGCAAAAATGTTAAATCTAATCCAAAGGTATCAATTATCATACTGGATTAACAGGGATAATGAATAGCATAGAATTTGAGAACAAATATTTGGGTTTATTTACTTAAAGTTACATTATTTAGTTAACTAAATAATAAAAAAAACCATTAAATTAATTTTCAAAAAATAAATATTATAAATTAATAAATATTAGCCATTCTTCTTATCAAATTTATTTTGAGCATATGAAACATATAAATAAATAAAAGTACCTCCTTTGCGCATCAATTTCAATGTTATTTCCACCTTTTTAGTTCACCACACGTTAAGCCTAAACACTTTTCTCAACTCAGACCTCTCACCTCCACCAGACAACTTCCACTCGTCCACACTACTTAAAACACAGCTGATCATCGACTTTTGTTTTTCATTCATTGGTTGTTTCAAAACAAATGCTACTTCAAAGATTTATTTACTAATTTAGTTAATTCCCTGTTTTTATACAAATTAATATAATTAATTTTTTAATATATTATTAATAATTAAAATGTGTATAATTGTATACATGACAACACATATAGTGTTCTACTGGGTGGTGGGGGTGCTCGAGCGGAACTAGCGCAGTTGTGCTAACATTTAGAAATGGTAGTCGTTACTGGTAACTGTTACCGGTACCTGTTATCTGGATACGAACATCACATCTTCACCAACCCTCGGTCGGTCGGTAGAGGTGTTATCCACCCAACGACCGACGTCCCCACATCAGGTGCCTTGTGCTTTTGAACTTACGAGTGTAAAGTATTGCCAAACATCTTAAAGTAAATTAAGTTACGCGCACATTCATGAAAACTACTTTAGATGATTCTCCCTTGACTATGAGGAAGACAGTTTCGTTTTTGACGCGGCGCAAATGGAGATTTGATCAGAATCATTCTAAATGTACAATTTCGCATTGATTCGCTTCCATTATGCGACTGTTCACTGTTATTATACCTAGGATCATTGTAGAACATTCTGCAGATTCACAGTCTCCCTAGCACTCGATTCGCAACGCTCTGCTGCAAAAATTCAGCAAAAATGTGTTTGTGATCTATTTATGATGATGCTCTTTCATCTGATATTCACTCAATTTACCCTTCTTTTCTTTACAAGCACTACAACTTTTTGAAAATTCCCAAACACATAGGTTTTCATACCCGGTTTATCACAAAAACGAAACTCAGTTTTCCGGGATCTCTTTATGTAATACGGACGAACTGTTCACCGTTATGAAGTCTATTACTAACGATATATCCCAGTTCCAAATCTAAAATGAAACTTTTCATAGTAGTTATGTGAAAAGAATGACAGAAGAAATATCTTCTACTCTTCACATTTTAAAGCCAGAGCTTTTATGATAATCTTTCATTTGATATCAACGGATTCAATAGAAAGGTGTTTATAACGACACTAATGGCGTCTTTTAGTCTCCCAAATATGTTTTTCTCGAAGTTTATTAATGTTCTGCTCATTCGGGTATTTTTTAAAACTCACAATCCAGTATCCATAGTACCTTACTTGTATAAAACTTGTAAATAGAGAACGGCCATTTTTTTAGTTTTAGGTTATGTTAGTTTTGCGAGACCTTTAGGCGCGGTGCACACTGGAGAAACCAGTTTCATAAAACGGGTTTCTAGAAACTAGTTTCATGTACATGTACATAGAGGAAACGGTTTTTCATCAGTTTCTTCAAGTCGTCCGATGTAGATGATGCGTTTGTTTAGTGGTGGTGGCTGCGGAAGAAGGAAAAAAAAACGGAAGTATTGGGTTCACCCTTCGATCAGAGATCGGCAACACAGCACTTACGTTGTAGCCCGTGAACTAAGTTCTGTCAAATTTAAAGATTTTTTCATAATATCAAAGCCTCCTTTTGACAGTTTGGTGGAGTTAGTTGGTCCTCAAATAAGGAAGAAGGACACCAACTGGAGGCTAAATTTTGAATTTTTGAATCGAACCTGTACTTTCCACTTGTTGTGCCACTGTTTCCCATGTCCTTTGAACTTTGTCCCTGTTGCTGTAGTCCTTCACATGGAAATCGTACAGACACGGATGTTTTTCAACAGCTTCCGCTAACTTAACTTGAAAGGGAATTAAAACATTCGCCATATCTGGGGAAAAAACGTCCGACAAACGTGCAAATTCTTTATTCAATGAAAATGACAAATCTCGAAACGTGAAACTGAAGTCACAAGAAACAGTTTTTACAAGTTGCATGAAACCGGGTTTCAAGGAACTGATAAAACTTACGTTTCATGAAACGCTATGTGCACGACCCTGTGCGATTTACCTTATTTTACGATCATTTTGAAACAAATGGTTGCATGCAACTTCCGTTTCATGAAACCGATTTCATCAAACTGGTTTCTCCAGTGTGCACCGCGCCTTATATTATCTCGTCTTGAGGTAACAAATTTATTTTTACAAAAAACAATATTTAGATATTTTTTCTCTTTTTCATCCAAATCATAAATGATCTATTTTTGCCGCAGTAAATAATAAAGGGAGTTTATAATTACTATATTGTTGCAAGCACTTTATTTTATTTGCAATAATTTAATATAATATATTTTTGCTAATATTTTGCTATTACAGATAAATTCAAAATTAATATAAAGATATTTCAAATTCTTACCTCTGGATTTACAGAATCAGGTCTAAATCCTCGATTTCCTTCACCAACTATTGATCTCTCACAGCAATATTTTTTGCCTACGTCACAGCTTCCCTACAAAATTATATAATTGTCTATTAAATTTATATGAATTAAAATGTTCTTTCTCTCTGTGAATATCCTTCAATATTTCAGAAAAGAGAGAAAGAAATAATTATAACGAGGTCAGAATTTTCGAGGTTCCTTGGACAAATAATAATACTTAACTTGATAAAAACATGACGTGATACTAGACTAGACACCGACTCGGTCTACAAGGGAAGAATATGTGGTCAATGGAGGGAACAAGAACATGGTAAGACTAAGAAAACGGCTCCGGAAACAAAGAAACCTGGCTACATTTTGACATGAAAGGTCACATATTAAAAATGTTTGCAGGTGAAGATCACAGGAGAAAAAGTCGTCCAAAACAGTCCTTAATTGTATACTATATTGTTGGAAAAGTGTCCTTTGGGTGGGACGTTAAGCGATGGTCCCGAGTCTGGTACTCGTTAAAGACCCCTACCCTAGGTGAATAAAAATTTAGGGTAAGCCAAATTTAAGACTCCCACAGTAGAGTCGGGTTCATGTTCACCAGAGTGACGAAAGAGCGCTCTGGTAGTAGGCGATATGACCCCGTAGTTAAAGCCCGGGCATGAGTCATAAAACCTAACCTAACCTATTGTTAGAAATGATTTTGAAGAACTGTTTTATTAAGAAAATATATATAAAAAGCAACTGTCAGTAGAAGCAGATAACAAATTATTTTAAGAAGTTCTCCGTCGTTAATAATTTGATTTGATTAACGTCACGACACATTAACAGTTTCGGAGTTGTAAGGGGATAAAGTAGTCCAGACCGTAGTACTGTAAGGTGAGAACACACTCTAGTGAACCGGCTAAGGACCGTCACACGACCATTAGCCGGTCTAGTATGTCTCAACTTCCCTCATCTCCGAAAACCTCACACTCAAGCTTGTTCAAAAGTTAAGATGAAGGACCAGTGCTGGATTACCCAATAGGCCGGACTAGGCCATGGCCTGGGGCCCCCGTAAAAATCGAAAATGGATTCACACTTATGTTAAATCGAAATTTCCATCAAAATCCCAGTTCACTCATTCTGAACTTTACGAAATTTTGATTCGAGATAATCTTGCAACGGTTTTTCCAAACGTTGAAATTGCTCTTCGCATTTTTTTAACGCTCATGATAACAAATTGTTCTGCAGAGCGCTCTTTTTCAAAGTTAAAACGAATCAAAAGCGAGCAAAGAAGCATTATGCATCAAGAACGATTAGACATGCTGAGTTTGATGTTATTGAATCAGATGTTCTTCGTCAAATTGATTTTGAAAACATCATCAGTGATTTTAGCGACCTCAAGTGTAGAAAGAAAGATTTTTAAAGACAAATCTTATATCAACGTTTATATTATAGATTGATATTGTTTTTGTAATTTTAGTTCTGAAAAGAATATATACTTTAACAAAAAATAAAATTTATTTCATGTTTATACCTTAGAAATAATATAAATCCATTGTTAAATGCATAAATAAACATTTTATTACAGTTTGTAGAAAAAGGGGGGGCCCAAAAATTTTAAGGGCCTAGGGCCTCCTATTCGCTTAATCTGGCTCTGTGGAGGACCCTACCCCACTGCATACTTTACCACAATGTGCACTAGTTAATATTTAATAAAAATTGTCATACTTACAAAGAGAAGGGCAGGAGACTTGCAGTTGAAAGAGTGGACACACTTGCACTTCTCAAAGCTGGTCGGATCCAGGTTGGGGCGGAGTGAGTGCGTAGGAAACGGGCGGCCATAAGGAGGTGACGGATTGAATATCGAAGGTGGGGGACGGATGAGTGGCGGCAGGTCTGGAGGCAAGGGTCGGAATGGACCGTCCGGGATATCAGGTTCATAGACCCCATATCGGTACTGGTCACCGGTCCTGCAAAAAGAAGTCCTCAATATAAAGGTGTTGGAGGTGGATGACGAAGAAAAGAAGCTGGGCCAGTGTCCTTATTTAGTCAGGTATATACCGTAACTAACATTCCCACTAATCAACAAGCCTTTCAAAACAGTTTAAAAAAATGTTCTTATGAGGCTATTTTCTAGTCATCATCCCAGACAGGCGAGAACGAAAGGAGACAACAATGGAACAGGAAGCTACAAAACATGGCGTTCACGAAAGCTCTGCACTCCTTAAGGTACCCATACACGAAGCAAATCTATCGTCAGATTTATCTTCAGATTGATTTGACGATAAATCTGACGATATTAGGTGCGCACACACAGTTCGATATATCTCAGTCGACGCAATGGAGCAGGACGATCTTTTATTGTTATCCAATAACATAATAAATCATAAATCGGATAACAGCAGGACGATCTTTTATTGTTACCTGCGGCTGTTTTATTATGTAATAAAACCAAACGCAAAAAAATATATATATAGTTTGGACAATAGGTTGGTTAATTAAAAAGAAAACAATTTTCGCAGATCTGATTTATAAAATGTTCTAAATTATCTCTCGACCAGGTGCACATATCACAGTTTAATAAAGACAAATTATAAAAACAGGAAAGCTAAAATACCTAATCTCTTTCACTTCACTTTTGTGTTTAAAAGGTTATTATTATAGATAAACTTATTATAACCTCCTTGATTGTCGCCACGATAACCACATACACCATACAATCAATTGTACAAGCAATTAATCTGTGCGATGATTGCATGAAAATTTCTTCAGATCAAAAATAGATCTGAAGACCAACCAATCGAACCCGATGACGACATACATTAAACGATTCATCGAACGATTGTCGATCCTCAGATTCATCTGACGATCAATTGCTTCGTGTATGGGTACCTTTACAAAAGGGAACTTTAACATTTTCGTCGTTGTGGAAAGTAGGAAGAAATAGTTAAAAACTAAACATGGTAGCCAGCGTGGCGTCGAAAAGCTGAGGAAAAAGTGATCGGTGAATCACCCGCCATGTACTTCCCCAGCGCCAACTAATTAACTACGTTTTCGCTCTCTCTCTAAAAACTACTTTTTATTTTACAAATTAACGATTATTTAGAATTGTCTGTAAATAGACACTTTAATTCAATTTTAATACAAGCAGACCTAGTTAAATGTTGTTATTAGTGTGTAAAAGTATCTAATATCTAAACTATTTTGTTTATACGATTTGTATATATTATAAACTTAAAGAGCGCTTTTTTGACAATTTTCTCTTAATAATACGTCAACAACAAGCCTAACCCTTTTTTTTTTCTCGTATATAATCGCAATATTCGCGGGAAGTTACAAGAATGCAACGTGTTGATACTTACAGTTAAGTACAGTTTACTTACAAAGTACAGTTTACGTACAAAGTACAGTTTACTTACACACCTGATAGCTTTGGCGGATCTTCCCCCACTCCACGCCCATTTCTCCTGTCCGCTGGCTGCAGTTAACAAAAACCCCAACGGAACAAGTACATGGAACGCTGCAACACAAAGTTTGAAGTTATACTTAAGTATTAGTTCGAATTTGAGATGCAACCCATTGTTAAAAATAAATTTTTAGAAAAAAAAAAAAAAAAAAAAAAACGCACTTTAAAAAGTGCAATATATCACATATATTATCTAAACAAGGAATGAATGATAAAATAAGTCAATTGAAACAACAACCTGATATTGTTGACTCTTTTAAGTTCAAAAAGACTTAACAATAACTGACAATAAGACCTTCACAGAAGAATGGGGTAACGTACAGCCTCTCAGAACTAACATTTAGTTTGATGTAAACAGATTTCCTCGGACAAGAACTGTTCCAAGTGACTCTGGCACACAAGTTCCTGCAACAAATATGGCTAACGTCTTTAACATCATATTTTGGATTTTTCATCAACTTTTAACATGAAATAGTATTAAATATTAAAGAATTCATAAATGCAAAAAATAAAAATTGTATTATGTTGTGGGTTATACAGGGAGTCATGGCTAGGGTCATTCTATGTCAACAAACCGGACGCACGTCAAATTGAAAAAAAATCCATAACATTTATGAATTTCAGTTTGAAAAAGTGTGATTTCCCACCGAAGTAGCTATCTTAGCGGTGACACCTCCGGACAAATTTCTCATATTGTGTGTTAACATGTTATGTGAAGGCTCTATTGAAACCTTATATAACCTACTTTATTTTGATACCAAAAAATAATATCCAATGTTGCAAATGTTGGTACTGAGTGTCAATCAGAATGACGATTGCATAGATAAATTGAGATTGAAAAAAAAAAAAAATGAAAAACCAAACTAAGAAAAACTTCATTAAAAAAAAAAAAACAGAAAAATTGAAGTGTGAGATGCACACTCATCCTTTAGCTACTCAAATGTATTATACACACATCTTTTAGCTACTCGAATGTATTATACTACTATAATAGTAGTTACACAATTTACAGATCACTAATGCTTAAAATTTCGTATTCGACCTAACAAAGGACAAGCTTCTTTTTTACTTTCATGAATTTTTGTTTCATATCATCTTTTGCAAAACTCTGCTTTTTTGAAATTTTTGTTTTTTCGATTATACTAATTTTTCTTCCTCGATCCTGTTCTTTTCTGTGTCGATGAGAATTCGAGAAATTCCTTTTTTAGTACCTCTTGTAGATTCATTCCTAGGAGCGGCCTTAGGAAATGGGCTCACAACTTTGGGGGGCCAACACTACATCTGTCACAGATTTATCTTGGTTTATTGGAGAGAAGACGGCAGATATAGACGGAGTTGGTAAGAGAACTTCAACTTGAAAATTATTGTACCAGGAAGTAGTTTTTAGGTTTTACAAAAAAGATAAAAACTATTTTGATTAAATTTGATAGACCTTGGTCCTGACAAGTTGTACCTTGGCCCTAGGACCGAGGTACAACATTGTTCACGGACGAAGGTACAACATGGGGCCCTTGAACACATTTCTTGTGCTTCCTGCAAGTTCTTGCTTGTTTAGCTTCGTTCTTCACTAGCCATTATTAGGCTTAATAGTAACACTTTCAGTAATTATAACAGTTTAATACTAAATCAGTTTTATATCACCTGGAGGACAAAAATTACTTACTGTTTGGGTAGCTTCAACAAAAAAACGGTTTTACTGAGACACTAAACAAAACACTTGGCTATTACCTCCACAGTTCAGAAGCAGGGTGGGAAATACAATGAGTAATGACAGGAAAGCAGAAAAACCACTAGGCAGCGCTAAAATCGCATGGGTCCAGGGTACAGCACCTTCCCCTATATACATGTACCCGTCAAATAAGGTAACTAGTAATTTCGCGTAAAGCCCGCATTTACTGAAATGAATCCAAAGTTACCAAAGGGTCTAGCCGGATAAGAGTGCGAAAACTGCCCCCAACGATTTTCGAATGGGCGATTGACCCATTGATTGAAAAAGAAAAAATATATATATAAATACGACTTATAGTGAGTAGGCTCGAGCTTGTAGATCCGCACGGGTCCAAGGTCTGGCATACACTGGAGAGGAGTGTTGGGTGATGTCACATACCCATGTTTGAGCAGAACGTTTAAGGATGCTAGGAAAGGGTCTAGCCGGATAAGAGTGCGAAAACTGCCCCCAACGATTTTCGAATGGGCGATTGACCGACAGTTTGCACATGTAAAAAAACATTTTTCCTGAAAATTTCAACTATCAACTCCCATTATTCAATGAAAAAAAAAATAAAAAGGCAATTTTGATTTTTTTTTTCTTTCTTTCAGGTTGTTGCAAGTATGCAACTGTCGATTTTTTTTTAAGTTCTTATGCTTCAAATACACCTCTATAGTATTTTTTTATTATCTTCCGATTTAAATTAGATTTTTCATCGAATTTTAAAAAATCCAAAATGGATTTTTTGAATGTTATTTTTGAGTGACACTCACCAAATTTTCACAGAATATGTGTTTTTTATATCAAAATATTCCCTAATTTTTTCAAATTTTTTGGTGTGGTGCAACAATGTTAAAAAAAAAAAAATAATAATTGTTTTCAGTTATTTCCGTTTATGTCTATGTAGGTATATGATATTATGAATTTTTATTAAAATAATGTTGTAAAATATACATATTTTTTATTTTTGCAAAATACAATATATAGCAGTAATTTTTTGAACGGTTGTTAACAGTAGGTACTATTTTTTTCAACTTAATTTTATGAAGAATGTTTTTTTAATTAGATTTTTGCCGTGGTCGGAAATCGAACCGCCCTAACCGCCTTCACGAGAAATTACTCACTCCCCCCACTTCCATCTAATCATCATCCATGCAGTTAAGTGATGGAACGCTTCACGTAAAACCTTTCCTTTCATTGCTTCGAACCTCTGAAGTCAACAAATGGAAAATAAATGTAAGTGAACTAGGTGTGTATACATGATAGTTGTTGCAGCACTTGGTAAATGTTCGGAATGCAGCTCATAAGTCAATGTTTGCCATAACTTGTGAAAGGCCTCTACGCTATTATAATGGCAGCGATCCTTAAGTTGGGGAAGCCCAGCGACCTCCGCACAGCCTTGCTCCTGATACATCTAGCTAACCTCTCCAAGTCTCCTTGATCCAGAACGCCTCTTCACAACACACACCTACATATCATAATACACAATAAGACCGGACCTCCATTCTTAACAGAAGAATAACTCAATCAATTCCAAGGTAACAAAAGCCCTGAGAATTTCAAATCGATATTTTGGACTCAGAAACAATTTATGTTTATCCAACTAATTGTTATTTTGTAAAAACTGGCTTATTAGGAAGTTTTTGTTTAATATCAAACTATAATGAAAAACAAAATAAACTATAATATAAATTTAGTTAATGAAGATTCAAATAATCTTCTATGGAAACATTATATTATGTACGTAGGCATGTAAGAAGTCAAATTCAGGGTAACGATTTGTAGTTCTAAATATTCGTGCGATAACTGAAAGAAAATTAGGATTCGTCCTATACTTATATCAGGTAGATTAAAGAGGATAGGTTTGAGTTGAATAGGATGGAACATTGAAGGTAGCTGGAGAGAAGTGGACGTAGAATGGCACTGTGGGACAATATGAAAGAAATAACATAACAGACAGACCATCTTCACCAATGTGTCATGTGGAAGAGAGGTAAGGTTAGGTACATCCATTGTTGGTGTTTGTTCACTATGTTAACAAGAAACTAAGTCCAAAGATTGCTAGCATTGAAAAATAAACAACAAATTTAATAAATGAAAAGTTAATATCAATCCTTCTCAAGCAAGGATTTAATTGGGAAAAAACAAGAAGGTTGTTTATGCATTAACACTTTTCTGATTAGAATTTATAGAGTACAATTATGTAACTATTTTTTTTTTTTTTTTTGCAAAAAAAAAACTTGTATACAGGGTGTTTCCCAATGATTAGAATGAAATAAAAATTGTAAATTCTAAGTAAAAAACATTGAGGTAGCCCGATGGTTTAGCTTGATTAGCGTCACTAAAACACTGAGTTTATTATAAAAATACGGAAAATAAAAATAAAAATAAAATAAATATCTCATAGATAATAAAAGTATGAAAAAACCAAACCTCATCATGATCACTTGTGTGCTAATCTCGATCAACAGTTCGAGTCGTTCAGTTGACACTCTGACTAAGCCTACAATTACTATGGATGCGAGTTTTGACGGAAATCTTTCTGACGAATTCGACCGAACAAACAAACGCCTATTTTCCAATGAGAGTGTTTACACTGGCAGCGACGAACATGTCAGAACATGCACGACGTAGTCAGAACCAGTTGAGCGTTCAAACAAGTTTGATTTTTTCGTGCGACCTGCGTCTGTTTTGCGTGTTTTCGTGCGTTGAATTTTGAGTGATTTAGTTATTTCACCATGGATAACGATAAATTGATAAGTCTTGTGTACGGGAACAGGTGTTTGTGGGATATGAGAGACAAAAATTATCATAACAGAGGTATTTCTCGGCAAATGTGGGAGAAAGTTGGTACAGAACTCAACCCTACCAGTAAGTACAATTTTTTATTTTGATGTGGGGTTCGATGTGTCGTCTCTACTAAAAAATAACTGGTTCACATGCTCTGTTTTTCCAATAATTAACAACAATAACTTTATTAAAGGACTTTCAAGAAAAATAAATCATTAAGTTTGTCCATCTTAGCTGGGCGGCAGAAACGTACTATCAGAATATCAGAAAACGCGCACAGTGTAACCGCCTTGTTCGGACGAGGATTGCGGTGAGGGTTATGTTCTCGAGTATAATGACTTGTAAATGAGGTATATATAAATATAGATTTTATGTGTTTTACAACGCTAGACGGATCTACTTTATTATTGACAATTTTGTTCTTCGTTTATCTTGTAACTGATTTATGCACGTTTTAGAAGCACAACAGTATATCAGTCCATCATTAATATTGAATGTATCTTTAAAAAATCGGGTGCGTGCAACTCCGATGCGTAGCGAAATGAGCGTGACAACGTCTGAGATGCGAGGTAGCGAAAGTGTCAACATCGCCTCTGAAGATGTTAGCAATACCGAAAGTACTCCCATATATATATATTTGGTGAAATAGACAATATATATATATATTTTTTAAGCATACATTTTTCTTTATTTTTTATTAAGTGTTTCAAAATATCTCGGCTAAAAATGAAGTTCCCTTAGAAAGTTAAAGTATGGAGTATAACTGGGGAAGTATAAGAGTACATAATTGGTTCAATATGAAAAGATACATGTGAAATTGACAGGGGCGTAGCCAGGATATTGAGCAGGGGGGGGGGGGGGGTGGCCCCCACTCTTCGCCCGGTCTGCGGGCTGAGATGTCTATGAATCCACTTCCAATTGATTTTAGATGAAACTCAACTTTCAAAGACCAATATCTCGGAAACTATTGCTCATACAAGAAAACTAATAATACCGGAAAACCTAGTTTTTTCCGGAAGAATCTGAAAATCCCAATTAAAAATTTGTAAAAATTAAATTTTTTTCGATTTAATTTCACTGAGGTGTGTTGTGTCAATGTTTAAGCCTATTTCTGAAACGTGTTCTTTTACCCTATTTTAAAATTGTCACCCAGTTTGACTTACATAACCAAATTACAACAACTACATTTTAGATAGTAAACCGGTCGACTTTAGCGACTTTTATACCATTTAATGTTTTAAAGAGGATAAAATTCTCTACAATTTGCATTCCCACAAGTTGTTTGTAGAATGAATAGTGAGCTCGATACAGCTTCCCAAACATTGACAATTTCAATCTATTCATGTCCCCCAACCCCCTCCTCCGCATCCTTCCCCTTCTCTTGCCTCCACCCCCCTGATCATCACACTCACTGTTCTCTCCTGACTATTGCAGTTCTAGAGATAATTATTAAACTTCACAATACATTCTATCCTCATGATTTACCGACAAAGAAGCTATAAAACGCTCACCATAAGACGCTCCAACAAGTACTGGTCCGGTCAAACCATTGAGCAAACAAACACTAATGAAGAATATGAATGCCCGTGGAGGTGTAACACGTCACGTGGGAGCGGGATTTCAGAGTGTTTTGGCAAAATGGGCTCTGGCCATGGTATTCAAGCAGAATTTTTCTCATGATGTGGTATACATTATGAAACATCAGAGGAACATGTGGATATGCGATGTTCTCGTGTGGACCGAGACGCTGGTGACTCCAATAAATTGCGGGAGTGGCTTTTACAACAACCCGCCTTGCATAATGTCATTAAGCAGTGGTATTGTTGGAGGAGTAGACGTCAACTGTCATTTGGCTCAAGAGGTTGGCATGGAAAGGGTTTCACAAAAGAAAGGGTTTATCAACATTGCTCTCTTAATGTGTTTTTCAGAAAATATGTGAAAACACTACCTCAAAGCCCCACCTGTATTCTAGCCGAGGCACTTAGGTCAGATATTTTAATCGGGAAGTTAAAATAACCTTGAGCACGTCGTCCTTCGGGTGGGACTAAGTGATCATCCAGGGCCTTTTCGAATGTCAGGTACTCGTTAATGAGTCGTATCTAATGTAACTAAACCTAGGTAGGTGAAATTTCACTTAGGTTAAAAATAACCTTGAGCATGTCGTCCTTCGGGTGGGACTAAGTGATGATCCCGGGCCTTTTCGAATGTCAGGTACTCGTTAATGAGTCGTATCTAACGTCACTAAACCTGGGTAGGTGAAATTTCACTTAGGTTAAAAATAACCTTGAGCATGTCGTCCTTCGGATGGGACTTTCCCGATATATCTGAATCTGTCTGTGGTTGACCATCCTCGTTTCTGGTTGCTACCTATCGACCGATTTTGCTCTCTTAATGAGTTTTTCAGAAAATATGTCAAAACAGTACCACAATATTTTCAATATTTCTTTCTTGACAATTTTAGTTCGAACCAAATGGAAACTTATTTTATCTTCCATGTGGTGTCAATAATCTCAGGATCATGAGTCGGATATCTGGACAGGGCTCTTAGTTTTGTTAACTGAGAAATGAAATAAAAAATGTTGAGCACGTCGTCCCTCGGACCGGACTTAAATGATGGTGACGAACTTGTTAGACGTCAAGTACTCGTTAAAGACTCTTAGTCAAAGTAACTGGGAAGGGATAAAAACTTGAGCACGCTGTCCCTCGTAGTTGAAGTCCGGGCATGAATCTAAATAACTAAGTTACTAACTTACGGTTATCTATCATCGTTTTTGGTCATTAGCTATCAACCAACATTGCTGCCTTAATCTTGAGCACCTCGTCCTTCGGATGGAATGGTAGGCGATGGTCCAGGACTTTTCGATTACAGGTACTCGATAATTAGTCGTACGTTATGTAACTAAACTTGGGTAGGTAACATTTCGGTCTGCCGCTGTACAGCCAATTGGGAAGGGATAAGAGCGTTTGATGCTTAGGTCCCTAGGTGTACACAACAACCCTCCCAATATATCTAAATCTGTGTATGGTTGACTATCTACTATCTACTAAATATATTAAAATTACATTCAAAAGTATTTGCTTGCAATAGAACAAACCGCAATAATAAAATATTCTTGTATCTTGTAACTCTTCACAACATAAAAAGAAATCTCAGGTCATGTAATGTCAGAAAACTAGATTTTTGTGATATGACGTTGGAAGAGAGCGACAGCAGCGCTGACCCTCGGCAGAAACCGTCCCTTCTCCCTACTCCCCCCTGACCCTCCACCTTCCCTCTAAAGAAACTCAGTATCAACCTAGTTGCCGTACTACAAACATCTCACTCGTTCCCTCTCTCGTATTTTTGTGCTCTAATTGAATTTTTTTGTTTTGTTTTGTTTTAATAAGTCTTATTATACTTTTACTTAGTTCGTATTATTTACTTTTCTAATTTCAAATCTAATTTAATTCTCCTTCTTATTATTTTTCATATTTTTCTATTTCTTCTCCCTAATAAAATGGTGTCGTGCCCCGCATGCAACTCCTCTGTAAACAGAGAAAATAAAAAATCCCTTCAGTGCTGTGTCTGCACCTCAATCTATCACGGTGAGTGTTGTAACTTCTCTGACTGCGAACTTGAGTTTATGAGGTCCCAAAAGAAGCCCTGGACCTGCATCGGCTGCGAAAAAAAGAGAAAAGCGATCCCGACATCTGAGCGACCAGCCAGCCCAGCTAGGGCCCAAGGTAAGCAAGACGATGTCCTGTCCTCTTTAGTGGCGGCCGTACATAATCTCTCACAACAAATTGAAGGCATGAAGGCGGTAATAAAAAATACCGTGGAAATTGATATCAAAGAAATTAAAGCGGCACTAAATTATAATAGTGAGCTCGTTGCCGAGACCGCTAATAAACTGGGTAACATCGAGTCCAGCCTCAATAGGCAAAACGAGAGGATTTCTGCCCTAGAGGCTGAAAATATATCATTAAAGGGACGTATCTCCGGCATGGAGGTTTCGATGAATAGGATAGATCAGAACAGTAAGAGAAACTCGCTCGAAATCCGAGGGATACCGGCGAGGGCGGGGGAGAATGTGTTCGCCCTAATGAAGGATGTGGGTGTGGGTCTGGGGCTGAGACTGGATGTTGTGGATATAGATTACATCCATAGAACCAGACCTCGGCCGGGAACCCAAGATTCGTCTATAATAGTTCGTTTTGTTCGACAGGAAACCAGAGACGAAATTATTCGTCTCAGAAAAGTTAAAAGGGACTTTACAACGAGACATATGGGCTGGCAAGATAATGATTCACACCGTGTATATATCAGTGAAGACCTTACACAATTCAACAAAAAAAATTATTATATGGCTAGGCAAAAAAAAGAAGAAGAAAAATCAAATTTGTCTGGATTTCTGGGGGGAAGGTATTATGCAGGAGGGATAATGGGACTCCCGTTATCCCAATATCTAGACCAGAGGATTTGGACGTTCACTTCCCATAACAACAACAATCAGGTCTCCCCCGGTCCCCCCACTCCTCCGCCAACTCTTTCTCCATCTTTACTCCAGTTGTCTTCGGTCATCTGTACCCCAACATCCTGATGCGGTTTCTCTCCGGCTCTTCACCTCTCTTCTCTTCCGTTTCGTGTTTTTCGGATTTCTTTTTATTGTGTATTTTTGTCTTCGATTGTACTCTTCAGTTTATTTTCGTTCACATGTTTCTCTTTATTATCAAACCAGGCCTTTCCTTTCTGTTATTGTTACTCACTACGCCAGTATTTATTTATTTTTGTTTATGTTATTTATGTAAATGTTCATTTTTCATTTTTTATCACCATGCTTGCAGAATTGTAAACACTATTCTTGTATATAATTTAACTTTGCCTACATTCCATTTTTTCATTTTACTTGCTTGTTCTCTTTTCCTATCAATTATTAATCAGTTTGGTATTATCACTCATGGGATCTCCTTTTCGATACATAGGACCGAGCCGCCTTCTCCTCTAACCCCTCATCTGCCCTATATATTACCTCCCTCCTCTCTTCACCATGTCCTATAATATATTAACCAGTTGTCATGTTAACGCCCAGTCCCTCTTCCCTCATTTTGATGAGTTCTCAGACTTTTTCCAATCCCATACCTATCACCTGATTGGAATCTCCGAGACCTGGCTCACCCCTCTCATCCCTAACTCCGCTCTTCCTCTTCCTGGCTACACCCTGTTTCGTAATGACCGCTCCGGTCGGACTGGTGGGGGTGTGGGGGTCTATGTACATGACTCTCTCAAGGCCCGTGTTCTCGATTGTTCATCTGACTCCCCTCTCCCACACGTCGAGTATATGTTACTGGAAGTAACAATTCGCCATGAAAAGTGGCTCTATGGTGTAGTCTACAGACCACCCACTATTCCCTTTGGCACCGACCTTGAATCCCTACTCCTAGCGTACCTCCCCATTTACTCCAATCTCATCCTTGCCGGAGATTTCAACTCAAACTTCCTCTCTGATTCCTATGATAAAAAGTACCTCCTCAACCTTTTTTACTCTCTCAATCTTTACTTAGTACCTTACTCTCCTACCCATCATACTCAGCATAGTCACACCTGGCTTGACATCCATGTCATTGACTCCTCTGTTAAATTACTTTCCTCCTCCCAATTTCCTGTTCCTTTTCTCTCCGGCCATGATCTTATCTCTATTTCCTATGATCTCCAATCTCCTCCTTTTGTTAAAAAAACCATATCCTCGAGACATCTTTCCTCTATATCTCCTGAATCTCTACAGCAAGACCTTGATGCTATTGACTGGAGCCCAATATTCAATAGCCACTCCGTCGACGATATGGTTCAAGATCTGACGACAAATCTCATATTCGTGCTGGATAAACACGCGCCATTGCAGGAATCTCGAATCCGACGGCCCCCTGCACCATGGCTAACTCCTGAAATCAGAAGTTTTATGAAGAATAGAGACTCTGCAAGGCGCAAATTTGTCCGCAGTCACTCTTCCACGGATTATGAGATTTATAAAGGTCTACGTAACCGAACCCAGTCTTTACAGAGAAGAGCTAAGGTTGAATACTTCCACAGGGTCTTGTCTGAAGCTCCTAATCCTAAATCCAAATGGTCCCTTCTCCGCAACCTATCCTTAGTCAAATCAAAACAGAGCTCCTCCAATATTCCTTGCTCTCCTGATACTCTAAACCACTTTTTCACTTCATCACCTAATACAAATTCTCCCCCTACCCCCTTGCCTCCTAATCTAACTTTCAATCCAAATTCCTTCTTTTTTTCCTATATACATCCTGAAGATCTTCTCAATAGCATCCTTAAATCCCGTACAAACGCCTACGGTCCAGACAATGTCCCCGTAAAATTGATCAAATGCGCCCTCCCCTCCATCCTTCCTGTCCTCCTTCACATCTACAACTTCTCCCTGCAGAACTCAGTTTTCCCGACTGCTTGGAAATCAGCTATTGTCCTCCCCCTAAATAAAATTCCTAATCCCTCTTCTCCAAAAGATCTCCGGCCAATATCTATCCTTTCCAACCTCTCCAAACCCTTAGAACGAATAGCCCAATCCCAACTATCCTCCTATCTTGAAACCAACCAAATCTTAAATCCCCTACAGTCCGGCTTCCGTCCTTGCTTAAGCACTCAATCCGCTCTCCTAAAAGTTACCAATGACCTCCAACTAGCCATAGACAACAGACATGTTACTCTGCTCGTACTTTTCGACTTCACTAAAGCCTTTGACACCGTTGACCACAGCATCCTCCTCTCCAAGCTCCACAATACCCACCTTTCCAGCAGTGCTGTTCGCTGGTTTCAGTCCTTCCTCTCCGGTCGTTCTCAGTCAGTTCTCGTCCCAAATCTCCCTCCCTCTTCCTTTCTGCCAGTTAATTCTGGGGTCCCTCAAGGCTCATCCCTTTCTCCTACCCTTTTCTCTATCTTCATAAATGACCTCCCCAATTCCATCAAACACTCCAATTATCACCTTTATGCCGATGACTTCCAAATGTATCTCTCCTTCCACCCCTCCACCGCTCTTGCTGCTTACGACAAGATGATGGAGGACATCCTTGGTATCACAGACTGGGCTTCCAAGAATGGACTGACACTGAACGCTGAGAAGACTAAAGCCATTGTGATAGGTAACCATAAACTACTAAACTCCCTTACTGACTTACCTCCATTAAGACTACATGACTCCGATATTGAATACTGCACCAGTGTAAAAAATCTTGGATTGATCCTTGATCAAACCCTCTCCTGGAAAGACCATGTTTCTCACATCTCCAACCGCTCCTTCAAAACCCTCTACTTCCTCAAACGCCTTCGTCACCTTCTTCCCACGAAAACCCGTCAGCTGTTGGTATCCTCTCTTGTTTTCCCCTACTTTGATTATGCTTGCCTCGCATATGGAGGACTGTCTGGTGAGCTCGACATGAAACTAAAGCGAGTCATGAACTCCTTTCTAAGATTCATCTTCGGGCTCCCCAGACACTCCTCTATTACTAGTTCCTATACCGACCTAAAATGGCTCTTCCCATCCTCTCGTCGACAATATTTCCTTGGCTCCTTCCTCTATCAAACCATATCTTCCCAAAAGCCCTCCTACATCTTCCAAATGCTCCAATTTAAATCCCATATCCACCAGAATGTCACTAGATCCCGCCCCTCGGATCTTTACCTCCCTTCCCACAGGACAACAACCTACCACAACTCTTTCCTTATCCAAGCTAACTCCCTCTGGAACTCTCTCCCTCTCCAGATCCGCCATGCTCCTTCTCTTCTTTCATTTAAGTCCTTACTTTTCCATTATCTCCTAACTCAACAAACCTCTGATTCCTAAGGTGGGCTCCTATGAGATAGTTCTAGTCTTCCTATAAGTCTCTCACTCCACTGGACAGATTGTCACACTCCAGTTTCATCTGCCCAGTTTTTTTGCGATTAAATTCATATATAACTCACTATTGTTATTATGTTTTACATTATTATTCATATTTTGTTTTTTTCTTATTTTTATCATTAATTTTCACCAGTTTTTTATTGTTTTAATCATTGCCTCTCTCTAACATTTTATATTTATTACTAGACCTCTTTTCCTTTATTTTTATTCTGTCTCAATGGGTCGATACTTGTACTCTTTTATCTACTTCTTATGTTATTATTCTTAGGGGACGAAAGTCCCAGAATAAAGATTATTTTTCATTTCATTTCATTTCATTTTTTCATTTCATTTCATTTCATTTCAAGAAACTAAGTACCCATTTTTTCTAATTTAAACGTTTTTTCTCCGATATTTCGACAAATAAATGTTTCCAGATCATGTCCGTTTACTTCCATGTAATATATGTATACATATACTATTACTTTACTTTTGTTTACTTCCCTATACATATAATATATGTATACATAATAATATGTACTAAAAATTTTGTAATCGTGTGAACATCAGAGATCAATTGCATGCGTGTGTTTATGTGAGAGCTCAAACGCTTTGACCTGACATCGTACAGGCTCGGGACCATCGCTTAACATCCCATCCGAAGGACGGAGTGCTTAAGTTTATTTTACCTCACAGATGAATGACATTACTCCAAAAAATTTCTGAATGATTCTGGAACTCTTTTGCGAAGCTCAATCTTTTTTTTATATTTTTTTCACTCACAAACGGTTTTTGGTACTCTCCCATTATATCCTGCTTCTTTTAGAATTCTTCGAACATTTTGTGGGTGAACTTTCTTTCCCGTTTCTCTGTATACCTCGGCGACGATCTGAGGTGCACTCCTCGAGGGCTTGTTTTTAATTTTCCGGACAACGCTACACCTTTCTCGGTCGTTTAATACTCTTGGACGACCAGAGGAAGATTTCAAGTCTATCCGATCCTCGTGCTTATACCTTCGAATTACATCGGCTACGGTGCTTTTACTCCGGCCTACCATACCACCGATTTTGCGGACACTTAATCCTTTTTCATAATTAAAAATTATTATCTGTTGAACTTCAAAAGATGTTCGACCCATCTTGACAGCAGGAAATACAAATAACTACTGAATGCAGTAATAGAAGTATATAAACACACTTCATTTGTTCGGTATTAGCGGTTGGTTGAGAAGGGATTAAAGATCATGATCAGAGTCGCATTTGTTTACAAAACAAACAACAGGTGTCCAGAAAATTTTGTTACGTGAATTTCTTGTCTTCAATTATTAATGCAAAAGTTCCTATTAGCTGTAAATGTTTAATTAATTGTTTTACGGAGTTTTGAAATGATTGATGATCTCGAAATTTAAAACTTTGCTTGAATTAAATATTTTGCCATATAACTATGTGTAACTGCAAAAGAAAAACAAAATTATAAATTGTTCGAAAATTTTTGTTACTGATTGTAGTTGCCTGTGAGTGGACCTATTTAAAGTTTTTATTTATTGCCGTATTTTATTACGGCCCTCCTTCTTTTTTTTTGGTTTTCTCGAACTCCTTTTTTTGAACTTGCTATCTGCCAGTGTCCCCGTTCAGCTTGGTCTTCGTTCGTCCAACGAGCTTCGTTCTTCTGATCTCACCGTTCTTCGGGTTCCATCATCCTTCGAAGATCATCATTTTTGTTTGTATTTTAATTTCACTACTTTCACCACACTGTTGTTGTCAACACAAGGAAATTTATCATTTTTAACGTGAGCTCACGTTAATATTTTCAGTTTTAATTACATATGGGGTATTCAAACATTGTTTCTTACGGAACTACTTTCGATGTACCAAGTCCACAGTCGATTATATTTTTTATTATATTACTTTCAGTGATTATTTTTTAACAATATAAATTTATATATATAGATACCTTTCTTTTTGTTTTAAGAATTGATATTCTGTTTGTTTTTATTATAGATCCGATATGTCCGATAATATAAAATAATTATTTACCCAATTTTTTTTTACATGTTTTGATAAGAATTTATTTTTAAACTCAAGTTAATTTTTAGTTTAGTTTTGATTAACAAGATCTATTCTTTTTTTGCGTCATTGAATATACATATACCTATATATATTTTTTACATTGTTCTCAGTATTATAATATTATTATTTTGTTCCCCTTTATTTTTGTTCTCCGTTTCCCTATCATGTGCTTGTCCAATAATTAGGAAGCTCCGGCGAAATTAAATTTTTTTTTAGGATTTCCCTATTCCTTTTGAATAGGGAGCCTTGAACTATTCATCTACTCTTCAATTCCTAAATGTTGCCTAAAGCCTCGTTTATACGAGGCCAGTAGGGAGACAAGTAACTTGCTCCGTCTGAACAGTCACTTGTAGATTGTTTGGTGGCCAAGTCAACTTGGCGTGCAACTTGTCAGGCAAGGCAAGTTAATTGGCCGGGGTTCTATTTTGGGGCAGCTTGCCTTCCCCCTCCACTGCGAGCAAGTAACCTGCCTGACAAGGGCAACTGTACCTGCTCAGTGTAAACAACTACTTGGTCAGTCTGCCAGCATCATTTGGCAAGTGTCATCAGTTCTGTGTATTTGTGTGATTCTTATCTATTTATCGTCATTTGAATTTAGTTTACGTTTACTTTCATTCAATAAAAAAGTGTAAGATGTCGCATCTCAAGTGGAATGAACAGATGACAAGTTTCACTTTTGAACATATGGTTTCTCTCATCACAGTATCACGCCGTTGTATCTCATTTCTAATGAGACAGTGCAATTCATCAAACAAATCTGGCGTTATTCTCAGTAACGCCTTGTATTCACTTGGGTCTTCCGAACGAAGTTCTTGCAACAGCATTGCCGATCCTCCATGGGTAGCTCTTCTACCGATCCATCCTCTTTGCCATACCTTCTGATTATTACACCGTTCAAGATAACTTTCGATTTCCTCCTCAAGATAAGTACTTAACACTCCCGAAACATCTTTAATTGCCCTTTTACAGCGCTTCTTCCTTTCCACCTTTCCCATTTTACACACCCAACTTGGCACTTAACTTGCAACTGACTGAAACACGTGTGGAACACAACTTGCCATTGCACTGCCAGACTCTACTTGGAGGAAGTAACTTGGACCAAGTTACTTTCCTCCCAACTGGCCTCGTGTAAACGAGGCTTAACGACGTTAAAATGGGTCAAGCAGACATTTTTACTTTCCCAGCTTTACCAAGTAGGTATAGAGGAAGTTATGTAATCGGTCTCATGTTCCATGTTCTTCATAGAAACTTCATGCCCTCACCCCCTCATTCCAAAAATGAAAAACGTCGTCAGTGAATTATCGGCAATGTCCTTCCCGAACACGAATTATTCAATTAAGGTTTCGCTCTCCCTCCAAAACCAATCGTCTATTGTGACTAAAATTCAATAGTTTACTTACATATAGGTTTGTGAATCCTCTTATTAAATTTTGTGTCGATACATTCATTACATTGGCAGTTGTTAGAGTTTTTGTTTTTCTTTTTTGGATTCAAATGTGAAAACTCAACTTCGAATTCCTGATCGGTTACATAATTTCTTCTAGACTTCGTATAACTGGGAAAGTACCTAGTATGAAACTTTAATTAAATAAATATAAAAACAACTTGCTATTGAATGAGAAATGATACAAAATTTAAAAAAAAATCAAAATGAAACGTTTCTCAATTGAAACAAAAATCATTTCCAACTCACTTTAAAACTGTATTTGGTTACGAAATGAAGATATATGAAAAAATACACTCCAAATATCCAAGGAGAAACGATAACGCTGAAGTTTGAATTTGAAGGATCCCGTATTCTACATTCCTTCTTTGTCTGTTTTGGTTAAATGCAACCAGAACAAATCGTCTCCTTCACTTATGCTTGTATATCATCTTATCTGGTTGAAGCCTCTATTTCCGCATTAATGACTAAAATTAAAGACTAAAAACGCTATATCGAAACTTAAACGTTAAGTTTCTGCTCTCCTGCTAAACTCTCGAAATCTTTATTTGCTGGAACATACCTTCAGTTGTTTCTCTTTTGAGGGTCTTTGAACCCCCGCATTTGTGACTCACATGTCAGTTTTCGCTCTCCCTCTAAATCTTCAGTTTCTTTATCTGGTGGACTATTGGCTTCTGTTTTTGCACTTTTGAGGGTTCTCCGATCTGTGATATTGAGGCTAAACTCCTCCTGGCTCCTACCTCATTTGAGGGTTCCAAACCCTGTCCAGAACCTTTCTCCAGGTCTGAAATCGTGGGTGAATCCGAGGCTGGGTCTGGAAGTGTGGGCCCGGATTCTTGTCTGGAATCTATATGCTAGCTTAACATTTTTGGTTATATTTGTTTACTAGCATAAATATGGACATGGGGTGCCCTCAGATTTCCCAGCCATTACTGGGGGGATGTGCACAATGATGCGCCTTTACGGCTAGCCGGAAGCTGTGCTTACAAGAAAACATTAATAACAAGAAACACTTTATTAGAAACTGCAATGTTTTGTTATTAATTTGGTTATAATTATTTATTAAAAACTTTTGAAAGATTTTCTCTCTCTTCTTTCTTTCAAAAAAAGAAACAGCTCAACAACTCTTGATTAAGACTATTGAAGGGGGGGGGGGGAAGGTGAAAGTGACATCACTTTAAAGGCAATTGCAACTTTTAGTATGTCTCTAAAATCATGTAATTTAATTAGAAGTAGTAACTTTAATTTGTCTCTTTGAAAGTACTTGCCATAATATTTTTTGCGATTAAACGGTTCGTTGCATCTTCGTCATTCTTGACAACACTGGTTTGAAACCTAGTAGAAACCTTCCCAGTAAAGTGCGCTCTTATTCTACGGTTTTGATTTGCGTCGATGTTATTTGATCCAAAAACGTTGTTCTTACGTTTTTGTTAATTGATTAGAGGACTGGTTATGAGAAACTGCCTTTTTGATACTTTATCTGATAATTTTATAAAGCGTATGAGATTACTATTAAATTCTAGCTTCTTGTTATGGGCAGTTATTCCCTAAACAGTGTTTTCATTTGAAGTATCTAATTTCAATGTTTATTTAGAAACTTCATGTAGACAAATTATGCTAGATATTAATTCCATACTTAATATTCTGTCTGATTTAGGTTAATATGAATTTTGACGTTGTAATCCCAGTGTAAAAAGAAGACCTTCTAAATGTTGAACACGGGCAGTCAAACTGGAATTAGACGATGCCTGGGGAAAAATAAAAGGTGAGCTGATCCATATATTTCTTTCTAATATTCAGTTTTTCTGTTAGGCTTAAATTAGTTTTTGCGATAAGCCTAAATCATGATGAAGTTATCTACCCAATGATGGTTATTCTCACTACATTTCATCGGATTTCCATTAATAGAGTTATTCAGTAAAAATTGCCTCATACTCAAGTAAAACTCAATGTAATTGATAAATAAATTTTGGCAATGGTCACTTTGTCGGTACGTTTTAGCCAGGATAAACTTTTTATCATAAGACTAAAATATAAATGGTATATTGGATATTATGATTGACATAAATATTTAGACACGAAAAAATAAGTTTTTAAGATGTCTGAATGAGCGAAATCTCTGACCAATGTGTAAAAAATAAATATATTTGGGAGAACTTAAGGCCTAGAAAGTGTTGATTATCAACCACATTTTACTATTATTTAACATATTGGACTATAAATCTCCTTAGATATGAGTACAACTTCATAATATTGGTATAGATAATAAGTGTTGTTTGTTAGGGTTATTAGATTTGCGGCGTCACATCCATGACTCTCTCTAGAGAGGACTCTGTCTCCAAGCAGCTCACGTTGAATACACTCAAAATGAATATCTACTCTTTGTCAATGTTCATCAAAACCTATGAGGACAAACTGACTGCATATTCGGACAACTTCATTGGAGACACCAAAGTAAATATATCTCATTTCAGTTTAATAATTTATGTAATTACGGTCATTCAAATGTCACATCTAACGGTGTAATTCTAAAAAAAATCTCTCAAAAGGGAAATTTTTCCGGAGACTATTTTTATTTTTTAAGAATGGTAATGAAATTAAAAAAACACTTTTGTAGATTCTCGATTTATTTCAAATCTGTAGAAGGAATCTGGAGGGGAGAAGTTTCTCTCGAATTGAAGAGTTGATGGTCGAAAATAATTGAAGGCGTTTTCCCTTGCGGAAACGTAACTCATCTGGTGAGGTCGGTCATCTTAGTGAATGTTCCCATGTTTTATATCACAAAATCTCTTTAAAAAACGTTTCTCTTGAGTTAGTACACTAAAGACTATGTTCTTATTCATTTTGTAGAAGACGAAAGGACGGACGAACAAAGTAAGTAAGTCTTCCAGAGAGGATGGTAGCTGGGACTGGAGCTATAGCAAGCAGTCTGCATTCTGTACCCTCTGCGGGATAGTGGAGGAGAACCTAGATCGGCTGTGGGAGCCTCACATCGCAGAGCAGACCTCTGTATGGTCAGTTGTACCTTTCAAACATTACATTAGTTTGTTACAAATAGTTGGAGCACTAGCAGGCAGTCTGCATTCTGTACTCTCTGTGGGATAGTGGAGGAGAACCTAGATCGGCTGTGGGTGCCTCCCATCGCAGAGGAGACCTTCGTATGGTGAGTTGTATCTTTCAAACATTACAATAGTTTGTTACAAATACTTGGAGCTCTAGCAGACAGTCTGCATTCTGTACGCTCTGTGGGATAGTGTAGGAGAACCTAGATCGGCTGTGGGAGCCTCACATCGCAGAGCAGACCTCTGTATGGTGAGTTGTATCTTTCAAACATTACATTAGTTTGTTACAAATAGTTAGAGCTCTAGCAGGCAGTCTGCATTCTGTACCCTCTATGGGAGTGGGATAGTGGAGGAGAACCTAGATCGGCTGTGGGAGCCTCCCATCGCAGAGCAGACAGACCTTCGTGTGGTGAGTTGTACCTTTCAAACATTACATTAGTTTGTTACAAATAGTTGGAGCGGACAAGTCCAGGCAGTACGTCACATCGTGTGGCACCACTCACCTCCACGCTGCAGTAGCCCAGACAACGGGATCGCTAATCTCTCACCGCAGAGGTTGAGAGAGCTAAATGTGATTGGTCTGAGATCGGGCTCCCCTCCCCATGTATACTTTACCTTAGATGATTCCAGAAGTACTTTTCAATAATTTCGAGACAGAGAGGTGTGTCACATAACATTGCTGACATGTTCTCAGCCATAGTAAAGCTAACGCCCATCAAGTTTGAGCCAAATCGGAAAATATATTTTTTACTTCCCCAGTTGTACGTAGTGTAGGGGAAGTTATGTAATCGAGCAAAAATTCGATGCGGAGTTTTTAACAGAATTTCATGTTTTCCGACCTCCTGATTCCAATAATGGAAAACAAAACGCTGTCTGTGACTGAGCATCTGATAACACGATAAATTTGTATCGACACGAAATTTGATATATGTGTCCAGAGCTCAAAATTCAAAGTCCTACAGGGACGACACATGTTGATTTTCAGCGGAATCAGCTGAAGGAGTGGATGGATCAGAGGGGGGTAATGAATGAGTCGAGACAACATATTATGAGGATTCAGAAGCCACTTTATACGTCAAATATTGAGTTTTTAGCCCTTGAGGTCTATTGACTTTGAAGGGATACAGAAAACATATTAGATTAATCCTTGCTGGGGAGGTACATAGACAGTGATTCACCGGTGACTTTTTTAAGGTGGCTCTCTTGACGTGACTCATATGTAAGATTTAATTTATTTAATTGCCTCTCTGGAAGTTTTCCACAGTTAAATTGATCCTCAATCAAACCTGGTAAACCTGCACATGAGCCCTCCTCTTACCGCCCCATTAGCCTCCTTTCTGTCCTTTCAAAACCTTTCTAAAAAGATAATCTATTATCAATAGTAAATTCTTAAAATTTAATCCCCAACCATCAATTTGGCTTTCGGGAATCACATTCTACCATCCACCAGTGTCACCGCGTGGTAGATTAGATTGCCACCAGTTTAGAAAAAAAAAAAATATTGCGCTGGGGTTTTTCTCGACGTCGAACAGGCGTTCGATCGAGTCTGGCACCCAGGCTTGCTCTATAAACTCCGCATACAACTCCCATTCACGTACCACCTCATATTAAAATTGTTTTTACATGACAGATTCTCGCAAGTTTCCTAGGAAAACACCCTATCATTTTTCATCCCGGTGAAAGCTGGCGTGCCACAGGGCAGTGCACTGAGTCCACTTCTTTACTCCCTCTATACATCCGACGTCCCTCAACATTCAGAAACTCTCTTAGCTACATACGCAGACGACACCGCCATTCTCACATCACACATTGACTCAAATCAAGCCTCAAGTAATCTTCAAAATCACTTAGATTTACTTTCGACCTGGGCCCAACGTTGGCGGATCAAATTCAACTACCACAAATCAGTACATGCTACATTCACACTCCGCCACAATAACTGCCCATCAGTCCACATAGATAATCACATTTTACCAACCTCAGAGACTGTCCGCTACCTTGGGCTGCACTTAGACAGACGACTAACGTGGAAAGATCACATCAGACTAAAACGAACAGAAATAAAAAGACGCTTCGGACTACTCAAATCATTAATTGGACGACGATCATCACTCTCATTAACTAACTAACTCACCATTTACAATTCGCTTCTCAAGCCGATATGGACATACGGCTTGTAACTCTGGGGATCTGCGGCCAAGTCCAATTTGAACCGGATTCAAGCCATGCAGTCCATCATCTTACGGCACATCACTAACGCACCATTCTACGTCACTAACAACACCCTTCATAACGACTTACAAGTGCCATTCGTTTCCACAGTTGTAACTGAGAGATACACAAACTTCCACGCCAAACTTGACAGTCACGCCAATCCTCTCATTCAAACTCTAGCTTCAAATACCCTGCCCAAAAACCCACCTCGCCGACTCAAACGAACATGGCAGCGTGTCTTGCTCGAGATGTAACCTGGCTGCGCTTCTAAACGCCACGCATCTCTGCATTGCAGTGATCTCACCAGAAAAAATCATTAATGGCAGTATTTATTTTGCCGTCATGATGCCTATGTAACATTCTCTATGTTATTAAATAAAATAAATAAATTTATTTAATAAATAATATTTTTAGACTTGTATACTTATTTTTTCATTACTCAACAAATGTTAGTTCATTATATCCGCCTACCTAATGAAAGAAGAAACATGAATGTGGGAGCTGAGTATCTAGGTGAAGGTAGGCTGCTCTCTGACTCACTATCCGCCCTCTCAGATCCTATGTTACATAAATATATTAACTCATTTCATATCTTCCGAGGTCGTCAACTTGTATTTTCCAAAAGGTTTAAACGCTGAATCGTTCTAATTGGAGTATTAAAGAATCCCTTCTTCCGGCAGTTCTTCCAGAGGTGTCTTCACCCCGAAATATTCTCAGTACGAAGACTCCTCACGCCGGAAGATATGAAGCGACATGGCAGAAGTATCCCAGAGGAGCCTAAGAAACAAATTAATGGTTATTTTAATAAATACATTAGGCGTGTGTTAATAAGCCCCTCAGAGACGCCATGGCCACGGTGCTAGCCGTCCTGGTCAGCCAGTACAACCATGGACAGACCTTCATCGTCAAAGCTATACAGGTAAATTGGACATTATGCACCCATTTTGGAAGATAATTGAATGAGCGAAGGGAGCATGCTACGAGTTTGTTAGTTTGCAACTTCTAAGTTGAGAACCGGGGACCTATTGTGAAAATAAATAAAGCAAACTTCTTCTTGAAATATTTTCTAACCCACAACCATTTTAAAAATTGTTCCCCTCAAAAAACAAAAAAAAAAATACACATTTGGCCTAATCATTCGATATTTAGCCATCATATAATAAGATATAAGTTTTACTAAATAACTGAATTTTATCTGAAAATCGTTTTAATGAATGATTACATTTCAGTTGATGAAACAGTACGAGCACACAGTGTCTGCTATTACGTGCACAGTGTTGCTGCTGGCGGTGGAGTACAAGTGTACGACCCTCCTGACCAAGCTACTTCGAGAACTGTCGGAGGCTGTTCGGGAGGAAGAGGTGCCAGGACTGGGGAAGGCAGGGGCTGCTCTCATCACTGCTATAGCTGAGAGCCATCCGGAGCTCCTCTTGTCCTCCGTCAACACCCTCTCCAGATGTCTTACCCATGAGGTGAGTTGCCTTCCCAGGATAGAGACTAGCCGGTGAAACGTGGCTGTTAGGGTGCAGCGTTGCAGCTCATCTCTGTTCAGTCTTCACTACTAGGGACACAAGAGGTGCCTGGACTGGGGAAGGCAGGGGCTGCTCTCATCACTGCCATAGCTGAGAGCCATCCGGAGCCCCTCTTGTCCTCAGTCAACACCCTCTCCAGATGTCTTACCCATGAGGTGAGTTGGCTTCCCAGGATAGAGACTAGCCGGTGAAACATGGCTGTTAGGGTGCAGCGTTGCAGCTCATCTCTGTTCAGTCTTCACTACTAGGGACACAAGAGGTGCCTGGACTGGGGAAGGCAGGGGCTGCTCTCATCACTGCCATAGCTGAGAGCCATCCGGAGCTCCTCTTGTCCTCCGTCAACACCCTCTCCAGATGTCTTACCCATGAGGTGAGTTGGCTTCCCAGGATAGAGACTAGCCGGTGAAACATGGCTGTTAGGGTGCAGCGTTGCAGCTCATCTCTGTTCAGTCTTCACTACTAGGGACACAAGCTAGGTAGTAGAGATATGGCGATATATCACGCCTCACCACGTTTGTAGACAAATAGTTGTTTTAGAGATGTTTTTGATTAGATTATATAAAATCTGTATTTTTGATGCAATCCAGGGAAAGGGTACAATAACAATAATTCGGAAATGCAAGTTTTCATGAAAGAAAAAGAATTAGGATGTTCGGATTAAAATCGAGTGAGTTAATTTTTTTTTCAAAGGAGTTTTGAAATCACAGTGTTGAGAATAGTTTTTCTTTATTCTTGTATGTACAATAATTTTTTTTTAAACGTTCAAAACATGAATAAATTTGATATACTTGTACCGATACATAAAGGAGAGTAAAGTGTATAAAAATCTAGTTTTCGAACAATAATTCTATTAGTATAAACATTCTATATGTAACAGTATTTTTTAAATTTAAGAATACTTTAAATTGTATACTTGTAGCATTCCATGAATAATGAACTCTTTTGGTTTCTACAGCATAATGGTTAGTTATTATTGTTCATGCCCGGGCTTTAACTACGAGGTCACATCGCCTACTACCAGAGCAACGACGTCGTACAGACTCGGGACCATCGCTTAATGTCCCATTCGAAGCTCAGTTTTTTTTTACTTCCCAGATAAAAAAAACCTATGAGTCCTACCGGGTTTTGAATCCTATCATCTTGAGCACAGTAGGCAACCACGCTACCTTTTTCCTACTGGCGCCTTCTTATTTAAAGTGTGCCTATATTTGTATGGTGCAGTATTGTTATTATTTGGTGTGATATCGGAAGTTGAGATTCTGGTGAGGTTACAAGGACGACAGTCACTGCCTCAGGTAATATCAGAATTGTATAAATATGCCAACTTAGCAAACAAATGTTACTATGGAACTTTACAAAGTTCATCAGTACATTGATGATGGCATAAGGCGAAACCGGTACACTATATATATATTTTATTTTTTTTCTGTGGAATTGGACAATTTATAGTTATTTTATTAGTTTTTCCATTGTATCAAAAGCAACAATGTTTTCGGACATTCATAGTTTTTTGATGATGTTGTGCAGAGCGAGTTCGAAATCTTCTGATTAACCTCTCTCAGAAGGGGAACACCCTGTACAACGTGATGCCGGATATCATCTCCCGTCTGTCCAGTGCTCAGAGGAAGGAGCCTCTCCCCTTGACCAGTTCTCCAGGATTCTCAAGTAAGTCTGGATACAAGAACCAAGGAGTTTCTGGTTCCATATCTAATTTTAAATAAATCTATTTAACATATTTTATTAAAGTAAAAGTACTAAAAACTATATCTATAACCTATACTAGAGGAGGTGCCACGAGCCGGTACAGGGAGGAATGACGCATCTACCTTTCTTATATCATAACAATGGTTAATTAAGACACCATTATATGAAATACTGGTTATAACAGCTTTATTAAACTTTTTTTTTACAGAAATCCCCAACCTGCATTTAGATAATAAGTGAGAGCTTTCATTTACCGCCTATAGGCTCGTGGAGGTAGCAGAGAGGAGAGATGGAGGTATAAGATGCGCGGGGAGAGTTGCGCACTCCCGCTTTATCATCTACGTTGCCAAGCTATAGTAGAGGTGTGCAGTGAGGAGAGATGGAGGTATATGACGCGCGGGGAGAGTTGCGCACTCGCGCTTTATCATCTACGTTGCCAAGCTACAGTAGAGGTGTACAGAGAGGAGAGATTGAGGTATAAGATGCGCCGGGAGAGTTGCGTACTCGTGCTTTATCATCTACGTTGCCAAGCTATAGTAGAGGTGTACAGAGAGGAGAGATGAAGGTATAAGATGCGCGGGGAGAGTTGTGCACCCGCGCTTTATCATCTACGTTGCCAAGCTATAGTAGAGATGTACAGAGAGGAGAGATGGAGGTATAAAAGGCGCGGGGAGAGTTGTGCACTCGCACTTTATCATCTACGTTGAGATGGAGGTGTCGAACAGGCGTTCGATCGAGTCTGGCACCCAGGCTTGCTCTATAAACTCCGCATACAACTCCCATTCACGTACCACCTCATATTAAAATTGTTTTTACATGACAGATTTTCGCAAGTTTCCTAGGAAAACACCCTATCATTTTTCATCCCGGTGAAAGCTGGCGTGCCACAGGGCAGTGCACTGAGTCCACTTCTTTACTCCCTCTATACATCCGACGTCCCTCAACATTCAGAAACTCTCTTAGCTACATACGCAGACGACACCGCCATTCTCACATCACACATTGACTCAAATCAAGCCTCAAGTAATCTTCAAAATCACTTAGATTTACTTTCGACCTGGGCCCAACGTTGGCGGATCAAATTCAACTACCACAAATCAGTACATGCTACATTCACACTCCGCCACAATAACTGCCCATCAGTCCACATAGATAATCACATTTTACCAACCTCAGAGACTGTCCGCTACCTTGGGCTGCACTTAGACAGACGACTAACGTGGAAAGATCACATCAGACTAAAACGAACAGAAATAAAAAGACGCTTCGGACTACTCAAATCATTAATTGGACGACGATCATCACTCTCATTAACTAACTAACTCACCATTTACAATTCGCTTCTCAAGCCGATATGGACATACGGCTTGTAACTCTGGGGATCTGCGGCCAAGTCCAATTTGAACCGGATTCAAGCCATGCAGTCCATCATCTTACGGCACATCACTAACGCACCATTCTACGTCACTAACAACACCCTTCATAACGACTTACAAGTGCCATTCGTTTCCACAGTTGTAACTGAGAGATACACAAACTTCCACGCCAAACTTGACAGTCACGCCAATCCTCTCATTCAAACTCTAGCTTCAAATACCCTGCCCAAAAACCCACCTCGCCGACTCAAACGAACATGGCAGCGTGTCTTGCTCGAGATGTAACCTGGCTGCGCTTCTAAACGCCACGCATCTCTGCATTGCAGTGATCTCACCAGAAAAAATCATTAATGGCAGTATTTATTTTGCCGTCATGATGCCTATGTAACATTCTCTATGTTATTAAATAAAATAAATAAATTTATTTAATAAATAATATTTTTAGACTTGTATACTTATTTTTTCATTACTCAACAAATGTTAGTTCATTATATCCGCCTACCTAATGAAAGAAGAAACATGAATGTGGGAGCTGAGTATCTAGGTGAAGGTAGGCTGCTCTCTGACTCACTATCCGCCCTCTCAGATCCTATGTTACATAAATATATTAACTCATTTCATATCTTCCGAGGTCGTCAACTTGTATTTTCCAAAAGGTTTAAACGCTGAATCGTTCTAATTGGAGTATTAAAGAATCCCTTCTTCCGGCAGTTCTTCCAGAGGTGTCTTCACCCCGAAATATTCTCAGTACGAAGACTCCTCACGCCGGAAGATATGAAGCGACATGGCAGAAGTATCCCAGAGGAGCCTAAGAAACAAATTAATGGTTATTTTAATAAATACATTAGGCGTGTGTTAATAAGCCCCTCAGAGACGCCATGGCCACGGTGCTAGCCGTCCTGGTCAGCCAGTACAACCATGGACAGACCTTCATCGACAAAGCTATACAGGTAAATTGGACATTATGCACCCATTTTGGAAGATAATTGAATGAGCGAAGGGAGCATGCTACGAGTTTGTTTGTTTGCAACTTCTAAGTTGAGAACCGGGGACCTATTGTGAAAATAAATAAAGCAAACTTCTTCTTGAAATATTTTCTAACCCACAACCATTTTAAAAATTGTTCCCCTCAAAAAACAAAAAAAAAATACACATTTGGCCTAATCATTCGATATTTAGCCATCATATAATAAGATATAAGTTTTACTAAATAACTGAATTTTATCTGAAAATCGTTTTAATGAATGATTACATTTCAGTTGATGAAACAGTACGAGCACACAGTGTCTGCTATTACGTGCACAGTGTTGCTGCTGGCGGTGGAGTACAAGTGTACGACCCTCCTGACCAAGCTACTTCGAGAACTGTCGGAGGCTGTTCGGGAGGAAGAGGTGCCAGGACTGGGGAAGGCAGGGGCTGCTCTCATCACTGCTATAGCTGAGAGCCATCCGGAGCTCCTCTTGTCCTCCGTCAACACCCTCTTCAGATGTCTTACCCATGAGGTGAGTTGCCTTCCCAGGATAGAGACTAGCCGGTGAAACGTGGCTGTTAGGGTGCAGCGTTGCAGCTCATCTCTGTTCAGTCTTCACTACTAGGGACACAAGAGGTGCCTGGACTGTGGAAGGCAGGGGCTGCTCTCATCACTGCCATAGCTGAGAGCCATCCGGAGCCCCTCTTGTCCTCAGTCAACACCCTCTCCAGATGTCTTACCCATGAGGTGAGTTGGCTTCCCAGGATAGAGACTAGCCGGTGAAACATGGCTGTTAGGGTGCAGCGTTGCAGCTCATCTCTGTTCAGTCTTCACTACTAGGGACACAAGAGGTGCCTGGACTGGGGAAGGCAGGGGCTGCTCTCATCACTGCCATAGCTGAGAGCCATCCGGAGCTCCTCTTGTCCTCCGTCAACACCCTCTCCAGATGTCTTACCCATGAGGTGAGTTGGCTTCCCAGGATAGAGACTAGCCGGTGAAACATGGCTGTTAGGGTGCAGCGTTGCAGCTCATCTCTGTTCAGTCTTCACTACTAGGGACACAAGCTAGGTAGTAGAGATATGGCGATATATCACGCCTCACCACGTTTGTAGACAAATAGTTGTTTTAGAGATGTTTTTGATTAGATTATATAAAATCTGTATTTTTGATGCAATCCAGGGAAAGGGTACAATAACAATAATTCGGAAATGCAAGTTTTCATGAAAGAAAAAGAATTAGGATGTTCGGATTAAAATCGAGTGAGTTAATTTTTTTTTCAAAGGAGTTTTGAAATCACAGTGTTGAGAATAGTTTTTCTTTATTCTTGTATGTACAATAATTTTTTTTTAAACGTTCAAAACATGAATAAATTTGATATACTTGTACCGATACATAAAGGAGAGTAAAGTGTATAAAAATCTAGTTTTCGAACAATAATTCTATTAGTATAAACATTCTATATGTAACAGTATTTTTTAAATTTAAGAATACTTTAAATTGTATACTTGTAGCATTCCATGAATAATGAACTCTTTTGGTTTCTACAGCATAATGGTTAGTTATTATTGTTCATGCCCGGGCTTTAACTACGAGGTCACATCGCCTACTACCAGAGCAACGACGTCGTACAGACTCGGGACCATCGCTTAATGTCCCATTCGAAGCTCAGTTTTTTTTTACTTCCCAGATAAAAAAAACCTATGAATCCTACCGGGTTTTGAATCCTATCATCTTGAGCACAGTAGGCAACCACGCTACCTTTTTCCTACTGGCGCCTTCTTATTTAAAGTGTGCCTATATTTGTATGGTGCAGTATTGTTATTATTTGGTGTGATATCGGAAGTTGAGATTCTGGTGAGGTTACAAGGACGACAGTCACTGCCTCAGGTAATATCAGAATTGTATAAATATTCCAACTTAGCAAACAAATGTTACTATGGAACTTTACAAAGTTCATCAGTACATTGATGATGGCATAAGGCGAAACCGGTACACTATATATATATTTTATTTTTTTTCTGTGGAATTGGACAATTTATAGTTATTTTATTAGTTTTTCCATTGTATCAAAAGCAACAATGTTTTCGGACATTCATAGTTTTTTGATGATGTTGTGCAGAGCGAGTTCGAAATCTTCTGATTAACCTCTCTCAGAAGGGGAACACCCTGTACAACGTGATGCCGGATATCATCTCCCGTCTGTCCAGTGCTCAGAGGAAGGAGCCTCTCCCCTTGACCAGTTCTCCAGGATTCTCAAGTAAGTCTGGATACAAGAATCAAGGAGTTTCTGGTTCCATATCTAATTTTAAATAAATCTATTTAACATATTTTATTAAAGTAAAAGTACTAAAAACTATATCTATAACCTATACTAGAGGAGGTGCCACGAGCCGGTACAGGGAGGAATGACGCATCTACCTTTCTTATATCATAACAATGGTTAATTAAGACACCATTATATGAAATACTGGTTATAACAGCTTTATTAAACTTTTTTTTTACAGAAATCCCCAACCTGCATTTAGATAATAAGTGAGAGCTTTCATTTACCGCCTATAGGCTCGTGGAGGTAGCAGAGAGGAGAGATGGAGGTATAAGATGCGCGGGGAGAGTTGCGCACTCTCGCTTTATCATCTACGTTGCCAAGCTATAGTAGAGATGTGCAGTGAGGAGAGATGGAGGTATAAGAGGCGCGGGGAGAGTTGCGCACTCGCGCTTTATCATCTACGTTGCCAAGCTATAGTAGAGATGTGCAGTGAGGAGAGATGGAGGTATAAGAGGCGCGGGGAGAGTTGTGCACTCGCACTTTATCATCTACGTTGCCAAGCTATAGTAGAGATGTACAGAGAGGAGAGATGGAGGTATAAGAGGCGCGGGGAGAGTTGCGCACTCGCGCTTTATCATCTACGTTGCCAAGCTATAGTAGAGATGTACAGAGAGGAGAGATGGAGGTATAAGAGGCGCGGGGAGAGTTGCGCACTCGCGCTTTATCATCTACGTTGCCAAGCTATAGTAGAGATGTGCAGTGAGGAGAGATGGAGGTATAAGAGGCGCGGGGAGAGTTGTGCACTCGCACTTTATCATCTACGTTGCCAAGCTATAGTAGAGATGTACAGAGAGGAGAGATGGAGGTATAAGAGGCGCGGGGAGAGTTGCGCACTCGCGCTTTATCATCTACGTTTCCAAGCTATAGTAGAGATGTACAGAGAGGAGAGATGGAGGTATAAGAGGCGCGGGGAGAGTTGCGCACTCGCACTTTATCATCTACGTTGCCAAGCTATAGTAGAGATGTACAGAGAGGAGAGATGGAGGTATAAGATGCGCGGGGAGAGTTGCGCACTCGCACTTTATCATCTACGTTGCCAAGCTATAGTAGAGGTGTCAGAAAACTTCAAACAAATCGATAGATTGGAGTCAGAGGAAGAGTGAAAATTTAGTTAATTCGCGCTGGGGAAGTACGTTGCCGATGATTAACTAGGTTTAATTAGTCGAGGGGTCTGACAACACATAGGACGGCTCCCAGATAAAGAGCCTAAGGGCCTTGGCTGGTATCGATCTCACGACTCTACACTATACCTCTCTGCTTCCAAATAATTTATGGTTTCCAGATTTATTTTGTGAAGCTCCATTCTAGGAATAGATAATTAAAATACACAATTTCTTTGTCAAACTTCACTATATATTCTCAAATACTCAACTAGTTTCGCCGTGTTAAGGCATTATCAAGAGTCACTTACAAACTGACAGAATTGGTTGACAGGATAGAAGGTACAGTTATGGAGGGGGTTTTTAGGTAATGACGGGGAATCCCTTGTTTTTGTTACTCTATACATTCCAATAAACAGATATTTACAAGATAATAATAAATATAAAATAAAAAGAAAGAATATATATATAAAAAATCTAATAAAGCGAATCTAACAGTAAAGTGTTGGTATTTATATAGGTATGACTCTTGAATTATATAAATGTAAAATATTAAAGTACGCGGGACAGACAGGGAGATCCTTTAAGAATAGATACAGGGAACACACAAGAAATACAAACTGCAACACTTCCTCATTTCACCAACATCTCACAGAGACAGGACATACCATAGACACACAACACAAACCAAATATAATACATATCTGCCAAAAAGGTCCACTTTTGAATTTACTGGAAGCGGTAGAAATAAATAAACTGAACAAAAATAACGATATTGTAATGCTAAATGAACAAATAGAACTGAACCATTCCCCCCTTCTTAATTTAAAATTTATGTAGCTAAGAGTCTGATGATTGTGGAAATGTTTTTGCCAACTGACATTCAGAGAATACTATATTTTCATTTGATGTTTTAATTTGTCTTTAAATTCTATGTATTTGTTTTTATTCACTTTAATATTTATTATATTTTACATTTATATAATTCCTGAGTCATACCTATATAAATACCAACACTTTACTGTTAGATTCGCTTTATTAGATTTTATATATATATATATATATATATCCTTTCTTTTTATTTTATATTTATTATTATCTTGTAAATATCTGTTTATTGGAATGTATAGAGTAACAAAAACAAGGGATTCCCCGTCATTACCTAAAAACCCCCTCCATAACTGTACCTTCTATCCTGTCAACCAATTCTGTCAGTTTGTAAGTGACTCTTGATAATGCCTTAACACGGCGAAACTAGTTGAGTATTTGAGAATATATAGTGAAGTTTGACAAAGAAATTGTGTATTTTAATTATCTATTCCTCTCTGCTTCCGTCGTCGTTGCTACATCAGGTGACTGGTTGTTTTTGTAATCATGAATATTAAATGTCTTGTTTGTTGTCAGATTTATACTGAGTCTGATTGGTAAAGAGGGACAGAACGAGCTGCTGGTCAGCAGACTGTGTAGTCGACTTCGAGAGTCCCAGGATGAAGATGTCCTTCTGTTTGAGCCAGCTGACCTACACAGAGAAGGGACTGGGGATCCTGGTGGAGACGATACCATCTTTCGGAGAGCGGCTCCAACAGACACAGGTCTTCACTGGCGCCCCCCCGTCAAGCCTCACATCAAGGTTGCTTCTTTTCTTTTCGAAAATAAATATTTTTTTTTTTCTTATCTACGAAATATAGAATGATTGGTTTGAAGTGAACAGAAAATAAAATAAAATGTAAAATAAAGGGAGAAGCCTGCCAGTGTTGGCATCTCTATAGATAGTTCTCAGAAGATCGCTAGGCCAGCGTCTTCTTAGGCAACATGGAGGGTTGTCGGGATGAGGGCAAGCGCTGAGCGAATGGATTGGGATGGGTATACAGTTTAGAATGGAGTTCCGTGAAGTGAAGTTGGATTAGGTCTTGAACAAAAGGAATGGTTTTTGTAGACGATTTTATTGGCGACGTAAAAGGGCGCATTGACAATATATTGGAGGACTTCTGACTGAAAGGATTGTATTTTATTTATGTTGGAACTCTTGTCTGAACCCCATAGTTCCAGTTCGTATGTTCGTATAATGTCACCCTGTGTCATTGTGTAACGTTTACAATTTAAAATATAAATAAAAGTTGCAATGCTTCTTTATGTTGAAGTGCCCAGAGAAAGCAAGATGTAGAATGTAATCAGGGTGATATCTGGGAATTATCAGGGAATTTAAAAGTGCCATTTGCTGAACAACCTGTTAGAATATCATAAATAATAATTGCGCAAAGAGGGTCATGCGGTCCGTGGGCTGCCGCCATACTATACTAGAGGCTTTTAAATTTTAGAGAAATAATTCCTATCTCAAGAGAGGCCTCCATTAATGTTTAACTCCTACACCTTCGGGTCACTTGTTTAGTTAGAAATGGAATTGAATCAGCAAGTGTGTGAGGTTATGTTTACTGAGCTCTTATCAATTATTGACCGAAAGTGTACCAACTCTGCAGTTGCAAGGTACAAAGTATGTTTTAATTTCGCGTGAATTGTACCAGTGAACATTGAGTTCTTTGTATTTTTTGGGAAAATAATTTTCTGGTATTATTTTGTACATAAATAGTTACAAAATCTGGTACTTTGATTTGAGAGGTCTAAAAAAATCATTTTTACCATTCATTTTGTCATTCATATGCATTTTCACGTTGCAATTTCAATTGGTATCAAGTGTGAACATGGAGGCTGGCAAACTGTAGTTTGCGAACTCCCATCGCCGATAACTAATTATTTTGTTATAATTAGTCGGTGTTTATCTAATTAATATAAGGTCTTTAAATGTTGCAGGAGTTGGCAACGGAAGGTCTGAAGAAACTGGAGGAGCTGACATCAGGAGAGACGCAAGAGAGCATCCCTCCAACAGGAAGAGAAGGGGGAAGTGTGAACAGGAGCCGGGCCTCCCAACAGGAGGATGGAGGGGAAGTGTGAACAGGAGCCGGGCCTCCCAACAGGAGGATGGAGGGGAAGTGTGAACAGGAGCCGGGCCTCCCAACAGGAGGATGGAGGGGAAGTGTGAACAGGAGCCGGGCCTCCCAACAGGAGGATGGAGGGGAAGTGTGAACAGGAGCCGGGCCTCCCATCAGGAGGATGGAGGAAGAGAGGGGAGAGGAAGAGGAGTTCGTGAAACCTCGGGCTGCCACCACCCAGATCACAGCGGTCAGTCCGGCGGGAGCGGGTCGGAGCGATGGAGATCACAGACACGCCTCGCCGGATCACCAGGACTCGGTCCACCAGAAAGTAGCGCCGAACCGTGACATCAGCAGACCGGTCTTCGGTGTGACAATTAAAAAACACAAACAAACCATACGGTATCTAAACAAAAGGCAACAACATCCTAAGCTAGCAGAAGTTTTCAAATAAATATAATATAATATTCAAACAAAACCGAAATATGGTGTCACACATAGAACTCTATTGGTGGATGATGCAGCTTGTTTTTGAGATTACGTTATTTTATTATTTTGGTTTGTTTTGTTTAAATAATGTTCATGAAGGTGTTAGACGATGACTTCCTGAAAGAAGTAGTGGAGAGCGATCCTCGACAAACGTTGAGGGAATTAGCAGAAATGTTCGAATGTACCCATGCAACAATTGGAAATCGCCTCCAAGCACTTGGAAAAACGATTAGAGAAGAAGTATGGGTTCCTCATACACTCTCACTCAAGAGCAAACAACAACGACTTTCCATCTGTAGGTACATCATTGCTTTCTAGACAGACGCAAACCCCTTCTTTTGGACCGTATAATTACTGGGGACGAAAAATGGGTTCTCTATGAAAACCCAGAGAAGAGGAAATAATGGCTGAGTGCGGGAGAAAAACCAGTTCCTACCCCAAAAGCTGGGTTGCACCCAAAAAAGGTGCTGCTTTGTGTCTGGTGGAGTAGGCAAGGTATACTTTGAGCTGTTAAAACCAAACCAAAAGGTTACTGGAGAAGTCTATTGTCAACAATTAGACAGATTTAGTGTGGCTTTACGGATTAAAAACCACGAATTGGTGAACAGAAAAGGTGTTATTCTGCATCATGACAACGCCAGACCTCACACATCCAAACTCACTCAGCTAAAAATCATGAGTCTAGGTTAGGAAGTCCTCCCTCAACCTGACTTAGCCCCATCAGATTAGCACCTTTATCGGTCGTTTGATCATTTTGTAAGGGGGAAGAATGATGCCCGAACGTTGGTTGAAGGTAGTGCAACTTGATGGAGAATACGTTGTAGATTAAATATTTTTAATAATGTAAATATATTCTTTTAAATTTTTACCGAAATTCGGACAGAACCTTTTTTACAACGCGATATATTATATTTATTTGAAAACTTCTGCTCGCTCAGGATTGCCCTTTTGTTTAGATATATTATTTATTTGTGTATTTAAATGTTCACACATGATACACCTTTGAAAATGAAATGAAAAGAAATTTTATTATTCTGGGACCGAGGTCCCCTAAGAATAAATACATACAGAGTAAAGAAAATGAAACAATGAAATAAAATATCAGTACAAAGAAATAAAAAGATAGGTAGGTAAATAAAAATTAGTGCTACATTGGAGAAAAACTATACAACTAAAAAATAGATAAACACAAGATAAACAGGAAATAAAAAAACAGGAAAAAACATAAAATTAACAACTTCAATATGATGAAAAAAAATAAGTAAAATAGAAAAAAAGCAAATCTATATAACTAAGAAAGAAATAAAATTGACAATATAAATATAAATCGACCGAGCATAGTAATATGATGGTTGATTATAAAAGAGAAGGAAGGATGCCCAGCCAAGGTTAAAAAAAAAAAAATTAAATTAATTTAGAAAGCATAAGATAAGATAAAAAATAAATAAATGCATAATAAAAATATATTAATGTGTAAAGGATCCAAAAAAGAATACTATTGATTATGATCGAATAATTTGGGAAATATGATAAAAGAAATCTAATAAAACTAGAGAATGACAAAGACAAAAAAGAGAGAGAAAAAAAAAGGAAAAGTAATTTGAATGATTAGATAATTGAGGTTGAAGAATTAGAGAATACGGGGGAGAGATCAAAGAGGAGTGGATTGTTTAGTGAAGAGGAATTGGAATAGTGAGGATTTGAAGGAAGCCACGGAAGGAGAGTGACGGATTGGGGGAGGCAGGGAGTTCCAAAGAGAGGAGGCCTGGACAAGGAATGAATTGTGGAAGGCCGAGGAGCGATAGGAGGGGATGAACCAGGCACCCGTAGTCAAAATGGGGGAAAACAAGGGAGGATACGAGGAGCTTCCGGGAGTTTTGTGAAAGAGAGTGACGGGAACGTTTAAATTGTGCAAGGGATTGGAACGATTTACGGGAAATATAGGATACGTGGTCTTTCCAGGAAAGGGATTGGTCGAGGATGATACTCAGGTTTTTTACTCTGATACTCTGCTAGAATAGTTAATGTTGGTGTTGTCCAGAGTTAAGAGAGGGGGGTCAGTTAAGTTATTGAGAAGTTTTTTGTTACCTAATATAATCGCTTGAGTCTTGTGAGGATTAAGGAGGAGTTTGTTCTGTTTGGCCCAGGAGGATATGGAATTGATGTCATCAGATATTTGCGAGTATGCGGTAGGAAAACTGGAGGGGTGAAAGGATAAATAAATCTGCAGATCATCCGCGTAGAGGTGGTATTTACAGAATTTTATGTGTGGAGGAAGATCCAAGAGGAAAAGGGAGAATAGGAGCAGGGAAAGAGAGGATCCTTGGGGAACTCCTGAGTGGAGAGGAAGCAAGGATGAGGCGGGAGAGTTGGGGAATTTGACGGACTGGGGACGATCTGCAAGGTAGGACTGAAGCCAGAGGAGGACATTATTGGAGAGAGGGAGACTGGCCAGCTTGGAGAGGAGGGTGGAGTGGTCCACGCAGTCAAAGGCTTTGGAAAAGTCGAACAGTACTAGCAGAGTAAGTTGTCTAGCGTCAATGGCCTGTCGGAAGTCTTCTGTTAGTTTCAGTAAAGCAGATTGAGTCCCATAACCGGGTCGGAAACCAGATTGCAAAGGGTCGAGGAGTTTGTTGGTGAGAAGGAAATCTGAGATTTGGGATTGAACTATACGCTCTAAAGGTTTGGATGTGGAACACAGAAGGGAGATAGGGCGAAAGTCTTTAGGAGCTTCAGGAATAGGGACTTTGTTGAGAGGAAGTACAAATGGTTCTTTCCAGGCGGAAGGGAAGACGGAGTTTTGAAGGGAGAAATTATAAATATGTAAGAGGACTGGGAGTATGACTGGTAAGCAAGTTTTAAGGAAGAGGAGCGGGATGTCGTCAGGGCCAAGGGCATTAGAGCTACTATTAAGGATGATCTTTAGGAGGGTGTCAGGGTAAATATATGAAAAAAAAAAATTATTTGAATCGAAGGGCTGGGGGGATGTAATCTCAGCTGGAGACGCTAGTGGAAGAATAGGACGGGAGACAAAAAAGGAATTAAGTGTGTCGGGAGAGAAGGTTGAAGGAGAAGGAGGGTTTTCGGGGGAACCTAACGAGAGCTTCCGAAGAGCTGCCCATCTTGACTTGGCGTTAGGTGCCTCCGCTATCAGGTTCAGAAGGAACTTTGACTTAGCCGCCCTGATCAGCGACTGGGCACGATTCCTCAGGACTTTGAAGGAAGAGTAGTCGACGTCCAACTTGGATCGGTAGAACCTCCTTCGGACAGAGTCCCGTTCCTTAATGATTTCCCTGATCTCTGGGGTTATCTATGGGGCCGGGGATCGTCTGAGCTGCCTCGTCTTCAGAGGAGCGTGCTTGTCGAGCAGCTTCAGGAGGATCTGGTTGAAAGTATTCACCTTCTCGTCGATTGAGGCCAGATCAAAGATAGCTTGCCAGTCCGCTGCGTCAAGGTCCTCTTGGAGCGTCTCGAAGGTTAAGGACTTCAGGTTTCGGAGGAGTAAAGATCTAGGAGTAAGGTGAGGAGATGGTATGTCGTAGGAGATTTGGATAAGGTCGTGAACAGAAAGGAAGGGAACTGGCTGTTGGGCGGAGGAACTAATCTTCTGTTGGGAGTCAGCCAGGTGGAGATCCAACCAGGAGTGAGAAGTAGGGGTATGATGAGTCGGGGCGTAGGGAACTATGAAAAGGTTTAAAGAATAGCAGAGGTCCAGGAGATACTTGGAGTTGGGAGCTGCTGGAGACAGGAGGTCGGAGTTGAAGTCACCGGAGATCAGGGATGCAACTATAGAGGGGAATCAGACGGAGGAGAGCTGACTCAAAGGTGGGGTCAAAAGGGACTCTAGGAGGTCGGTAAACTTCTCCATAAAGGAGTTTGGTGGAATCTGGCCAGGTCTGTCTAGCCGGTCGTTTCTGAAGAGATAGTGGTCAGGAAGAGAGACGGAGGAGGAGGGGATCCAGGGTTCGAGCCAGCTCTCAGAAATACCGATGATATGGAAGCTATTTGAGTGGAGGAAATCGGAGAACTCATCGTGATGGGCTGGCAGGGACTGGGCATTAACATGGCAACATTGAAGGCTATTATATGTCATGAGAGGTGATGAGGAAGGACACAGACAAAGTAGAGGGAGGGGTGAGGAAGGGAGGTAAAGGAGAGAAATTAGAAGACAACAAAACATCAAGAAAAATTATATAAATATTTATGAATAGACCAAGGCTAGGCATCGACTTCCTCTTACATATGTGTAAAGTAAAGAAGGAAAAAGGAGAATAACAAAAAACAAAATTCAAAAAGGGCTTATAATAGAAAACTAAGAAAGAATAACGGATGAAATGAATGCACGCCGAGAGGTAGAACAGATTGAGATAGTATGAAGTAGAGGGGGGAGGGCGCGGCGGAGGAACGAGAGAGGGGAGGAGCCAGGTGGAGGGGGTCAGTTTGAAACGGGGAGCGAACGAAACAACAATAACTAAATAAATGGATTCAAATCGGGAGGCTTAGAAATAATAACAACGGGCAGTCCTACATCCTTCCGGACGAGGACCTTTCCTCCGTTCACCGAGACCAACTTCACCTTACCTTCCCTCTTCAACCGTCTAGCCTCAGCGTACATTTTTTTGTTATGTAGAGTAAGGGACTCATTTATATATATCGTATGATTGTCCGTCCAGCCGAGGTGCCGCGTCCCTAAGTCTCGCTTCACTTTCTTCAGGCGGATCACCTCATTCCGGACGGACTGGCGCACAAACCGCAGTATGATGGCCGGTGGTTGGGGTGGGTCTTCAGTGGTCGGTCGGGTTCTTTGTCTGAATGCGTAGTCCAAGTCTTCTGGGGCCAGCCTGAGCCCTAGTCCGAGTCCGACGTTGGAGACCAAGCTCTCAGGTGATTCTCCTGGCCTCCCCCTGATCTCCAGGATGTTCCTTCGGCTATCTTGATCAACCTTATTAAGCCTGGCCTCGAGGTCTACCACTCTGGTGCTGAGCTCTAGGTTGGACCGCTCCAGAGTCCCACACCTCGCGTCGAGAGCGGCAAACTGCCCTTCTATGGAGCAGAGCCTCCTCTCCACCTCGGCGATGGCCTCTCCATTGGCGGTCACCGTCCTTATTAAGGCCCTCTGTTCCTCCTGCATTTGTGTCACCCTGACCAGAAGTTCTTTGATGAGGGAATCTTCTGATCGGCCCTTCTGAGGAGTGGCAGGACGCTCGTCAACTGGTACTGCCCTCTTGAACGCCGCACACTGCGGGCAACTCCAAGATTTTCTTTGAGATTTCAAAAATTGGATGTCCTTGTCCTTGAGCCCCGAACATTGCCCAGAAAAAATGTGTGAGCACCAATTGCACTCAATACCAGAGCCGTCGCGGGGCACGGTCGTGTGACATTTTGAGCATTTGCCCATGTTTACAATTTGACAAAAAAATAAAATAAAAAATAATAATAAAATAAAAATTAGAAAAAGAAAAAAATCAGATAGGAAAAAAATTTAAGAGAAAATTAAAATAATTACTGTAAAAATTTTAAATAACAATGAGTGACACTGATAATGATTAGGAAAAAAAAAAAAAAAGTTAAATAATGATACCAGATAGGCGATGAAAGAAATGAAGAAAATGTAGATTGAAGTAAGTATAGTAAGATGATAGGTTCAAGAAAGGATTAGAAGTATACGACAAAAATAAATAAATAACTGAACACTGGACTGAGGAAGTAAAGTCTAAAGAAAATAGTAAGGCAGAGCGCACCAAAATACCTGTGTACAGCGCGGGAGCTGCACTGAGGAAGTAAAGTCTAAAGAAAATAGTAAGGCAGAGCGCACCAAAATACCTGTGTACAGCGCGGGAGCTGCACTGAGGAAGTAAAGTCTAAAGAAAATAGTAAGGCAGAGCGCACCAAAATACCTGTGTACAGCGCGGGAGCTGCACTGAGGAAGTAAAGTCTAAAGAAAATAGTAAGGCAGAGCGCACCAAAATACCTGTGTACAGCGCGGGAGCTGCACTGAGGAAGTAAAGTCTAAAGAAAATAGTAAGGCAGAGCGCACCAAAATACCTGTGTACACAGCGGGAGCTGCACTGAGGAAGTAAAGTCTAAAGAAAATAGTAAGGCAGAGCGCACCAAAATACCTGTGTACACAGCAGGAGCTGGACTGAGGAAGTAAAGTCTAAAGAAAATAGTAAGGCAGAGCGCACCAAAATACCTGTGTACACAGCTGGAGCTGGACTGATACTGTACCTTTGTATATGTTTGTATTTAGTTTCGGTTTAGATATAATATTTTAATTTGTTTAGGTGTATATAATATAAAGGTTATTGTTGGTTTAGTCACAGTTGTAATGTTCACACCCCATACTCAAATCTAGCATACATCAACTCATTAATAATGTACGAGTATATATGTCAATACAGACCCTGGAGAAGGCACATTCAGTGCAGAAAGTTTGACAGAAATTCCACAAGTTTGTTTTCATCTACCACAAGCCTCATCTCGTCCTTCCTATTGCATCGTTGGTCAATCCTTCCTTAAACAATAAAACAATTTACCTCTTTCTCAAAATATTTAACAATAAATCACTAAATATAAAAATTGTCTTCACTTATATTATAAGTATTGTTCTTTTTATTTTTTCTCCAAGTTTGCTTCCTTAATATGCCGATTTAAACCGAATAGGGCTACACTAAAGGATTATGTTACCGAACACAATAAATATTTGAATATATAAAACTATTAACTAACTAATAACCGAACATCAGTTCTAGTGAATGGAAGAAAGTATGTGACTTCTATCTTGAATGTGAGAAGCATAAAGAAAACTTAATGTATTATTGATATTGTCTTAGAAGTGGTAATTCCATGATCATTTTGTGTTCTGGAATCCTCGAGCAGCGATATATCTGAAGAACTTAATGACTTGGATTACTTTACCTCAGCTCTTAGATAGACCGAGCTACTTGTTGTTATATATATATATATATATCTATACAGGATTGTTGGAGTGAACATCGGTGTATCTCCTGCACTAACTCTATATTTGAAGTTCAGAAATGTTTGTCTCAGCTCAGTCCAAGCTGCAGGCATATTTATGGATAGCGTGTTGCATTACTTTTATTATACAAAAATAATTGTAGTAGACGCCTCCTTAATTTTTGCCAAGGAATCTTTATTTTCTTTCAAGTTTTAGGTATACAGGATCTGGAACCTAACTTTGGTATTTCAAATGAGATTACATGTTCTTCTTGATGAATACTGAAACTAGAGTCTCTATAATTAAAAAAGATCTTTGAACGAGCACTCCCTTGCATAAACTCAAGAGACATTAAATTTTCAAGTTTCACAACTAAATCAACATTTTTCCTATCAGCATTTTTTTTAACATTCATTTTGATTCCGTAAAGTAATTTAGTTATAAGAGTCGATTTTAGTTCAATCAAAAAACAATAAATTATGTAGTTCGGGACAGCTTACCGATTAAAAATATAATTTTCAACGCCGTTAACGGTAGAAGAAGGGATGGGACGGTCACTTTGTCAAACTTCAACATTCAATATCTCAGCGCGCGTCCAACAGATTGCTCTCGAGCAAACTCATATATCATTGAAAAAAGTATAGTTTCAGGCCTCATTAAGAAGTATATATGGTCACATTTGAAATAAATAAGTTTATTTCGAGATCACATTTATCTGGTACTTGAAAAAGAAGTGAGGAGAGATCCAAAACAAATACTTTTGTAAAAAGCAGTGATTCTATGAGAATGTTTCACCCCGAGCATGAATAGGCTTATAGCTTGGGCTGGCCTTGGACAAACATTTGTGAACATGTTCAAATTAAAGAGCACTTGATGCAGAGAATACACGACATTTCATCATACAAACGACCGATATGCACTCCAACAGCCCTTCATCAGAAACATCACAAACAAAGATCCCTATATAAGTGTGCTAACTGACACGATAAATCTTCATTATTGTTTACCAACCGCAAACAATGCATTTCAGTGTTAATTTTTTATTTACAATTTAGATCTTGATTGAAAATTGATTCTTACATATTTTAAAAATTGTATAATATTATTTTTTTATTTGTTTTAAATATATGAAGCCAATTATTTTTAAAAATGGTTTATTAATATGAAATAGCTCCCCCCTAATCCTGACCTGTGCTGCTCACACTTCATAACTTACAGATCCTCTGGACACACACCTTAGCATATCAGTTATTGTACTTTATTAAGTTAGTATCAATTAACATGGATAATTATTTCTCATAACGAACTTTTGTCTAGACATCCATGTTTATGTCCGCCTAGATTCAAAGAGGAGGTTAAAATTCTTAACAATCCATTCGAAACTTGGAAGAAATTCTGCAATAAGAAACTGGAAAATGGTACCTATATTTATAAATGGCTTGAGTACAAAAAATAACTTATTTAATATAAAATATATATTACCACATACCACTTTTTTTAATAGCAAAGTTTTATATAGCCACACAATTGAGAAGTTTTTATAATACACTTTTCATCCATTATTTTTTTATATAATAATTCAAACAATCTGAAATACCTATACTTCCTTTGAACCCTTTGCTCTCCTTACTCAACTGTATGATTAGAATAACATTTTTGTAACACTGACAACAAAAATATTTTATTGAACCTTTCATATATGATAGTGTTTTGAAAGAATTTAAATTTTCCATTCTTAATTTAACAGACATCCTTTCCTTGGGAGGAAGAATAGGTTAGATAGAATATTTCGACATTCACACAACAGTATGTATCAGAATAAAGTGACTTTAGGTAACGTAAGGTATGGCAAACATCTGATTAATTTACATTTCAAGAACTTCACAACGACCACCTCTAGAGACCTGTGAAGGGACATGTCTGATATATTGACACACGATCGTGTATGTGGATTCAGAACTTCATAAACAGACAAGACACCAACTGATTGCCTCTTTCAAATGCACATGTTCTGTAGTTTGTTTGTAGATTAACTCTGCTTTGGCTTTTACATTGCATTCTTAGTCTCAAATTTGTTTCTTCTGTTTCTCATTCATTTCTGTTAAATCTTCATCCTTCATTTCTTTGGTAACTTGAAGGGTGTCGGGAGAAAACAAGGATGTCTATTCGTTATCAGTTTTGAAAGATTTGAATTTTAACTTTTAAAACTTTTTTTTTTTTTTCATTCTATTTATTTTAGCAATATATAAATATGATAAAGAAAAAAATCAGTATTTTGATATAACGACAGTCTTATGCTGGAAACTGGAAAACACCTTAAAAAGTATTTTTGACAGTTATTTAGTTGGTAACTAAAAATAACTACATTTCTCAAAGAATCAACTCTCACATAAAACTCTGAATCTAAATTTGAACAAGTATTCTCTCTCAAAGAAACGTCGGGATGCTAGCCTTATGTAAACACCATTTATTGTATTATGTAATTGGAATTGGAACAATAAAGGTAATTGTAAAATTAGCAACACATACTTGCAATTGCTACAAACAGAAATGTATTTTCAAAATAACAAACATATATCATATTATTGTGATAGTTTTTCAACTTTACAAATGTATACATCAAGTTGGATCATAAATTAGGTACACAAACAGTTATTAGATCTTAGACACAGAAATGAAAATAAGTAAATAATAAATTAAATAAATAAGTAAACAAAAAAATATATCACATATTGAACATTTGAAATGTCTCTAAAATTTCAGAATTTCGTCATTTTTGTGGCAAGTGATGTGGTGAGAGATGAAGGGGTATGTTGGTCGCACATCTGTTTCCTTCGTACGTCGAGTACTGGCAGGTGACACATCGGTAGGACTGACAATTTATGACTGGCTCAATAGCAGGCATTTTTCCTGAAAAAATGGTATATGATAATTAGTTGAATATGAATCATTAAAAGTATAAGAAAAAAGTAAAACAGCATCTTGTCAGAACCAACTTGATAATAAAAAATGAATTAGAGGCTAGTCAATCCGAACGCGTTATTGCCTCCGTCAGTAAGAGAGAGCGACTGCAAAAAATGTTTATTGTAAATAAATGTTTCGGAGTTATAAGGCTTACGGGTTTCATTTATTTTCAAGTACTTTAACTTGCTCCATGGGGTACGAAATTTTTTCGCAAATGAGTTAAGCTATGGCGTCTTCTTTTTTGACAATAAAGGGGTTTCTATTCAGCCCTTGTCTCTCGCCAACAGTCAGTCAGTACTAGTCCCGGCTATATACAGCCCTTCATCCCTACCCAGAGTCAGTCAGTCAATCAGAGAGAGATAAGGGTAGTAATTAGAGAGCTAATGCCAGGCAGTAATGTCCCAAAATTAGTTGTACATTTAAATTCTCGGAAGTGGTACGTTGTACATTATGTTAAATTAAAGCAGGCTATTAAACATGGGTTGCGTGTTACAAATGTTTATCGCGCCATGAAATTTAAACAGTACCGGTGGCTACAATCGTTAACTTGTAAATAACGCCGTCTTTGGAAAAACAATGGAAAACATCCGTAAACGCATGAATATGAAATTAGTTACTGGTCCGATCCGATGAAAAAACTCATGGAAACTAATCGCAAAAGCTAAATTCTTAGACCGCATTATTTACCACGAAAACTTGGTTGATGTGACTATGAGTAAAACTAAACTACTACAGTGTAAACTCTATATAGCGACACTTAAGGGACTGCGCATTTTATGGCGTTATTGAGAGTTGTCGTTAAATGAAGAGAAGAAATGAGGAGTTTGGAGCCAGAGCGGACCAACTGGTTGAAACTGAACAGGGAGAAAATGGCAATTGAAAATTGAGTACATTTTGTCATCTCCATAAATGGACCCCAAATACTTATTTATATATGAAATTTTAGAATAGTGAAGAATTTAGAATAAATCAAATGAAATAACTGTAGTGTCGTCATCAATAAATGGAGTCTTTGCATCTGCAGTCATACTGTTCCTAACTTCATCAGCTTTCTGTTGATGTAAGTGCAGTTCCTGGTTAAGTTTGTCATTTTTGTCGGATTGAGTCTCAAATTTGATTTGATTGTGAAGATCTTCAGTCGGGTCAGATCTTCATCCTCAGTCGGGTCTTCACTTCTCTTCCAAACATCAGGACGTAAGCGTTTCCTGCGTTCGAGAAATAAATTTATGTTGGGACGTCCAAACGCTCGGTTGAGGCTCTAAATATTCTTGAAGTAAGTATTGATAATAGCTCTTCAGCTATTATCAATACTTATTGATAATAGCTGAAGCTATCTCCCTGGGATCGTCCGGAGTCGATGTCATATAATTTTTCGTGAAGTTTAGGTGGCAATGCCTGTAAAAAGGTATAAATTATAAATTTCGGATCTTTTTGCTGCTTCAAAAACATAAAAGTTTCAAACCGTTTTATAAAATTAGAGAAAGTCTCTTCCTCGTGAAAAGGTACGAAGTTCAAGCTAGAAGTAACCTGTGAGGTTGCTTCAGATCTGACCCCGTCCCGTCTGCTCTCTGACTCTGACATGAGGGATCCCAAATCCTGTAGCCCTACCTTCACTGCCACCAACCTATCCTCTAGTTCGTACCTTACCTCGAGTTCCTCCTGTAAATTCTCATCCTCTACTGAAAGTTCTATGTTTTCCTGAACTGTCGCAAATTTGTCCCGTATAGCTTCCAGATTCAAAAGCCTTTCATTTACTTCGGAAATTTTCTGAATACAGTTAATTTTAATTAAGTTCTCTATCCTTGTAATTTGTCCTTTAAGGCGTGCTCTTACTTTTCTAAATTTATGGATGTTGTTACCAGTCCTTTTTTCTTGTTCACTATGCATTGCTCCATCCTCGTTCGCCATGATATTATGTACTAAATATTTTAGATATAAACATATTCACATAAATAAACCTTTATTGGTTAGAAACATAACACTAACTAAATCATTGAATTTGCTGCTGCTGTTCATTGTAGACAAAGAACCAGAGTGGACCAAGCCGTATGATCCATTGTGACTTTGAAAATATATGCACAAAATACTTGTGGACTAAACTTAAAGTGCTGCTATCTATCTATCACTGAAGTGAAGAAACTAAGTGATCCACACTCGTTTTGAAAAAAAGGAACCTATGCCAACATCATGATGGTAATAACTCATTTTCCGAAAAATTGTGGGTTGCTCCGCTCTGGCTCCAAACTCCTCAAAAATCAATACATATTACTGGACTTGAAAAATAAAATAAAACTGGTTTATTTAATATGTTGTCTAATTTCACTAACTATATATACATGGGAGTACTTTCGGTATTTCTACCATCCTCAGCCAAAAGCATAAGAGATAAGACGTCTTATCTCTTATGCTTTTGGCTGAGGATGGTAGAAATACCGAAAGTACTCCCATGTATATATAGTTAGTGAAATTAGACAACATATTAAATAAACCAGTTTTATTTTATTTTTCAAGTCCATTTGAATTATTTCACAATATCTCTGCAATTATGTCAGTTTTCAATACATATTACATTACATTTAATAGTATTTTACTATTATAATATGTATTTACTAATAAAGTATAACAACAAACATTAATATTGATACAAATAACAACGCTTATTGCGTAAAGTCAAACAAAAGAACGTACACAGCTGCAGTTCTTATTAATTTCTGCAACTTGAAAATACTGTTTATTGCTTAGTAATGACGTGTTGTTGTCGTTATTTAGAGTGGGTGTGATGCTACATAGAGTGTATCATTGTATGAACAACAAGGTAAACCAACCAGATTCAAGTAATTTCGATGGTTTGGGGAGTTTGTCGTTAAAGCGAGTGACGTTAAATGGAGTTTACACTGTATTTAACAAAACAAGGCCAAAGGAAAGGAAATGTTGTGGGAGCGTGGGGCAAGGCCATGGGGCTGTGGCGGCCGCCATCTTGCGCATGAGCTCTTGAGCCAGCTCCGGCCTTTTTACCCGACTAACCATAGCTGCACAACTTACATTAAAAGGTTTCTTCCCCTTATGTATCAACATATGCATCTTGAAATTGGTTGATGCTCTACAACTGAAAAGGCGCAACTTACCATGGAAAGGCTAGTTTGTCTACAACTGTAGTTGCACAACTTACATTGGAAAGGCTTCTCTCCTGTATATATCAACATATGCGTCTTCAAATTGCTAGCTAGTTCAGAAGTGAATCTACTCAATGAACATTGGAACGGTTTCTGCACACTCAAAATCAAAGATCTTTCATTATTGCCTTCCGATGACGATAATATGTCCAGCTGTGGACAGACGGCTCTCATATGCCTCCAAACAATGTGTTTCCTAAGTCTGCCTAGGCTGGCTGACGTATGACCACAGTGAACACACACCATCCGCAAGAAGCCAACTATATCGCCTGAAACAGAAGGAAATAAACATATGTAAGGTTTAAAGCCACAGTACTCTTGAATCATTTTGTCCATAGATATATAGTAAGTGTTTATTTAGCTGATTTTTTTTTTATTCATTAAACTTTTCTTTCTTAAATCTCTAATATCTCAAGATATTAGTCCTAAAAACGTATTTTTTTTTAGGTGTTTAGTAGGTAAATAATGACTCTCTGACTATAAAATCAACAAATATTTACAAATTCTTCATTATAGATTTATAAGCCCTTTCTTCTTCTTATCCATAGACTTCACTTGTTTTTTTCTCATTATTTTTATAATTAAAAACCATGTAATTAGCAACACAAATAATAATTCTTCCTCTGAAATATTGTTAATTGTATTATTAATATCGTTTTCTGTTTACAGATTATCAACTGAGAATTTGTCAAGATGTCAACTTCTCCCCACAAAGTTCAGCTCTTCCGTTATTTTCTCACCTAGTCTGCATGGATGGATTAGGATTATTATTTTCCGGACAATTATATGAAGGGCTTAGTTTCAAAATGGGCTAAGTCCACTTTTGTAAATTTTGGGAAAACAACAAACAACTCTGCAGGTGCATGCATATTCAAAAAAATAATAAACACTATAGTTGGCGTATTGCTGATGGAAATAACTTTTAATTTCTGTAGTCCGGCTACTTTTTGTAAGTGAATACACACAGAAAACGCAAAAAATGTTTGGACTTAGCCGGTTTTGAAAATAAACAACTTGGATTTAGCACTTTCCAGAATAAATAAATGGACTTAGCCGGGTTTGAAAATGAAATAAGAATTTATCCAATTTTGTAGAAAAAAAAGTATTTTTGTTTGCTTATAATTATCGATATTACATCGATATTTCAGTTGTATCGTCTGTTTAAACAACGCGAAATCCTTAAAGTCACGGTATAATGGGTACATTTACCTTATTAGATTCAATACTTTTCATCATAATATGTGGACTTCATTTTAGAAATGAATTCTTGGACTTAGCTGGTTTTGAAAATAAAATTTTTTTTAAATACATTTTTTATTAATGTTCGTTAAGAAAACTTTTTTTTTTTATTATCTTTGTTACTAAAAGTTGGGAAATATCTCAAAAAAACATTTTCCTGAAATATCTCCGATTTTTTTTTTTTTTTTTTTTTCTCAATTTTATACAAAATATTCCAGAAGCGATGGGAATATTTATATTACAATTTAAGTACTGGAACCATACTTTTTTTGTCTTGTCTAAGAGCTCATTACAGATCTCCAAGATGACAACATCATTTGTGTTCTAAGCTCCAATGAAATGATAATGTTTGTAAAATTAGGAACGGAAAATTTAAATTCTTTCAAAACACAATCTTCTTATGTGTGAGACGTTTCAATACAATATTTTTGTTGTCTGAGTTAGAAAATTGTTATTCTAAACATACAGTTGAGTAACGACCGCTAAGTTAAGAAAACAAAAATAGATAAATATTTATTGCCACTTAATTTTAACTAATATATTAAAAATAATATAAAATATAATATAAAACCGTTCATAGATTTGTATTTAATATTAAATATATCTGGTCAAAAAATTACTTTTTTGTTCTCAATGCCTTTTTTAATACACCTTTTTCAGTCTTCTTATTGCAGAATTAACATCGGCTTATGTCCCAACGAAAATACTCAATTATTCATTAATAAATGATACTTTTGATTTTGTGATATAAGTTTTTCTTTGAATATTACTCAAGTTCCTTCGATATGATTTAATTTCTTTCTTTGTAATTTTCCATTATTTTTATAATTTCAGCAATTAAAAATGTTGCTTTTTCTTGTCTTCAGTTTGATGATGATCTTGTTTTTTCCTACATATTTTTAGGTCAGGTGTCCTTGGAGGGTTCTGGATACACATGTACAAAACAATTTCGTATCGATACATTCATTCTATCATACACAAAATTTTTACGTCATCAGCTATCGGTCAATAATTCGATGCGGAGTTTTCAACGGAATTTCATTTTTTCCGACCTCCAGATTCCAAATTTGAAAAAAAATGTCTGTCTGTGAACACATAACTTCCGATAGAATAAATATATTCTACACGAAATTTTATATGCGAATCCACAACTCTATAACGACGAAACCTATTGTTTATCAGCCAAATCGACCAAAGGAAAGGGGGGACCTAGGGGATGGCTTAACAGAAAAAATCTAATAACTGCCATTATAATGAATATATCGACACAACATTTAGTAAGAGGATTCACTATGTAAGTTAAATATTGCGTTTTAGAACTAACTTAGCTTTAAGATTATTTCGTGGTGGGAAGTACATAAGCCGATGACTCACCAACTTTTTTTCTCTTCATTTATTGATTCAGGGGGTCGGAAAACATGAAACTTCACTGAAAACTTTATATAAGATAAGTTCCCCCCCGTATGACTTGGTAGGAAAGACAAAGAAACGAAGTAGGAGGAAGCGTGACGACCAGAGTTTTTGTGCTTGGATCTGCTTCGATAAAGTTGGCAAGCCACGAAACAAAGAACCTTTACCATTGGTTCCTTCTAATTCAGGTTAACAGAAATCTATCTAGTTATAATCAATGTATCGACACAAAAGTTCTTATGTAAATTCAAAACCCCATTAGGCCGACACTTTTTAATTTTCAAGGGGGCTCAATTCAAAAACCATAATGTCATGAATGTATCGGCACGAAATTCAGTAGGAGGATTTAGGAGCCCCTATGTAAGTCAACTGTTGAATATTAGCGCGAATGGTCGACTGACGGTGATTCACCGACTAATATTTTCTTAATTTTTGGAATCAGGTCGGAAACATCAAATTCCGTTGAAACTCATTCCGCATGGAATTTCTGGCCGATTACCTAACTTCCCCTTTAGCTGCGGAACTAAAACATTAATCAATGATGTAAATAAACAAGAGGTTTGTTAAATTGAGAGAACAACAGACTTACCGCAATCATCATTTGTTGCAAGTTCGGGTTCTTCTTTAATATAAACGTCTCCTTCTTCTTTGGTGTACATATTTCATTCTTCGGAATCTGTGGACAAAAAAAAAAAAAAAAATTAAAATTAAGCGTTACGTTGAATTCACTGCAATTAAAACAAACCATCTGAAATTATCCTAAAACTATCAGCGCACACACATATATTCATGCATAACTTACAGAACCCACACTGTATCCCAGTTCACAGAGCAAGCGACGCCCTTCGTCGGTAAACGTTGTAGAGATTCTCAAAAGTGGATTTATACAAAACATAGATGTATCTATTTCAATGATTTTTTATTCATTTATGAATGCACTCCAAAGTTGAAAGTGGTTTTAATGAAGGTTTTCTATGTTATAGTTTTCATGTTATTCAGAGTTTAATGTTTAATATTTACTGTCATTTTTTGAAAAGTTATTTATATTTATAAAAGTGAGCAAAATTACTTACTTTTTTTTTTTTTTTTTGCATTGGAGGGAGAAATGCTGTGACGCACATCCAGGGAAGGTAGCCCTGGATAGTGTGGGACTCGAGCCGATTCACCATACCCACTAAAACCCCCTCCTTGCCGATCCTGATTCCCTTCCGCGGAACTGACAGTCTGTCATTACTTCGCGGAAGGGAGGAAGGGTGGCTGGTAACGCCCCTTCTTCTGTTTTATTGCCGCTACTGTTCCTTGTCAGCCCTCTCCTGGAGGGCCAACCCGCCCATGATGAGTGCTGCAAAATCGCAGCCTTCATCCCACGACTCCTGGGAGCGCAGCATAGCGTCCACGTAACTGGTAGCAGTCAGTGGGGCGCCCATGCTGTACTCCAGATTTTTCCTTCCCTCCTCAAATCTGGGGCATTTGAGGAGGACATGCTCCGCCGACTCCGTCTCACCAAGGCACGCGGGGCAGTCTGGTGTTGCTGCCCCGATTTTGTGGAGGTACCCCCGGAACCCACCGTGTCCCGTGAGTACCTGGGTGAGGTGGTAATTCACCTCCCCATGCTTTTATTTATTTATTTCTACAGGTGAACCCTATTATTACATAAAATAAAATGGTTTACAAATAACCTCATAAAATAACCTCATCATAAATAAAACAAAAAGTAAAATAAATTATTTTGATACAAATATAACAATTATTTTAAATTTACTTTAATTAACAAACATTCAAATATTACTACAATTTGGTTATAAAATTAACAATATATTAATAATTATGGGTAGAATAAAAGAAAAACTGGTAAGTAATAGCTAGAAATAATAATAAATGAAGAATGTAAAAAACAAAACAACATAAATATATGAGTTGAGTACAACTATTATATCATTTAAAAAGGACTATTACGCTTTATAAATCCATTTTTAAAGAATTGAATTAATAGTATTAATATTGTCTATAAAAAAATCAAATTCATCAGAAATACTATTAGGAAGCCTTTGAAATCGATCTATGGGAGAATAGAACCCATTATCAGTGTAATGAAAATTAAGTGAGAAGGGGAGAAATGAACGACAAGTACGTGAGGGAATATTGAAATTTACAAGTGAAAGTAGATCCGAACAGTCAATTTTATTGTTTAACAATTTGGAAAAAAATGGTAAATTGACTTTGATTCGTCTTGACTCAAGAATGTCTAATTTAAGAGAAGAGAGAAAGATATTATAGTCGATATTACGTACAGATGATCCTGATTTAAATGCAACATATCGAATGAATTTTTGTTGTACTTTTTCAACAGTAAGAATATAGGTAACCTTATAAGGAGACCATATAGAGGAAGCAGACTCAACAAGAGAGCGGACAAATGAAGTAAAAAGAATTTTAGTTGTATTAATGGAAGAGAAATGTTTACTGTTCCCAAGAATAAAACCAAGCATTTTTAGTGAAGAACAAGTTATAATATGATATTTAAAAGTTAATTTTGTATCGAAAAATACACCAACATCATTCACAACTTCAGATCTAATTAATTGATGTCCAAGAAAATAGTTTGCAACCCAAGTGTGACGGGTGAGAATGAAGCCCAACGTCCACTTGACTGAAAAACCGAGCAACATGAAAAATGGACAACCAGATAACCTCAAAACGACTCCCGAATTCAGGTAACACAGATCAGCCTAACTCACCCCAACTAATGAGCCAGCCAAAGAGACCAACACCTCCAGAAGAGGGCACGGAGTTCCCAGCTCTCCCGGAGACAGCCATGCAGCTGGACGGCGGAGAGTCCTCGCCGGGGACCAGCCACACCCAGCCCAAGAGGAACAGGAACGCTATCCATTTCACTATACCCACGCACAACACATTCGTGCCACTCGCAGCACTCATCACCGACCAACACACTAACGATTTACAAAAAATATTGAGAGACATTAAAAATATCACAACCTCTCCCTTCGAAACAAAACAAATTGATATAGTAGACTCGGTGCCGTTGGGCAACCTAACATGCGCATAGTCCTGGTTGGCTTCTATGAGATGCGCTTCTTCAACCAGTGGTTCGTACTTGCTTGCTCTAGCATGCTTTCTTATAAGTACGGGACCAGGTGAGCTTAGCCAGGAGGGTAGCGATACCCCGTAGTACGACTTACGTTGATGTCTGAACATGCGCTCATGAGGGGTTTCATTAGTCGCTGTGCAGAGGAGGGAGCGAATGGAATGAAGCGACTCTGATAGGACTGATTCCCACCGGTCCACATTCAGCCTTTTGGAACGGAGAGCTAGGGTCATCGTCTTCCAAATTATGCCGTTGTACCTTTGGACCTGGCCGTTGCCTTGAGGGTTGTAGGGTGTTGTGCGGCTAGTGGCTATTCCTTGGCGGTGAAGGAAGTTTTTCACATCTTGTGACATGAAGGAGGTCCCTCGGTCAGTATGCACATACGATGGGAAACCAAAAATGGAGAACAATTGTTGCAGGTTTTTTATTACAGTGGAGGCTGTCATATCAGCACAGGCGAAGGCAAACGGGAACCGTGAAAACTCATCTATCACCGTCAGGGTGTAGCGAGGTAGATGGCAAAGGGCCCTTGAAATCTATGTTGAGGCGCTCGAACGGAGCGGTGGCCTTGATTAGCTTGCCTTCATTCTTGTAGAATTGGGGCTTCAGCTCCACACATTGAGGGCATGTAGCTGTCAACCTTTTGACATCGTCCACCGAATATGGTAGGTTCTTAGTTCGCACCCAATGGTAGAATCGGGTGACACCCGGGTGACACAATTCGACATGTAGATTGTACAAATTCTTGCCGCCTAATCCCTCTAGTCTAGAGCACACCCTAGACAAAGCATCCGCTGCCTAGTTATCTTTCCCCGGGCGGCATATAATGTCAAATTTGAAAGGGGAGAGCTCCAGTCTCCATCGGGATATCTTTTCGTTCTTTATTTTACTAGAGTGCTTCATGTCAAACATGAAAGCGACAGACCGCTGATCAGTAATAAGTTTAAAATGTCGACCCATAAGTTAATGTCTCCACTTGCGTAAAGCCTTAATGATGGCATAGGCTTCTTTTTCTACCGCCGAGTGATGCTGCTCACAGTTAGACAAAGTCCTGGAGAAGAACGCCACTGGCCTATCGGATTGCGACAAGGTAGCCCCAATAGCAAAATTGGAGGCGTCAGTTTCGACAATAAGCGTAGTGTTCTCATCAATAGTACTCACAGTCGATTTTCCTATATCTTGTTTCCGGGCTTCGAAATTACTCAGAACATCATGAGGCATGTGAAACGTTTTACACTGAGCGAGGGGTCGTATCTTTTCGGAAAACCCTTTGATCCATTTCGAATAATGAGAAAACATACCCATGGCCCTGCGAAGAGTAGCGGCATCCCGTGGGGGTGGAAGGTCGAGAAGCGGTCCAAGCCGCTCAGGGTCCGGCTTGATACATCTGTTAGAAACAGTATAACCTAGAATGTTTATTGCGCGCGCTGAGAACTTACATTTGTCCCTGTTCAGAGTAAGATTGTATTTTTCAGCTACTTCTAAGAATTTTCTTAAATTGGAGTCGTGCTCCTCCTGACTCTTCCCGCAGACAGTCAGGTCATCCAAATAAGCAAAAGTCCCACAAGCCTCAAAGGCGGTGTACTTCTTTTCACACTCCTGGATTGGGATTTGATGGTAGGCGGAACGGAGATCAATTGAACTGAAAACCTCATAGTTTGATACTGCTTGCACCAAATCCTCAATCCGGGGAAGGGGAAACGCATTGAGGAGGGTATATCGGTTTATTGTCTGAGAATAGTCGATCACCATCCGCTTTTTGTGATTCATGCTAGAGGTGACCAAAACTTGGGCTCGCCACGGAGACTGACTCTCCTCTATTATACCGTCTTCTAAGAGTTTGGTGATTTCCCGCCTAACAAATTCAGCATCTTCTCTAGTGAGTCTACGAGATTTTGTGGCGATAGGTCTGCAATCAGACACCAGATTGGCAAACAATGAGACTGGAGGCACACTGGCAGCTGTTAGACTGCAGATAGAGAGAGGTTCTTTAGGACCCCCGAAGTTAACCTCAACCTTGGCGTGGAGCTGCAGAATGTCATGCCCAACAATCACATCAGCACATAAGCCTTCGAGAACGGCTAGACTTACATTCATATGTAAATGACCCATGAGTGAAAGATTGACCCTGCATGTCCCCTTAACAGAGGATTTCAATGAGGAAGCGGCCATGGAAACAGTACCCTGAGCAGGAAAAATGCGAAGTTTGTGCGATGTTACGTGCCTTCTGCTGATGAAGCTCTCTGAGCTACCGATATCCACCACCGCATCAGCCAGTTGATCATCCACCTTGACTCTCACAGTTGACTTCAGAAGAGAGGAAGGAGCAGCAGCCAGGGTGGAAGCAACTACATTTCGAGGTCGATCGGAAGATTTGCATACCGCCGCATAATGCCCCCGTTTGTCGCATTTATGGCAGGTAACATTCTTTGCTGGACATTTCACGCGGGGATGCCTGCCTCGCCCACAAAAAAAGCATTTGGGTGCAGTAGCAGCCGAGGTGGGCGACCCATCTTCTTGGGACTCCTCGGAAAGGTCATCTTTGGATAATTTATTTATAATGGGGCCAGAAGAAGCGTATACATCGGCTTGCTGCTGAGCCATCTCTAATGACAGGGCCTGTCGAATAGCATCTTCGAGCGAGAGGGAAAAATTCTCGAGAAGGCGTTGTCGGACATGAGGTGACAATAGCCCACTGATAAAAGAGTCACGAATATATTCGTTTCTATTCTGCTCAGCAGAGACTGCTCTGAAATTACAGTCTTTGCTAAGCAGAAATAGTTCTTGAGAATATTGGTTAATGTCCTCACCTGTTAACTGCCGTCGAGTGGCTAGGACATGCCTCGCAAATATCTCATTGCGGGGCTTCACGTAAAGCGCCTGAAGGATAGCGATGGCCCGGTCGTACTGCTCACTCTCGCTCGGGGAGATGTAATTGATGAGCAGCTCCAGCTTCTAATCTTCCTCCACCTTCAAGGCCTTCACGAAGCTCTGCAACGTCCGGAACCAATGAGTCCACTTTTGAGCTGCAGCGGCTTCATTAGGGACGAGTTGGAGACGTTCCGGGCGAAATAATTTTTCCATAGTTTTCAATATGCCAAATAAATTGAAATGAAAAACCTTTTCTGAACGAAGGCTTTATTTGGCATATTGAAACGAGAATCAAACTGAATAAATATAAAAGTGTAACATATGATATAGTGGAGATCATGTGATATAATTTAAATTAAATCATCTCACGCAGTCCTCAGTGTAACAAGACTACTGAACAAGGACAAAGGCCCCACTCCGCTGTGTGCTAGCTCCAGAACACCCCTGAGAGGAAGGCAATTCTCCATTATCCCGTCTCTTTTACACTATAGCGACTGTCAAACCGCGTCAGAGGTCCCAACGCATTGTGTAGCGCACGAATTACCAGCGAGTGGGACATAGCAACAACTTCTGCCTCCTTGACAACTTGCCCATCATGCACAACTGTGGTGGAAGCCACCCCGCCAATTATAGAGACTGTGAAACCTTCTTAAAACTTCAATCACGAATCACCCACAGAAAACACATGCCAACACACAATCATGACACAACAAATGCAAATCTAGCTTAGACTTACTTCCCAACCAGTCTCAGAAAATCCTCCACACTCACAGGAAAACACCCCCTCTGAAGCTAAATCAAACCCTTGGAGACCCCAGAAAGCACCCCTCATCAGCCTAACCTCAAAAAAGAAGACCCCTCATTAGACCTATTTGACAAACCTACTAATAAGTTTAAATAAACCTTTCATTCTCAAATTAAATACTTCATTTCCTACTACTCAATAACAAACTTTCTTCTAATTATGGTGAGATCTAACTCTACAGTTGATCAAAATTTAACAATCCTAAATTGGAACGCAAATGGGTTGAAAGCATAGCAGCAGTCTTTCAGTAACTTCCTAACACGACACAACATAGACATAGTTTGCATAATAGAAACACTCTTCAAAGCGACAGACACATTCAGACACATGTTTGATATTAAAGGAGATGCTATTTATTCCTAAGATGCCCCGAACCAGGAAAATTCACTTTCTTCGGACTGAAGTAGCTTGAGATACTCAAACACGGCACCAAAGCGGGATGCTAAAGTGTGACACCAACAAAAACTAAGCAAAGTTTTTTAAAGCCACAAATTAATAACATTTGCGTTAGGCCTAATATCCAGGAAACCCACGGAGATATTCGATCTCGGGTAAAAAAATACTAATTTACCTTGAAAAATATGGGACCAATTTGAAATAAGCATGTTGAGATCAAAATAATGTATACCTGATGCTTGAAAAAGAAAACAATAATGAAAATTGACATTTAGATTCTTTGGCAGAAACATTAAGTACACATCCACTACTAATATTTTCATAATTCACATAATTTTAGATGAACCGCGCTGATCTTATAAAGTGGCGATACCCTGAAAATAACTTACGAGATAGAGAGACAGGTTTCTTCTTCCTCTTGTTTTATGTCCATCCCTTCTCCATGCCCTGTCAACATGAATAATAGTGTAAAAAGATACTATACGACATAAAATAACAACTATTAACTAGAAAATAGATGAACAAGTGGGTGAATATTTTAAAATACAAAATATTTTCGAGAGGTAATTATTTTTTTAAAGTTTCATTGGAGCCATCTCAAGATTTAAACAGCTGAGACGAGGCTGAGTTAAGAAACATTCGCATCAAGATACACTAAGGTCGGAAATAGCACTTAGAGAGTGGATCATGAACAACTCTCTATTTGAGGGGACAATAGGTACATTCAGAGAAACCATAGAGATCCAGGACTAAAGAGGCACTCGGTTAGAGATATTCACATCTGCTAACCAAACCTTGCACTAAAACAATAACTGTCAAGTTAACAGATATGTAACAAACACTGTAATCAGAGGCTGATAGATTTTCCTGCGTCACATGACCTAGACATAGGGAGCACATTTTTGCTTTCGAAAAGGATCCACAAGGCAACTCCGGATGGCGTGACCAACAATCAAATAGAATCAAGTAATGATTAGCTTTATTGCTTGATTAACAACAATTAAAAGAAAATATATATATATATATATATATATACCCATTTGAACATAGAACCATTTGAAAAATTACCAACTTTTGATGTTTCAGTTTGTTGGGTTTGAGTATTCTTAGTTTCATCAACTTTATGAGGCACTACATCGTTATTTTCCGGGCACTCCATGTAGCCTTCTTTCGAAAAAATATTGGAGTTTGAATTACTACTCAGAAAAGAATTAGTTTTGGGCAGTGACATTGCTCTAGAAATTCACTAACTTCGTTAACAACTGAATTAACATGTTTAAAAAAAAATTCATCAACAATAAATATTCACATTTTTTAACAACAATTAAATAATAATTATTTTTTTTTTTTTTTGAACACACGGTTTCATTGTTATTTAAACGATAAAATTAAAATGATTTAAGCACAATAATGGAACTTGGCAACATTTTAAACAATCACTAATACAATAATGCACGATATTTTAAAACGAAATAAACATAATGAAATAATAACCCTAAAGTATCAAATACAGGACTAGACTAAGAGCAGTGAAGGTTAGGATAGGATAAACAGACTCAAGTCAGGTTTGTCAATATCGTAAATTTTTAAAAAATGTTTATATTTGATGAAATATATATATTTGATTAAATATATATATTTGATTAAATATATATATAGGTTTAAATATATATATTTGATTAAATATATATATTTTATTAAATATATACATTTGATTAAATATATATATATTTACTTATATTTTTAAATATAATAAATATATCTACATAAGAAAATTCTAATGAAATTGTATTAAACTAGCCTAATTTTATTGGTGTTGAAAATAATTAAGAATTTTAGGGCTGGTCACCTTTTGGCCCACCTCACTTTCTTACTATAAATACAATCCTATTAACCTAATAGATGAAAATTATTAAAGTAATCATTACTACCTATCTGTGTATGTATAATACATATACGAGCAAAAGATAAAAATTAATATAAATTATACAAAAAACGAATAATCAAATATTAGATGAACTATAATATATTGGGTGTCCCACGATTCAAGCTCACCTCTATAATTTACCTCAACTGAACATATAACGAAATTTAATCAAGAATTTCAAATTGGATCATAAGGCTTTATTTCAATTTTTTTACCCTCCAAAATGCACATTTTCGTTCAACCCCAATGAAAATCGGATAAGCCGTTCCAGAGCTACAGACAGTACTGCAAAATCATCAATTGTGATGCTTTTTTTATGAAATACAACAGGATGTAAAAATATTATTTCTACGCAATTTGATGCGGACGCTACAAAAAAAATTGGGAAAAACGTTACATATTGTGCAATCAGTGTCGTATTTCTTTGAGCAGACCAGTCGAAAATAAAAATACTGATGATTCATCAAAAAAAAGCAGTGAATTTCAACCCTCAATTTCTTTCTCAATCATCTTCAACTACTGTTTCGCCACAATCATGAACAGAAGATCCTTCATTTATATTCAATGAAAGAATGGACAAAGAATTAGAACATGTGGAAATGTCATTTCCCGGAATCATTTCGACTCACAAATACTTATTCCCACGATCGTACAATCTTGTTTGTCATGAGCGTCTCCACATTTCGAACATCTGACTGCACTTTTACAATTGCGATATACATGCCCCCAACGGAGACACTTGTAACATTGTTGGGTTCTTGGTACGTAGGGCATAACTTCACATCTCACATAAAGTATACTAACTACTTCCGGTAAAACCTGTCACGTTAATAAAATCGTCTGGGTGGGAACTAATTGTTTATTTTCCTTCCTAAAAAGTCTATGAGCCCCTACAACACTACAGTGACGCACAGATCTCTCGATTTTAAGAAGGTTCAATATGTCCTCGTCTGATAGTTCCTGACAAACTCCACGAATAATGCCTTTCTTCTCTAACATAAAATTAGGCGCATAGGCTAGCAAATTATTTACAGTTGTATTACTATTAACAGTTTTGATAAGTAGATTGGCACTTTCGTAATTACTAAGTTCCACCTTCACTCTGTTTCGACCGATAGATTTTATTTGTAAAATATTTTTTTGTACTCCAGGTACGCCCTTATAAATAAGAGAGCCTAAAGCCATTGGATGTAATTTTCCTATATTTTTATCTGTGGATTTCGATTCAATGAAGACATAAAATGGGCCTTCATCAAAATATTCGTATGATCTGGGGTTAAAATGTTTACTATCATCTTTGTTAATCTGTTTTTCATTTCCTTCTGGTTTGCTATTAGAAATATTCAGCTCCGTATCACATCCATTTACTTCGACCAAACTTACACTCTCCATTTCATCACCCTTGCCAATGTCGGGAGGGATATCCCTCCCATCACTTTCAGAAGTCATTCCAAATTAAAAACTACCAGAAACTACAGTAGTAAGTATCGCAAGAAACCAAAAAATTAAAAATTAAATTACGTAATAACTATATAGAAAAAAAAGAAAAAAAATATATATAAATACGACTTATAGTGAGTAGGCTCGAGCTTGTAGATCCGCACGGGTCCAAGGTCTGGCATACACTGGAGAGGAGTGTTGGGTGTTGTCACATACCCATGTTTGAGCAGTACGTTTAAGGAGGGGTCTAGCCGGATAAGAGTGCGAAAACTGCCCCAAACGATTTTCGAATGGGCGATTGACCGACAGTTTGCACATGTAAAAAAACATTTTTCCTGAAAATTTCAGCTCCCAACTCCCATTATTCGATGAGAAAAAAAATAAAAAGGCAATTTTGATTTTTTTTTTTTTCTTTCAGGTTGTTGCAAGTATGCAACTGTCGATTTTTTTTTTAAGTTCTTATGCTTCAAATACACCTCTATAGTATTTTTTTATTATCTTCCGATTTAAATTCGATTTTTCATCGAATTTTAAAAAATCCAAAATGGATTTTTTGAATGTTATTTTTGAGTGACACTCACCAAATTTTCACAGAATATGTGTTTTTTAAATCCAAATATTCCCTAATTTTTTCAAATTTTTTGGTGTGGTGCAACAATGTTAAAAAAAAATAAAAAATAATTGTTTTCGGTTATTTCCGTTTATATCTACGTATATGATATTATGAATTTTTATTAAAATAATGTTGTAAAATATACATATATTTTATTTTTGCAAAATACAATATATAGCAGTAATTTTTTGAACGGTTGTTAACAGTAGGTACTATTTTTTTCAACTTAATTTTATGAAGAATGTTTTTTTAATTAGATTTTTGCCGTGGGCGGAAATCGAACCGCCCTAACCGCCTTCACGAGAAATTGCGCACTACTCAATAATTATTATTCTCATAATAATAATAATAATATTATTCATTCCTTTCTTATCCCTCCCCCCACTTCCATCTAATCATCATCCATGCAGTTAAGTGATGGAACGCTTCACGTAAAACCTTTCCTTTCATTGCTTCGAAACTCTGAAGTCGACAAATGGAAAATAAATAAATAAATTAAGAATAACATTTTCATTTTCCGAATAATAAAATTATTATTCATTGATTGAACGTATGTAATATAATAACTCGTGTTATTTTTATACTAATTCAGATTTAAGAAAATTATTTTATAATATATTTTCATTAATATTTTAGAATGTCAGCTACTTCCGGAAAGTGCATCAATTGTGTTGTTTTTTAAGAAAAACAACAGGATGTAAAAAATTATCTCTACGCAATTTGATGCAGACGCTTTAGCAAAAAAAAGTGGGAATAAAAAAAAATCGACAGTTGCATACTTGCAACAACCGGAAAGAAAAAAAAAATCAAAATTGCCTTTTTATTTTTTTTCTCATCGCATAATGGGAGTTGGGAGCTGAAATTTTCAGGAAAAATGTTTTTTTACATGTGCAAACTGTCGGTTAATCGCCCATTCGAAAATCGTTGGGGGCAGTTTTCGCACTCTTATCCGGCTAGACCCTTTACCTGCATTTTTACGACATTTTAAGTTACAGAGTTTGATGCACAGGTTATAATAGTCTGTCTTTAGTTTCTTTGCACTTTAAATGAAATAGACGACGATAAAAAAACTAGAATTTTATAGGGCCACTTCTGGTGGATAAGGTCTGACATAAATGTCGGAAATGCAAGTGAAACTAGATTTTTAATTAATTATATTATATGCTGGCTTTTACTTGAAGCTGAGGAAAAACATCGAGAGGACGAGAATAATATCGCAGATACGGCTGTGTAGAGAAAGTCTGGCTAGAGTGTCCTACCTGTTGAGCAGGGAGGACAGCTGAGATGTCTGTAACGGAGACCGAGCTGGCGTCATCCACCACTTCCAGCCTTCAGCCAATTAAGAAAAAAGTAACCGGGAGAAACATTGACAGCCCACAACCTCACAAGACCCTTTGCAACAATAATAAGCCCAATACATGCTCTACATAGTAATGGCGTTGAAAATTAAAGGACCAAAAATAGAAAACAGTTTTACAAGAATTATATTTATTTGTTAACTAGCAGTAATACCCGGCGTTGCCCGGGCAACTGTGACTTTTCTCCTAATACCTCTCATTCGAATCCTATTCAATTCTTCTGTGAAATCTTCATCTTGTGAAATAGACAATATTTTTTTTTTAAACATACGTTTTTCTTTATTTTCTATTAAGTGTTTCAAAATATCTCGGCTAAAAATGTTAAGTTCCCTTAGAAAGTTAAAGTATGGAGTATAACTGGGTAAGTATGAAAGTACATAATTGGTTCAATATGAAAAGATTCATGTGAAATTGACAGGGCGTAGCCAGGATTTTGAGCAGGGGGGAGGGTCGCCCCCACTCTTCGCCTGGTTGGCGGGCTGAGATGTCTATGAATCCACTCCCAAACGATTTTAAATAAAACGCAACTTTCAAAGACCAATATCTCGGAAACTATTGCTCGTACAAGAAAACTAAAAATACCGGAAAACCTAGTTTTTTTTGTGAAGAATATGAAAATCTTAATTAAAAATTTGTAAAAATTAAATTTTTTTACGATTTAATTTCACTGAGGTGTGGTGTCAATGTTTAAGCCTATTTCTGATTCGTGTTCTTATACCCTATTTTTAAATTGTCTCCCAGTTTGACTTACATAACCAAATTACATATTAAATCTAAAAACCGTATAGAAATTTGAAGAATAAGATTTAGCCCGAAAGAAATCTAGCCAAGTCACTTCGGTCAGATGTTTTAATCGAGAAGATAAAAAATAAATTTGAGCACGTCGTCCTTCGGATTGGAATTTAAGCCATGATCGAGGGCCTTTCAGGTACTCGATAATGAGTCGTATGTTATGTATCTGAACCTGGGTAGGTGAAATTTAATTTAGGTTAAAAATAACTTTGAGCACGTCGTCCTTCGGATTGGACTTTCCCAATACATCTGAATCTTTCTTTGGTTGACCATCTTCGTTTCTGGATGCTGCATATCTACCTACATTGCTGTATTAATTTGTTTTTCAGAACATATGTCAAAACGGTCTCTCAAAGCCCATTTATATTCCACATTTCTTCCTTGATAATTTTAGTTGGAACGAAACGGTAACCTATTTTATCTTACATATGGAGTCTATCGAGCTCAGGATCGCCTCTTAGAAATCTAGCCAAGGCACTTAGGTCAGATGGTGTAATCGATAAGATCAAAATAAATATGAGCACGTCGTCCTTCGGATTGGACTTTAGGGCCTTTTCGTATGTCAGGTGCTCGATAATAAGTCGTATGTTATGTATCTAAACCTGGGGGTGACATTTCACTTAGGTTAAAAATAACTTTGAGCACGTCGTCCTTTGGATGGGACTTTCCCGATATATCTGAATCTGTCTATCAGTTTTAACTAATATTAAGCCTATAAACCGTTAAAAAGCCAGAATTTTGAAAAGGGGATTTAGCCCGACTTATTTCGAATAACATTTTTATTTCGATTTTTGTGTAGGATTCAGATATCCCGGTTGTTCTCTATCAGTTTTAACAAATAATAAATCTAAAAACCGTTAAAAAGCGAGAAATTTGAAGAATGGAGTTTACCGAGCTCAGGATGACCTCTTAGAAAACTAGCCAAGGCACTTAGGTCAGATGTTTTAATCGAGAAGATAAAAATAAATTTGAGCACGTCGTCCTTCGGATTGGACTTTAAGCGATGATCGAGGGCCTTTGCGTATGTCAGGTACTCGATAATGAGTCGTATGTTATGTATCTAAACCTGGGTAGGTGAAATTTCACTTAGGTTAAAAATAACTGTGAGCACGTCGTCCTTCGGATTGGAATTTAAGCCATGATCGAGGGCCTTTCAGGTACTCGATAATGAGTCGTATGTTATGTATCTGAACCTGGGTAGGTGAAATTTAACTTAGGTTAAAAATAACGTTGAGCACGTCGTCCTTCGGATTGGACTTTCCCGATACATCTGAATCTTTCTTTGGTTGACCATCTTCGTTTCTGGATGCTGCATATCTACCTACATTGCTGTATTAATTTGTTTTTCGGAAAATATGTCAAAACGGTCCCTCAAAGCCCATTTATATTCTTCATTTCTTCCTTGATAATTTTAGTTGGAACGAAACGGTAACCTATTTTATCTTACATATGGAGTCTATCGAGCTCAGGATCGCCTCTTAGAAATCTAGCCAAGGCACTTAGGTCAGATGTTTTAATCGAGAAGATAAAAATAAATTTGAGCACGTCGTCCTTCGGATTGGACTTTCCCCATGCATCTGAATCTTTCTTTGGTTGACCATCTTCGTTTCTGGATGCTGCGTATCTACCAACATTGCTGTATTAATTTGTTTTTAGAAAATATGTCAAAACGGTCCCTCAAACCCCACTTATATTCCACATAGCAGTAATACCCGGCGTTGCCCGGGGAACTTTGACTTTTCTCCTAATATCTCTCGTTCGAATCCATTTCAATTCTTCAACAGTACATTCATGATGTTATAATTTTCAATTATTCATACGGAATAACGCTTATAGTCCTTCAACGGCAGACATTCCTAGTTAGTAAGTTTTTAGGATTCCTGGGCACCATGGCTAGTACGCGCCATTCAAAGGCGGAAACCACAGCTAGTGAATACTTAGCATCACTGGACGTCCTAGCCAGTGCGTACTTAAGAACGCTTGTGACCACAGCTAGTATGTGATTTGCAATGGCGGACCCCACAGCTAGTACGTAGTTAGAAACGCTGGGCACCACAGCAACCCCACCTCCCGTTCAAATTTTTGAGATGTCACATAGTGTATTTTTCTATTTCGCCTTTAAAAATTCTACATGTGAAATTCCATGACAATTGGATCATCCGTGACCGGTCACTATCTTCATATTTAGGCCTACCCCCACAACTCCCCTCACGTTCACGATTTTGTGTCATCACACACCTTATTTTTTATTTGGCCTTTAAGAATACTACATATGAAATTCCATGACAATCCGATCATCCGTTAATGACTTAGCACTATCTTTATATTTAGGCCCCCCTCACAACCCCCCCTACCGTTCAAAATTTATGAACGCCACATAGCCTATTTTTTAACTTGGCTTTTAAGAATTCTACATGTGAAATTTCATGATAATCCGTCCATCCGTTAATGCGCTAGAGCAATTTTTGTGTTTAGCCCTCCCCCCCCCCCCCCCCTCCCCTCCAGTTGACCGCTAGGAACTCTCTTCATAAGAACCTTCCTCGGACTTCAACGAATATTTGAAAAAAAAAATTAGCCGAATTGGTCGAGCCGTTCTCGAGTTTTGCGCTTAGCAAAATTAGCGAGTCATTTTTATTATATAGATATGGATTAAGAGCTATGTTTTATTTCTTTGTATTTTATTATTCTGTTTTTATTTTTTTAATGTTCAAAAATGTATATATGAGGCCGAACCCCTTGCCTAAAGATGTATTTCCTAAGGGCTAATAAAGAAATTGAATTGAATTCTGGCTTTATGTGAAATCACAAGAAAGATGTGTCAAATGCAGTAACTTTGAATACTGTAGTTACATTATCTGACTGATGATAAAATGCATTCACCTGAAATGATGTAAAAAAATTAGATAATTTGTAAAATGAAATAAGATAATTTTTAATTGATCACAATATATGCCGACTTTTTATGAAATGTTGAGTTACTTTATCTGACTGATGATAAAATGAGTTCACCTGAAATGATGTCAGAACATGCACGACGTAGTCAGAACCAGTTGAGCGTTCAAACAAGTTTGATTTTTTCGTGCGACCTGCGTCTGTTTTGCGTGTTTTCGTGCGTTGAATTTTGAGTGATTTAGTTATTTCACCATGGATAACGATAAATTGATAAGTCTTGTGTACGGGAACAGGTGTTTGTGGGATATGAGAGACAAAAATTATCATAACAGAGGTATTTCTCGGCAAATGTGGGAGAAAGTTGGTACAGAACTCAACCCTACCAGTAAGTACAATTTTTTATTTTGATGTGGGGTTCGATGTGTCGTCTCTACTAAAAAATAACTGGTTCACATGCTCTGTTTTTCCAATAATTAACAACAATAACTTTATTAAAGGACTTTCAAGAAAAATAAATCATTAAGTTTGTCCATCTTAGCTGGGCGGCAGAAACGTACTATCAGAATATCAGAAAACGCGCACAGTGTAACCGCCTTGTTCGGACGAGGATTGCGGTGAGGGTTATGTTCTCGAGTATAATGACTTGTAAATGAGGTATATATAAATATAGATTTTATGTGTTCTACAACGCTAGACGGATCTACTTTATTATTGACAATTTTGTTCTTCGTTTATCTTGTAACTGATTTATGCACGTCTTAGAAGCACAACAGTATATCAGTCCATCATTAATATTGAATGTATCTTTAAAAAATCGGGTGCGTGCAACTCCGATGCGTAGCGAAATGAGCGTGACAACGTCTGAGATGCGAGGTAGCGAAAGTGTCAACATCGCCTCTGAAGATGTTAGCAATACCGAAAGTACTCCCATATATATATATTTGGTGAAATAGACAATATATATATATATTTTTTAAGCATACATTTTTCTTTATTTTTTATTAAGTGTTTCAAAATATCTCGGCTAAAAATGAAGTTCCCTTAGAAAGTTAAAGTATGGAGTATAACTGGGGAAGTATAAGAGTACATAATTGGTTCAATATGAAAAGATACATGTGAAATTGACAGGGGCGTAGCCAGGATATTGAGCAGGGGGGGGGGGGGGGGGGGGGTGGCCCCCACTCTTCGCCCGGTCTGCGGGCTGAGATGTCTATGAATCCACTCCCAATTGATTTTAGATGAAACTCAACTTTCAAAGACCAATATCTCGGAAACTATTGCTCATACAAGAAAACTAAAAATACCGGAAAACCTAGTTTTTTCCGGAAGAATCTGAAAATCCCAATTAAAAATTTGTAAAAATTAAATTTTTTTCGATTTAATTTCACTGAGGTGTGTTGTGTCAATGTTTAAGCCTATTTCTGAAACGTGTTCTTTTACCCTATTTTAAAATTGTCACCCAGTTTGACTTACATAACCAAATTACAACAACTACATTTTAGATAGTAAACCGGTCGACTTTAGCGACTTTTATACCATTTAATGTTTTAAAGAGGATAAAATTCTCTACAATTTGCATTCCCACAAGTTGTTTGTAGAATGAATAGTGAGCTCGATACAGCTTCCCAAACATTGACAATTTCAATCTATTCATGTCCCCCAACCCCCTCCTCCGCATCCTTCCCCTTCTCTTGCCTCCACCCCCCTGATCATCACACTCACTGTTCTCTCCTGACTATTGCAGTTCTAGAGATAATTATTAAACTTCACAATACATTCTATCCTCATGATTTACCGACAAAGAAGCTATAAAACGCTCACCATAAGCCAACAAGTACTGGTCCGGTCAAACCATTGAGCAAACAAACACTAATGAAGAATATGAATGCCCGTGGAGGTGTAACACGTCACGTGGGAGCGGGATTTCAGAGTGTTTTGGCAAAATGGGCTCTGGCCATGGTATTCATGCAGAATTTTTCTCATGATGTGGTATACATTATGAAACATCAGAGGAACATGTGGATATGCGATGTTCTCGTGTGGACCGAGACGCTGGTGACTCCAATAAATTGCGGGAGTGGCTTTTACAACAACCCGCCTTGCATAATGTCATTAAGCAGTGGTATTGTTGGAGGAGTAGACGTCAACTGTCATTTGGCTCAAGAGGTTGGCATGGAAAGGGTTTCACAAATGGTCGATCATGGTAATTTCAAGAAGATGGCGTTTAAAAGGAAAGAGAAAATTGTAACCTTGTAACAACAGTTTTTCACAAACGAACTTGCGCCCCACCCTATGTCTCTTTTCACCGAAGAAGGCATGAGGAAAGCACTTAATCATCATTGTATACGGCTTTCAACCCCCTAGACTACAATGAAATGACAGGGGAAATACATTTTGCTGTTGTAGATGGAGGATACCACCTACATAAAGTCATTTGCCCTTGCAATGCTTCCTTAGCCAAGAGTTATTCTTCATATCTGATAAGAAATTACGGACCCAAGGCTGTGGTTGTATTTGATGGATATCTTGCACATACTGGCACAAAGAGATCTGAGCGATTGCGGCGCATGAAGTAATCTTCGAGAAGCATGATCAATCAAGTTGCTCAAAAAAAGTTTTTGGTAAATGACCATAACAAGAGTCGTGATCAAACTGCTTAAAACAGATTTTGAAGAGTGACATTGAAGTCAAGAGGATGCTGACTTACTAATCGTAAACACTGCCATTTCAAAGGCCAAGGAACATGAAAATTTTTTCACAGTTGGGGAGGATATCGATCTGCTAGTGCTGCTGACAGGGTTAGGACAGTCATACAGCAACTTGTTCTTTCTCAAGCCTGGGAAAGGAGTGCTGAGGATGTGTTCTACTCGACTAAATCATGTAGGTTCGGTCCATGCAGTTAGTGGATGTGATACCACATCGGCCATCTTTGGTGAAAGATGAAATTGTGCAAAATTGTCGACAAATCTCCTGAAATGAAGGAAGTATTTATGGATCCAAAAAGCAGTCATGACGACATAGCTGAAGCTGGAGAGCAGATTCTGAAAACCTTTTACCCAGGCGACATCACCCCAGACCAATCCTTGGACACTTTACGATTTAACTTGTTCGCAAAATCAGTGTCTAACAGACGAATCAATGTCGCACGACTACCACCTACTTGCGATGCTGCACGATACCATTCCTACGGCTTTCATCAAATTCAAAGTTGGTGGGGTAACTAGATCAACCCAAAGGAGTGGGGTTGGGCGAGCAGCAGGGAAGGTCTGATGCCTGTTCAAACAACAAGAGATCCAGCGCCCGAGTCTCTTCTTAACAGTGTGTTGTGCTCTTGCAAAATAGGGTGCACTAGAGCCTGCTCTTTCAATGCTCCAGCATTTGTAAGCACAGAAGTGGCATGATGTGCGAAAATTCTGTACCAATTTCGTCTTTGGATGAAAGCGAAGATTACGAGGACCTGTTCCACCAGCTTTTGGTGCCCGAAACGAAGGCCTTGATAACGAAAGCGTATTTCTACCTCCAAACAAAGAACGTGAAGAAGAACCTGGGCCTTCGAAACGTAATCGAAGAAGGTAATGGAATTAATGTTATTCCTAACCAATTTGTATGTTTCTCTCCTATGATTCTGTTACCTACCAAAATGTTGTTACTTTCAAAGTGCAAATTTTTAATATGAAACCAGCATGTTCAATTTCGTTGTTATTCATGACAATCATGTTAACTATTTTATTTACTGATTTATCACTGATGAATGATGAATAATTATTACTGATTTATTCTACTAACCATTTCATGTTATTTGCTTTACTTGTTTTTTATTAACAATATACCTTTTGTACACTGATATCTAGAGTTGTTGCTTATAACCTATCACCCCAATGTTTTTGTTCATTCAAATATTGCTTCTTTGTCTGTAAATCATCAGGATAGAATGTATTGTCAAGTTTAATAATTATCTCTAGAACTGCAATAGTCAAGAGAGAAGAGTGAGTGTGATGGTCAGGGGGGCGGAGGCGAGAGAGGGGGAAGGAGGCGGAGGAGGGGGTTGGGGGAACATGAATAGATTGAAATTGTCAATGTTTGGTAAGCTGTAGCGCGCTCACTATTCATTCTACAAACAAGTTGTGTGAATGCAAATTGTAGAGAATGTTATCCTCTCTAAAATATTAAATGGGGAAAAAGTCGCTAAAGTCGACAGTTTTTGAGATATTTCGAAAACAACTGAAAACGTTGTAAAATTTCTTGGTCTTTCGGCTGCCAAAAATTGTCCCGAGGTCGGTTTTGTTAGCAAATTCTGTTTTTTCCATCTTGGTACCAACATACACAAATCAAAAAAAAAACCTACGGACTAATAGAAGGTTATGTAAGTCAGAACGAACGGGAAGAGAACGGATAGATAAGAGATTCTCAATTCAAAAATTCCAATAACTGCCGATGTAATGAATGTATCAACATCAAATTTCGTATTTAAAATTAAAATCCAATGAGGACATATCCTGTCAAATTTCAGTGATATCGGCTGAGGGGAGAGGGTAGTTCCGGGGTGGGGGCTCATTGCAAAAATCCCAATAACTGCCCATGTAATGAATGTATCAATACAAAATTCAGTATGAGGATTAAGGAGCCCCTATGTAAGTCAACTGTTGAATATTAGCACAAACGGTCGACTGATTTTGGAGGGAAGCGAAAAGTTAATTGATTAATTCGTTGTGGGGAAGTACATTGTCGGAGATTCACTGTCGTCTTCTTTAACGTTATATTGGAATAGAAGATGAAAACTTAATAAGAAAATAGAAAGAAAGGTTTCAATATATTTTTGGGGATTATCCATGGAACATTGTTGTCAGAGTCAGGAAGTGTGCCAGTCAATGGTAACATCTTGTAATGAATGACGTTGATGGTGTCCAACATGGGTCCTCTTCCACCAGACCTAAACAACAAAACAACAAAGTCGCCGGTGAATCACCGACAATGTACTACCCCACCACGAATTAATCAGTTACGTTTTCGCTCAACCTCCAAAACCAACCTCATTTGGGCGATATGTATTTGAATTGCATAGTCCCTACTGAATCCTGATACTAAGTTTTAATTACCTACATCGGCAGTTGTCAGTTTATGTGAGTCGAGCCCCCTTCTCTGATACACTCCTTCCCTTTAACCGGTTTCGCGGAAAATTAATAGGTGCATTGCTTATGTGGTTTTGAATTTAAATATAAAATTTCATGTTGCTATGTTCTGTGGTAAAAAGAAATTGTGTAAAATAAATGAAAAATATATAATTATAAATAAATTAATAATGATGAAATAATAATAATATAAACAATAAATTACCACATTTCCTGTAGAAATTGTATCTCTGGTCTTTTACTAAATTTTGATTTCTAAAGTAATTTTCGAAAAGGGCCTTAAAAATATATAATATATAACATTTTTAAGAAAGTTAACGTAATTTAAAAAAATTTCAATTAACAAACTTTTCATTTGGATTTCTAAAGAGATGCCATACATCATATATATAAAGCTGAAAATGTCTGTGCCTTGTACCGCTATAACTCACCAACGGCTTCATGCATTTCATTAATTGTTTTTTTAATTTGTTCGTCATCGTCTGTGGAAGGTTACAGACGTATTAGTACCTCAATATCTGGTCCATCCCAGCATCCACCCACGCAATCTTTGTAACTCAAAAACCACTGCAATGATTAATGAGGAATCTTTTTGAATAGATAAGTTTTATCTACCGGAAGGTTAAGGTCTATTTTTTAATCAACCCCTGGTCCATCCCAGCATCCACTCACGCAATCTTTGTAACTCGAAAACCATTGCAACGATTAATGAGAAATCTTTTTGAATAAATTAGTTTTAGCTCCAGAATGGTTGAAGTCTATGTTTTAATCAACCTGGTGGTCACAAGCGTTCTCAAGTACGCACTGGCTAGGACGTCCACTGATGCTAAGTATTCACTAGCTGTGGTTTCCGCCGTTGAATGGCGCGTACTAGCCATGGTGCCCAGGGGTCCTAAAAACTTACTAGCTGGAATGTCTGCCGTTGAAGGACTATAAGCGTTATTCCGTATGAATAATTGAAAATTATAACATCATGAATGTACTATTGAAGAATTGAAATGGATTCGAACGAGAGATATTATGAGAAAAGTCAAAGTCTCCCCGGGCAACGCCGGGTATTACTGCTAGTTTTATTATAAAATCAAAAGAAAAAAAAGATTTCTTCCTTGACAATTTTTCCTTCATGCCAAACGGTAGCTTATTTTATCTTACGTATGGAGTCTATCGAGCTCAAGATGGACACTTGGAAATCTAGCCAAGGCACATAGGTCAGATGTTTTAATCGGGAAGTTAAAAATAACCTTGAGCACGTCGTCCTTCTGATCGCTGTCCCTCGTAATTGAAGCCCGGGAATGAATCACGGTAACTAAGCATCTAACTTATTTAAACCTGGCTAAGTGAAATTTCACTTAGGTTAAAAATAACTTTGAGCACGTCGTCCTTCGGTTGGGACTTTCCCGATATATCTGAATCTGTCTGTGGTTGACCATCTTCGTTTCTGGTTGCTACCTATTTATCAACATTGCTCTCTTAATGTGTTTTTCAGAAAATATGTGAAAACACTACCTCAAAGCCCCACCTGTATTCTAGCCGAGGCACTTAGGTCAGCTATTTTAATCGGGAAGTTAAAATAACCTTGAGCACGTCGTCTTTCGGGTAGGACTAAGTGATCATCCAGGGCCTTTTCGAATGTCAGGTACTCGTTAATGAGTCGTATCTAATGTAACTAAACCTAGGTAGGTGAAATTTCACTTAGGTTAAAAATAACCTTGAGCATGTCGTGCTTCGGATGGGACTAAGTGATGATCCAGGGCCTTTTCGAATGTCAGGTACTCGTTAATGAGTTGTATCTAATGTAACTAAACCTGGGTAGGTGAAATTTCACTTAGGTTAAAAATAACCTTGAGCACGTCGTCCTTCGGGTGGGACTAAGTGATGATCCAGGGCCTTTTCGAATGTCAGGTACTCGTTAATGAGTTGTATCTAATGTAACTAAACCTGGGTAGGTGAAATTTCACTTAGGTTAAAAATAACCTTGAGCACGTCGTCCTTCGGATGGGACTAAGTGATGATCCAGGGCCTTTTCGAATGTCAGGTACTCGTTAATGAGTTGTATCTAATGTAACTAAACCTGGGTAGGTGAAATTTCACTTAGGTTAAAAATAACCTTGAGCATGTCGTGCTTCGGATGGGACTAAGTGATGATCCAGGGCCTTTTCGAATGTCAGGTACTCGTTAATGAGTTGTATCTAATGTAACTAAACCTGGGTAGGTGAAATTTCACTTAGGTTAAAAATAACCTTGAGCACGTCGTCCTTCGGGTGGGACTAAGTGATGATCCCGGGCCTTTTCGAATGTCAGGTACTCGTTAATGAGTCGTATCTAACGTCACTAAACCTGGGTAGGTGAAATTTCACTTAGGTTAAAAATAACCTTGAGCATGTCGTCCTTCGGATGGGACTTTCCCGATATATCTGAATCTGTCTGTGGTTGACCATCCTCGTTTCTGGTTGCTGCCTATCGACCGATTTTGCTCTCTTAATGAGTTTTTCAGAAAATATGTCAAAACAGTACCACAATATTTTCAATATTTCTTTCTTGACAATTTTAGTTCGAACCAAATGGAAACTTATTTTATCTTCCATGTGGTGTCAATAATCTCAGGATCATGAGTCGGATATCTGGACAGGGCTCTTAGTTTTGTTAACTGAGAAATGAAATAAAAAATGTTGAGCACGTCGTCCCTCGGACCGGACTTAAATGATGGTGACGAACTTGTTAGACGTCAAGTACTCGTTAAAGACTCTTAGTCAAAGTAACTGGGAAGGGATAAAAACTTGAGCACGCTGTCCCTCGTAGTTGAAGTCCGGGCATGAATCTAAATAAGTAAGTTACTAACTTACGGTTATCTATCATCGTTTTTGGTCATTAGCTATCCACCAACATTGCTGCCTTAATCTTGAGCACCTCGTCCTTCGGATGGAATGGTAGGCGATGGTCCAGGACTTTTCGATTACAGGTACTCGATAATTAGTCGTACGTTATGTAACTAAACTTGGGTAGGTAACATTTCGGTCTGCCGCTGTACAGCCAATTGGGAAGGGATAAGAGCGTTTGATGCTTAGGTCCCTAGGTGTACACAACAACCCTCCCAATATATCTAAATCTGTGTATGGTTGACTATCATCGTTTCTGGTTGCTGCCTATCTGTCGACATTGCTGTCCTAAGGGGCCGTTCACAAACTACGTCACGCAATTTTGAGGTGTTTTTAACCTCCTCCCTCCCCCTTGTCACAATTGGTCACATTTATTTTTTAACCCCCCCTAAAAGTGACGTCATTTTTTCATGACCCCCCCCCCCCCCCCCAATTCAAACTGAAATTTTTTTTTTAAAGAAAAGTACTAAATTGTATAAAAATAATAAATCTTCAATTTATCATAAATACAACTTCAATTTATCATAAATACAACTTCAATTTATCATAAATACCACTTCAATTTATCATAAATACAACTTCAATTTATCATAAATACAACTTCAATTTATCATAAATACAACATACATATTATATTCATCTGTATTCATAAATTAAATAAAAGAACAGCGATTTAAGTATTTAACATTTCGATTATTCAAGCGAGATAATTCATATCATGAAAAAAGACTGAGCAATATTACGATTCCTCCCAATGATTATGATTGGTATTTCAGATTGATCACTGTCAGAAGGTTCAGGTATTTCCCTATTACTATCTATCATGTCGTCATCGAACCACTCGGCTTCTTGATCCTCGATGTATTTTATGATGGCCAACATTTCTCGTTGACGTCAAGCTGCAACCCGAATCGGTCTAACTTTAACTACCGGTGCCTCCGTGTTGCACTGTTTCGAGTGACGTTTTAAATATGTCAAAGACCCCAAGTATACGCCACACTTTTTGCGAGTCTTCCGCTTTATGTCTCCTTGCACAGATGGGCATCCTATATCATAAGGAACTTCCTTGTGCTCCTTGAAAACTTCAGGGTACAAAGTTTTTTGCAATGTCAAATTCAGGAAAAGTCGAGAAAATTCTCCGTTTTCTGAATTGACCGAAAGACTGTCGCCTTCAGGTTACCTTTTGTCGGTATAAAAAATTACTGTTTTGTTGACGCACATCGAAATATAACGTATGTAGAATACATATGTTGAATATATGTACAATATTTTATACATAAAATGTATTTTATTTAAATATGTTATTTTACTTTAATAACCTGAATTTATTAACATACTAACGTTAAAAAAAATTCCATGAAATTAATTTTTAGAAAATTTTCTACGCTCTTATTTTAAAGTGTAATAATAAACGTGACGTCATTTTTTTGTTTAGCCCCCCCCTCCCCACCGTCACAATCATCACATAAGTTATACCCCCCCCCCCCCCCACCCGGCGTGTGACGTAGTTTGTGAACAGCCCCTAATGTGTTTTCCAGAAAAAGTGTGAAAACAGTAGCACAAAGCCCACCTGTATTCTATATTTCTGTCTTGACAATATTAATGAAATCTGACATTATTGCAGAGATATTGTGAAATAATTCAAATGGACTTGAAAAATAAAATAAAACTTGTTTATTTAATATATTGTCTAATTTCACTAACTATATCTAGTTATATATTGTCTAATTTCACTAACTATATATAGTTAGTGAAATTAGACAATATATTAAATAAACAAGTTTTATTTTATTTTTCAAGTCCAATTGACAATATTAGTTCAAACCAAATAAACATTTATTTTATCTTTCATGTGGTGTCTAATGAGCTCAGGATCGCGAGTTGGAAATCTAGACTTAATTGTTTTAATTGGGAAGTGGAAAATAACCTTGAGCACGTCGTCCTTCGGACCAAACATTAAGCAATAGTGACGAACTATTTAGCTGTTAGGTACTTTAAAGACCCTTAGCCAAGGTAACTGGCCTCGAACCTCCTGTCCTTTGTAGTTGAAGCCCCACGAATGAGTTCCTTCTAGACATACTGTCACTCCCCTCAGTCATAGTGCAGTAGGTCAACTGTATCGGGCCAAGGTTGTCACAAGTCCCACATACTGATCAACAAATCACATTGTCAACTGATTTCGTGTCAATATATTCATTAGTTCGGGTGCAGTTATTGGGATTTTTGTGCTAAGCCCCACTTTCCTTGGCTGAAAATCAAACAGATGCCTCTCCTATGGGATTCTGGAAACTTATATAAAATTTCCTGTCGACATATATTTTCTATAGAGAGTCATCCTGTTTAGAAAAACATTTTTTCTCATTTTTGGAAACAGGGCGTCGGAAAATATGATATTCTTGTGAAAACTCAACATCGAACTTCTGACAATACATAACTTCCCCTATACCCCTATACGCCAATAGATTGGCGAAGAATTGAACACAACTTAAAATATAATTTAAAACTGTATTGTGTTTATTACTATTATTATTTCCTGAGCTCAAGATCCCGGGTTTGAAATCCGACCTAGCCCTTAGCTTTTATATCTGAGAGATGAAGAAACTTTGAGCACGCCGTCCTTCGGATGTGACAAGCTATGTCCTGAACTTGTAAGATGTCAAGTACTTCTTAAAGATCTCTCTCTACCCTAGGTGAGTAAAAATTTAGGATTCCCATAGTAGAACCGGGCCCATCCACCAGCACTCTGGTAGTAGGCGATATGACCTCGAAGTAAGACTTGAAGAACGGAAATAAATATTATTATTAAAAAATAAGTAAAACTTCCTGTCTGTCTGTCTGTTATTTTGTATGTGAACATGATAATTCCCGATAGAATATATAGGTACATAAGTTAAGTTCTTTTCTACACCGACACTGTTTTTAAAAACAATTTATTTTATCCAAACAACAGATAATGTTCACTTATCTAATATGGAAATAATCGGTTAGAAATTAATTCAATCAGTAGACTCTACCATAGAACCACCAAAAGAAACTCACTCTCAGACCTCTCTACAAGAAATCTCACATAGAACTGATTCTATCTAATACAAGTACAAGTAGAGAGTGGGACATTACGTTACTAAATCTGATGTATATGTGTCTCACCTCCAAGTAATAAAAAAATATAATAATATGCTAAATTCTACACATAACATATATATTAATTATATATTCTATCGGGAATTATCATGTTCACATACTATGTATATGAGAGAACTTTATAAGGTAACCAGAACCCCGTAAGATTTTCAGCCAAATGGCCAAAGGAATGAGGGGGGATTAGAGAAGGGGCTTAACACAAAGGCCCGTAGCTGCCGATGTAATTAATATATCCACTCGGAAATTTATATGAGGATTCATAAGTCCTTGAGTTAGACATCAGACAATTTCAGCCTAATCGGTGGATTGGTTTCAGTTGAAGAGAAAAAACTCAATTGATTATTTCAGAGTAGGGAAGTACATTGACTACTTTTTTTTTTGATCCTCAGAGATCAAGCGGATTATCCGCTTCCGTATAACGTAATTAAAGTTCATTTTAATAAGGTTATAATCACTGGACGTCTCAAATATTATCAGGTCATGGTGATTTCAACTTTGCTTGCAATAGAACAAACCGCAATAATAAAATATTCTTGTATCTTGTAACTCTTCACAACATAAAAAGAAATCTCAGGTCATGTAATGTCAGAAAACTAGATTTTTGTGATATGACGTTGGAAGAGAGCGACAGCAGCGCTGACCCTCGGCAGAAACCGTCCCTTCTCCCTACTCCCCCCTGACCCTCCACCTTCCCTCTAAAGAAACTAAGTACCCATTTTTTCTAATTTAAACGTTTTTTCTCCGATATTTCGACAAATAAATGTTTCCAGATCATGTCCGTTTACTTCCATGTAATATATGTATACATATACTATTACTTTACTTTTGTTTACTTCCCTATACATATAATATATGTATACATAATAATATGTACTAAAAATTTTGTAATCGTGTGAACATCAGAGATCAATTGCATGCGTGTGTTTATGTGAGAGCTCAAACGCTTTGACCTGACATCGTACAGGCTCGGGACCATCGCTTAACATCCCATCCGAAGGACAGAGTGCTTAAGTTTATTTTACCTCGCAGATGAATGACATTACTCCAAAAAATTTCTGAATGATTCTGGAACTCTTTTGCGAAGCTCAATCTTTTTTTTATATTTTTTTCACTCACAAACGGTTTTTGGTACTCTCCCATTATATCCTGCTTCTTTTAGAATTCTTCGAATATTTTGTGGGTGAACTTTCTTTCCCGTTTCTCTGTATACCTCGGCGACGATCTGAGGTGCACTCCTCGAGGGCTTGTTTTTAATTTTCCGGACAACGCTACACCTTTCTCGGTCGTTTAATACTCTTGGACGGCCAGAGGAAGATTTCAAGTCTATCCGATCCTCGTGCTTATACCTTCGAATTACATCGGCTACGGTGCTTTTACTCCAGCCTACCATACCACCGATTTTGCGGACACTTAATCCTTTTTCATAATTAAAAATTATTATCTGTTGAACTTCAAAAGATGTTCGACCCATCTTGACAGCAGGAAATACAAATAACTACTGAATGCAGTAATAGAAGTATATAAACACACTTCATTTGTTCGGTATTAGCGGTTGGTTGAGAAGGGATTAAAGTTTACAAAACAAACAACAGGTGTCCAGAAAATTTTGTTACGTGAATTTCTTGTCTTCAATTATTAATGCAAAAGTTCCTATTAGCTGTAAATGTTTAATTAATTGTTTTACGGAGTTTTGAAATGATTGATGATCTCGAAATTTAAAACTTTGCTTGAATTAAATATTTTGCCATATAACTATGTGTAACTGCAAAAGAAAAACAAAATTATAAATTGTCCGAAAATTTTTGTTACTGATTGTAGTTGCCTGTGAGTGGACCTATTTAAAGTTTTTATTTATTGCCGTATTTTATTACGGCCCTCCTTCTTTTTTTTTGGTTTTCTCGAACTCCTTTTTTTGAACTTGCTATCTGCCAGTGTCCCCGTTCAGCTTGGTCTTCGTTCGTCCAACGAGCTTCGTTCTTCTGATCTCACCGTTCTTCGGGTTCCATCATCCTTCGAAGATCATCATTTTTGTTTGAACTTTAATTTCACTATTTTCACCACTCTGTTGTTGTCAACACAAGGAAATTTATCATTTTTAACGTGAGCTCACGTTAATATTTTCAGTTTTAATTACATATGGGGTATTCAAACATTGTTTCTTACGGAACTACTTTCGATGTACCAAGTCCACAGTCGATTATATTTTTTATTATATTACTTTCAGTGATTATTTTTTAACAATATAAATTTATATATAGATACCTTTCTTTTTGTTTTAAGAATTGATATTCTGTTTGTTTTTATTATAGATCCGATATGTCCGATAATATATAATAATTATTTACCCAATTTTTTTTTACATGTTTTGATAAGAATTTATTTTTAAACTCAAGTTAATTTTTAGTTTAGTTTTGATTAACAAGATCTATTCTTTTTTTGCGTCATTGAATATACATATACCTATATATATTTTTTACATTGTTCTCAGTATTATAATATTATTATTTTGTTCACCTTTATTTTTGTTCTCCGTTTCCCTATCATGTGCTTGTCCAATAATTAGGAAGCTCCGGCGAAATTAAATTTTTTTTTAGGATTTCCCTATTCCTTTTGAATAGGGAGCCTTGAACTATTCATCTACTCTTCAATTCCTAAATGTTGCCTAAAGCCTCGTTTATACGAGGCCAGTAGGGAGACAAGTAACTTGCTCCGTCTGAACAGTCACTTGTAGATTGTTTGGTGGCCAAGTCAACTTGGCGTGCAACTTGTCAGGCAAGGCAAGTTAATTGGCCGGGGTTCTATTTTGGGGCAGCTTGCCTTCCCCCTCCACTGCGAGCAAGTAACCTGCCTGACAAGGGCAACTGTACCTGCTCAGTGTAAACAACTACTTGGTCAGTCTGCCAGCATCATTTGGCAAGTGTCATCAGTTCTGTGTATTTGTGTGATTCTTATCTATTTATCGTCATTTGAATTTAGTTTACGTTTACTTTCATTCAATAAAAAAGTGTAAGATGTCGCATCTCAAGTGGAATGAACAGATGACAAGTTTCACTTTTGAACATATGGTTTCTCTCATCACAGTATCACGCCGTTGTATCTCATTTCTAATGAGACAGTGCAATTCATCAAACAAATCTGGCGTTATTCTCAGTAACGCCTTGTATTCACTTGGGTCTTCCGAACGAAGTTCTTTCAACAGCATTGCCGATCCTCCATGGGTAGCTCTTCTACCGATCCATCCTCTTTGCCATACCTTCTGATTATTACACCGTTCAAGATAACTTTCGATTTCCTCCTCAAGATAAGTACTTAACACTCCCGAAACATCTTTAATTGCCCTTTTACAGCGCTTCTTCCTTTCCACCTTTCCCATTTTACACACCCAACTTGGCACTTAACTTGCAACTGACTGAAACACGTGTGGAACACAACTTGCCATTGCACTGCCAGACTCTACTTGGAGGAAGTAACTTGGACCAAGTTACTTTCCTCCCAACTGGCCTCGTGTAAACGAGGCTTAACGACGTTAAAATGGGTCAAGCAGACATTTTTACTTTCCCAGCTTTACCAAGTAGGTATAGAGGAAGTTATGTAATCGGTCTCATGTTCCATGTTCTTCATAGAAACTTCATGCCCCCCCCCCCCCCCCCCCTCATACCAAAAATGAAAAACGTCGTCAGTGAATTATCGGCAATGTCCTTCCCGAACACGAATTATTCAATTAAGGTTTCGCTCTCCCTCCAAAACCAATCGTCTATTGTGACTAAAATTCAATAGTTTACTTACATATAGGTTTGTGAATCCTCTTATTAAATTTTGTGTCGATACATTCATTACATTGGCAGTTGTTAGAGTTTTTGTTTTTCTTTTTTGGATTCAAATGTGAAAACTCAACTTCGAATTCCTGATCGGTTACATAATTTCTTCTAGACTTCGTATAACTGGGAAAGTACCTAGTATGAAACTTTAATTAAATAAATATAAAAACAACTTGCTATTGAATGAGAAATGATACAAAATTTAAAAAAAAATCAAAATGAAACGTTTCTCAATTGAAACAAAAATCATTTCCAACTCACTTTAAAACTGTATTTGGTTACGAAATGAAGATATATGAAAAAATACACTCCAAATATCCAAGGAGAAACGATAACGCTGAAGTTTGAATTTGAAGGATCCCGTATTCTACATTCCTTCTTTGTCTGTTTTGGTTAAATGCAACCAGAACAAATCGTCTCCTTCACTTATGCTTGTATATCATCTTATCTGGTTGAAGCCTCTATTTCCGCATTAATGACTAAAATTAAAGACTAAAAACGCTATATCGAAACTTAAACGTTAAGTTTCTGCTCTCCTGCTAAACTCTCGAAATCTTTATTTGCTGGAACATACCTTCAGTTGTTTCTCTTTTGAGGGTCTTTGAACCCCCGCATTTGTGACTCACATGTCAGTTTTCGCTCTCCCTCTAAATCTTCAGTTTCTTTATCTGGTGGACTATTGGCTTCTGTTTTTGCACTTTTGAGGGTTCTCCGATCTGTGATATTGAGGCTAAACTCCTCCTGGCTCCTACCTCATTTGAGGGTTCCAAACCCTGTCCAGAACCTTTCTCCAGGTCTGAAATCGTGGGTGAATCCGAGGCTGGGTCTGGAAGTGTGGGCCCGGATTCTTGTCTGGAATCTATATGCTAGCTTAACATTTTTGGTTATATTTGTTTACTAGCATAAATATGGACATGGGGTGCCCTCAGATTTCCCAGCCATTACTGGGGGGATGTGCACAATGATGCGCCTTTACGGCTAGCCGGAAGCTGTGCTTACAAGAAAACATTAATAACAAGAAACACTTTATTAGAAACTGCAATGTTTTGTTATTAATTTGGTTATAATTATTTATTAAAAACTTTTGAAAGATTTTCTCTCTCTTCTTTCTTTCAAAAAAAGAAACAGCTCAACAACTCTTGATTAAGACTATTGAAGGGGGGGGGGGAAGGTGAAAGTGACATCACTTTAAAGGCAATTGCAACTTTTAGTATGTCTCTAAAATCATGTAATTTAATTAGAAGTAGTAACTTTAATTTGTCTCTTTGAAAGTACTTGCCATAATATTTTTTGCGATTAAACGGTTCGTTGCATCTTCGTCATTCTTGACAACACTGGTTTGAAACCTAGTAGAAACCTTCCCAGTAAAGTGCGCTCTTATTCTACGGTTTTGATTTGCGTCGATGTTATTTGATCCAAAAACGTTGTTCTTACGTTTTTGTTAATTGATTAGAGGACTGGTTATGAGAAACTGCCTTTTTGATACTTTATCTGATAATTTTATAAAGCGTATGAGATTACTATTAAATTCTAGCTTCTTGTTATGGGCAGTTATTCCCTAAACAGTGTTTTCATTTGAAGTATCTAATTTCAATGTTTATTTAGAAACTTCATGTAGACAAATTATGCTAGATATTAATTCCATACTTAATATTCTGTCTGATTTAGGTTAATATGAATTTTGACGTTGTAATCCCAGTGTAAAAAGAAGACCTTCTAAATGTTGAACACGGGCAGTCAAACTGGAATTAGACGATGCCTGGGGAAAAATAAAAGGTGAGCTGATCCATATATTTCTTTCTAATATTCAGTTTTTCTGTTAGGCTTAAATTAGTTTTTGCGATAAGCCTAAATCATGATGAAGTTATCTACCCAATGATGGTTATTCTCACTACATTTCATCGGATTTCCATTAATAGAGTTATTCAGTAAAAATTGCCTCATACTCAAGTAAAACTCAATGTAATTGATAAATAAATGTTGGCAATGGTCACTTTGTCGGTACGTTTTAGCCAGGATAAACTTTTTATCATAAGACTAAAATATAAATGGTATATTGGATATTATGATTGACATAAATATTTAGACACGAAAAAATAAGTTTTTAAGATGTCTGAATGAGCGAAATCTCTGACCAATGTGTAAAAAATAAATATATTTGGGAGAACTTAAGGCCTAGAAAGTGTTGATTATCAACCACATTTTACTATTATTTAACATATTGGACTATAAATCTCCTTAGATATGAGTACAACTTCATAATATTGGTATAGATAATAAGTGTTGTTTGTTAGGGTTATTAGATTTGCGGCGTCACATCCATGACTCTCTCTAGAGAGGACTCTGTCTCCAAGCAGCTCACGTTGAATACACTCAAAATGAATATCTACTCTTTGTCAATGTTCATCAAAACCTATGAGGACAAACTGACTGCATATTCGGACAACTTCATTGGAGACACTTATATATATATAGAGAGATTATATATATATAGAGACACTTATAATATATCTCATTTCAGTTTAATAATTTATGTAATTACGGTCATTCAAATGTCACATCTAACGGTGTAATTCTAAAAAAAATCTCTCAAAAGGGAAATTTTTCCGGAGACTATTTTTATTTTTTAAGAATGGTAATGAAATTAAAAAAACACTTTTGTAGATTCTCGATTTATTTCAAATCTGTAGAAGGAATCTGGAGGGGAGAAGTTTCTCTCGAATTGAAGAGTTGATGGTCGAAAATAATTGAAGGCGTTTTCCCTTGCGGAAACGTAACTCATCTGGTGAGGTCGGTCATCTTAGTGAATGTTCCCATGATTTATATCACAAAATCTCTTTAAAAAACGTTTCTCTTGAGTTAGTACACTAAAGACTATGTTCTTATTCATTTTGTAGAAGACGAAAGGACGGACGAACAAAGTAAGTAAGTCTTCCAGAGAGGATGGTAGCTGGGACTGGAGCTATAGCAAGCAGTCTGCTTTCTGTACCCTCTGTGGGATAGTTCTTCCAGAGGTGTCTTCATCCCGAAATATTCTCAGTACGAAGACTCCTCACGCTGGAAGATATGAAGCGACATGGCAGAAGTATCCCAGAGGAGCCTAAGAAACAAATTAATGGTTATTTTAATAAATACATTAGGCGTGTGTTAATAAGCCCCTCAGAGACGCCATGGCCACGGTGCTAGCCGTCCTGGTCAGCCAGTACAACCATGGACAGACCTTCATCGACAAAGCTATACAGGTAAATTGGACATTATGCACCCATTTTGGAAGATAATTGAATGAGCGAAGGGAGCATGCTACGAGTTTGTTTGTTTGCAACTTCTAAGTTGAGAACCGGGGACCTATTGTGAAAATAAATAAAGCAAATATCTTCTTGAAATATTTTCTAACCCACAACCATTTTAAAAATTGTTCCCCTCAAAAAACAAAAAAAAAAATACACATTTGGCCTAATCATTCGATATTTAGCCATCATATAATAAGATATAAGTTTTACTAAATAACTGAATTTTATCTGAAAATCGTTTTAATGAATGATTACATTTCAGTTGATGAAACAGTACGAGCACACAGTGTCTGCTATTACGTGCACAGTGTTGCTGCTGGCGGTGGAGTACAAGTGTACGACCCTCCTGACCAAGCTACTTCGAGAACTGTCGGAGGCTGTTCGGGAGGAAGAGGTGCCAGGACTGGGGAAGGCAGGGGCTGCTCTCATCACTGCCATAGCTGAGAGCCATCCGGAGCTCCTCTTGTCCTCCGTCAACACCCTCTCCAGATGTCTTACCCATGAGGTGAGTTGGCTTCCCAGGATAGAGACTAGCCGGTGAAACATGGCTGTTAGGGTGCAGCGTTGCAGCTCATCTCTGTTCAGTCTTCACTACTAGGGACACAAGCTAGGTAGTAGAGATATGGCGATATATCACGCCTCACCACGTTTGTAGACAAATAGTTGTTTTAGAGATGTTTTTGATTAGATTATATAAAATCTGTATTTTTGATGCAATCCAGGGAAAGGGTACAATAACAATAATTCGGAAATGCAAGTTTTCATGAAAGAAAAAGAATTAGGATGTTCGGATTAAAATCGAGTGAGTTAATTTTTTTTTCAAAGGAGTTTTGAAATCACAGTGTTGAGAATAGTTTTTCTTTATTCTTGTATGTACAATAATTTTTTTTTAAACGTTCAAAACATGAATAAATTTGATATACTTGTACCGATACATAAAGGAGAGTAAAGTGTATAAAAATCTAGTTTTCGAACAATAATTCTATTAGTATAAACATTCTATATGTAACAGTATTTTTTAAATTTAAGAATACTTTAAATTGTATACTTGTAGCATTCCATGAATAATGAACTCTTTTGGTTTCTACAGCATAATGGTTAGTTATTATTGTTCATGCCCGGGCTTTAACTACGAGGTCACATCGCCTACTACCAGAGCAACGACGTCGTACAGACTCGGGACCATCGCTTAATGTCCCATTCGAAGCTCAGTTTTTTTTTACTTCCCAGATAAAAAAAACCTATGAATCCTACCGGGTTTTGAATCCTATCATCTTGAGCACAGTAGGCAACCACGCTACCTTTTTCCTACTGGCGCCTTCTTATTTAAAGTGTGCCTATATTTGTATGGTGCAGTATTGTTATTATTTGGTGTGATATCGGAAGTTGAGATTCTGGTGAGGTTACAGGGACGACAGTCACTGCCTCAGGTAATATCAGAATTGTATAAATATGCCAACTTAGCAAACAAATGTTACTATGGAACTTTACAAAGTTCATCAGTACATTGATGATGGCATAAGGCGAAACCGGTACACTATATATATATTTTATTTTTTTTCTGTGGAATTGGACAATTTATAGTTATTTTATTAGTTTTTCCATTGTATCAAAAGTAACAATGTTTTCGGACATTCATAGTTTTTTGATGATGTTGTGCAGAGCGAGTTCGAAATCTTCTGATTAACCTCTCTCAGAAGGGGAACACCCTGTACAACGTGATGCCGGATATCATCTCCCGTCTGTCCAGTGCTCAGAGGAAGGAGCCTCTCCCCTTGACCAGTTCTCCAGGATTCTCAAGTAAGTCTGGATACAAGAATCAAGGAGTTTCTGGTTCCATATCTAATTTTAAATAAATCTATTTAACATATTTTATTAAAGTAAAAGTACTAAAAACTATATCTATAACCTATACTAGAGGAGGTGCCACGAGCCGGTACAGGGAGGAATGACGCATCTACCTTTCTTATATCATAACAATGGTTAATTAAGACACCATTATATGAAATACTGGTTATAACAGCTTTATTAAACTTTTTTTTTACAGAAATCCCCAACCTGCATTTAGATAATAAGTGAGAGCTTTCATTTACCGCCTATAGGCTCGTGGAGGTAGCAGAGAGGAGAGATGGAGGTACAAGATGCGCGGGGAGAGTTGCGCACTCCCGCTTTATCATCTACGTTGCCAAGCTATAGTAGAGGTGTGCAGTGAGGAGAGATGGAGGTATATGACGCGCGGGGAGAGTTGCGCACTCGCGCTTTATCATCTACGTTGCCAAGCTATAGTAGAGGTGTACACAGAGGAGAGATGGAGGTATATGACGCGCGGGGAGAGTTGCGCACTCGCGCTTTATCATCTACGTTGCCAAGCTACAGTAGAGGTGTACAGAGAGGAGAGATGCTGGTATAAGAGGCGCGGGGAGAGTTGTGCACTCGCACTTTATCATCTACGTTGAGATGGAGGTATAAGATGCGCGGGGAGAGTTGCGCACTCGCACTTTATCATCTACGTAGCCAAGCTGTGGGAGAGATGTACAGAGAGGAGAGATGCGCGGGGAGAGTTGTGCACTCGCGCTTTATCATCTACGTTGCCAAACTATAGTAGAGATGTACAGAGAGGAGAGATGGAGGTATAAGATGCGCGGGGAGAGTTGTGCACTCGCGCATTATCATCTACGTTGCCAAACTATAGTAGAGATGTACAGAGAGGAGAGATGGAGGTATAAGATGCGCGGGGAGAGTTGCGCACTCGCACTTTATCATCTACGTTGCCAAGCTATAGTAGAGATGTACAGAGAGGAGAGATGGAGGTATATGACGCGCGGGGAGAGTTGCGGACTCGCGCTTTATCATCTACGTTGCCAAGCTATAGTAGAGGTGTACACAGAGGAGAGATGGAGGTATATGACGCGCGGGGAGAGTTGCGCACTCGCGCTTTATCATCTACGTTGCCAAGCTACAGTAGAGATGTACAGAGAGGAGAGATGGAGGTATAAGATGCGCGGGGAGAGTTGCGCACTCGCACTTTATCATCTACGTTGCCAAGCTATAGTAGAGATGTACAGAGAGGAGAGATGGAGGTATAAGATGCGCGGGGAGAGTTGCGCACTCGCGCTTTATCATCTACGTTGCCAAGCTATAGTAGAGGTGTGCAGTGAGGAGAGATGGAGGTATAAGAGGCGCGGGGAGAGTTGCGCACTCGCGCTTTATCATCTACGTTGCCAAGCTATAGTAGAGATGTGCAGTGAGGAGAGATGGAGGTATAAGAGGCGCGGGGAGAGTTGTGCACTCGCACTTTATCATCTACGTTGCCAAGCTATAGTAGAGATGTACAGAGAGGAGAGATGGAGGTATAAAAGGCGCGGGGAGAGTTGCGCACTCGCGCTTTATCATCTACGTTGCCAAGCTATAGTAGAGATGTGCAGTGAGGAGAGATGGAGGTATAAGAGGCGCGGGGAGAGTTGCGCACTCGCGCTTTATCATCTACGTTGCCAAGCTATAGTAGAGGTGTGCAGTGAGGAGAGATGGAGGTATAAGAGGCGCGGGGAGAGTTGCGCACTCGCGCTTTATCATCTACGTTGCCAAGCTATAGTAGAGATGTGCAGTGAGGAGAGATGGAGGTATAAGAGGCGCGGGGAGAGTTGTGCACTCGCACTTTATCATCTACGTTGCCAAGCTATAGTAGAGATGTACAGAGAGGAGAGATGGAGGTATAAAAGGCGCGGGGAGAGTTGCGCACTCGCGCTTTATCATCTACGTTGCCAAGCTATAGTAGAGATGTGCAGTGAGGAGAGATGGAGGTATAAGAGGCGCGGGGAGAGTTGCGCACTCGCGCTTTATCATCTACGTTGCCAAGCTATAGTAAAGATGTGCAGTGAGGAGAGATGGAGGTATAAGAGGCGCGGGGAGAGTTGTGCACTCGCACTTTATCATCTACGTTGCCAGGCTATAGTAGAGATGTGCAGTGAGGAGAGATGGAGGTATAAGAGGCGCGGGGAGAGTTGCGCACTCGCGCTTTATCATCTACGTTGCCAAGCTATAGTAGAGATGTGCAGTGAGGAGAGATGGAGGTATAAGAGGCGCGGGGAGAGTTGCGCACTCGCGCTTTATCATCTACGTTGCCAAGCTATAGTAGAGATGTGCAGTGAGGAGAGATGGAGGTATAAGAGGCGCGGGGAGAGTTGTGCACTCGCACTTTATCATCTACGTTGCCAAGCTATAGTAGAGATGTACAGAGAGGAGAGATGGAGGTATAAGAGGCGCGGGGAGAGTTGCGCACTCGCGCTTTATCATCTACGTTGCCAAGCTATAGTAGAGATGTGCAGTGAGGAGAGATGGAGGTATAAGAGGCGCGGGGAGAGTTGTGCACTCGCACTTTATCATCTACGTTGCCAAGCTATAGTAGAGATGTACAGAGAGGAGAGATGGAGGTATAAGAGGCGCGGGGAGAGTTGCGCACTCGCGCTTTATCATCTACGTTTCCAAGCTATAGTAGAGATGTACAGAGAGGAGAGATGGAGGTATAAGAGGCGCGGGGAGAGTTGTGCACTCGCACTTTATCATCTACGTTGCCAAGCTATAGTAGAGATGTACAGAGAGGAGAGATGGAGGTATAAGATGCGCGGGGAGAGTTGCGCACTCGCACTTTATCATCTACGTTGCCAAGCTATAGTAGAGGTGTCAGAAAACTTCAAACAAATCGATAGATTGGAGTCAGAGGAAGAGTGAAAATTTAGTTAATTCGCGCTGGGGAAGTACGTTGCCGATGATTAACTAGGTTTAATTAGTCGAGGGGTCTGACAACACATAGGACGGCTCCCAGATAAAGAGCCTAAGGGCCTTGGCTGGTATCGTACTCACGACTCTACACTATACCTCTCTGCTTCCAAATAATTTATGGTTTCCAGATTTATTTTGTGAAGCTCCATTCTAGGAATTGATAATTAAAATACACAATTTCTTTGTCAAACTTCACTATATATTCTCAAATACTCAACTAGTTTCGCCGTGTTAAGGCATTATCAAGAGTCACTTACAAACTGACAGAATTGGTTGACAGGATAGAAGGTACAGTTATGGAGGGGGTTTTTAGGTAATGACGGGGAATCCCTTGTTTTTGTTACTCTATACATTCCAATAAGCAGATATTTACAAGATAATAATAAATATAAAATAAAAAGAAAGAATATATATATATATAAAAAATCTAATAAAGCGAATCTAACAGTAAAGTGTTGGTATTTATATAGGTATGACTCTTGAATTATATAAATGTAAAATATTAAAGTACGCGGGACAGACAGGGAGATCCTTTAAGAATAGATACAGGGAACACACAAGAAATACAAACTGCAACACTTCCTCATTTCACCAACATCTCACAGAGACAGGACATACCATAGACACACAACACAAACCAAATATAATACATATCTGCCAAAAAGGTCCACTTTTGAATTTACTGGAAGCGGTAGAAATAAATAAACTGAACAAAAATAACGATATTGTAATGCTAAATGAACAAATAGAACTGAACCATTCCCCCCTTCTTAATTTAAAATTTAAGTAGCTAAGAGTCTGATGATTGTGGAAATGTTTTTGCCAACTGACATTCAGAGAATACTATATTTTCATTTGATGTTTTAATTTGTCTTTAAATTCTATGTATTTGTTTTTATTCACTTTAATATTTATTATATTTTACATTTATATAATTCCTGAGTCATACCTATATAAATACCAACACTTTACTGTTAGATTCGCTTTATTATATTTTATATATATATATATATATATATATATATCCTTTCTTTTTATTTTATATTTATTATTATCTTGTAAATATCTGTTTATTGGAATGTATAGAGTAACAAAAACAAGGGATTCCCCGTCATTACCTAAAAACCCCCTCCATAACTGTACCTTCTATCCTGTCAACCAATTCTGTCAGTTTGTAAGTGACTCTTGATAATGCCTTAACACGGCGAAACTAGTTGAGTATTTGAGAATATATAGTGAAGTTTGACAAAGAAATTGTGTATTTTAATTATCTATTCCTCTCTGCTTCCGTCGTCGTTGCTACATCAGGTGACTGGTTGTTTTTGTAATCATGAATATTAAATGTCTTGTTTGTTGTCAGATTTATACTGAGTCTGATTGGTAAAGAGGGACAGAACGAGCTGCTGGTCAGCAGACTGTGTAGTCGACTTCGAGAGTCCCAGGATGAAGATGTCCTTCTGTTTGAGCCAGCTGACCTACACAGAGAAGAGACTGGGGATCCTGGTGGAGACGATACCATCTTTCGGAGAGCGGCTCCAACAGACACAGGTCTTCACTGGCGCCCCCCCGTCAAGCCTCACATCAAAGTTGCTTCTTTTCTTTTCGAAAATAAATATTTTTTTTTTTCTTATCTACGAAATATAGAATGATTGGTTTGAAGTGAAGGGAGAAGCCTGCCAGTGTTGGCATCTCTATAGATAGTTCTCAGAAGATCGCTAGGCCAGTGTCTTCTTAGGCAACATGGAGGGTTGTCGGGATGAGGGCAAGCGCTGAGCGAATGGATTGGGATGGGTATACAGTTCAGAATGGAGTTCCGTGAAGTGAAGTTGGATTAGGTCTTGAACAAAAGGAATGGTTTTTGTAGACGATTTTATTGGCGACGTAAAAGGGCGCATTGACAATATATTGGAGGACTTCGGACTGAAAGGATTGTATTTTATTTATGTTGGAACTCTTGTCTGAACCCCATAGTTCCAGTTCGTATGTTCGTATAATGTCACCCTGTGTCATTGTGTAACGTTTACAATTTAAAATATAAATAAAAGTTGCAATGCTTCTTTATGTTGAAGTGCCCAGAGAAAGCAAGATGTAGAATGTAATCAGGGTGATATCTGGGAATTATCAGGGAATTTAAAAGTGCCATTTGCTCAACAACCTGTTAGAATATCATAAATAATAATTGCGCAAAGAGGGTCATGCGGTCCGTGGGCTGCCGCCATACTATACTAGAGGCTTTTAAATTTTAGAGAAATAATTCCTATCTCAAGAGAGGCCTCCATTAATGTTTAACTCCTACACCTTCGGGTCACTTGTTTAGTTAGAAATGGAATTGAATCAGCAAGTGTGTGAGGTTATGTTTACTGAGCTCTTATCAATTATTGACCGAAAGTGTACCAACTCTGCAGTTGCAAGGTACAAAGTATGTTTTAATTTCGCGTGAATTGTACCAGTGAACATTGAGTTCTTTGTATTTTTTGGGAAAATAATTTTCTGGTATTATTTTGTACATAAATAGTTACAAAATCTGGTACTTTGATTTGAGAGGTCTAAAAAAGTCATTTTTACCATTCATTTTGTCATTCATATGCATTTTCACGTTGCAATTTCAATTGGTATCAAGTGTGAACATGGAGGCTGGCAAACTAGTTTGCGAACTCCCATCGCCGATAACTAATTATTTTGTTATAATTAGTCGGTGTTTATCTAATTAATATAAGGTCTTTAAATGTTGCAGGAGTTGGCAACGGAAGGTCTGAAGAAACTGGAGGAGCTGACATCAGGAGAGACGCAAGAGAGCATCCCTCCAACAGGAAGAGAAGGGGGAAGTGTGAACAGAAGCCGGGCCTCCCAACAGGAGGATGGAGGGGAAGTGTGAACAGGAGCCGGGCCTCCCAACAGGAGAATGGAGGGGAAGTGTGAACAGGAGCCGGGCCTCCCAACAGGAGGATGGAGGGGAAGTGTGAACAGGAGCCGGGCCTCCCATCAGGAGAATGGAGGGGAAGTGTGAACAGGAGCCGGGCCTCCCAACAGGAGGATGGAGGGGAAGTGTGAACAGGAGCCGGGCCTCCCAACAGGAGGATGGAGGGGAAGTGTGAACAGGAGCCGGGCCTCCCAACAGGAGGATGGAGGGGAAGTGTGAACAGGAGCCGGGCCTCCCATCAGGAGGATGGAGGAAGAGAGGGGAGAGGAAGAGGAGTTCGTGAAACCTCGGGCTGCCACCACCCAGATCACAGCGGTCAGTCCGGCGGGAGCGGGTCGGAGCGATGGAGATCACAGACACGCCTCGCCGGATCACCAGGACTCGGTCCACCAGAAAGTAGCGCCGAACCATGACATCAGCAGACCGGTCTTCGGTGTGACAATTAAAAAACACAAACAAACCATACGGTATCTAAACAAAAGGCAACAACATCCTAAGCTAGCAGAAGTTTTCAAATAAATATAATATAATATTCAAACAAAACCGAAATATGGTGTCACACATAGAACTCTATTGGTGGATGATGCAGCTTGTTTTTGAGATTACGTTATTTTATTATTTTGGTTGGTAACTAAAAATAACTACATTTCTCAAAGAATCAACTCTCACATAAAACTCTGAATCTAAATTTGAACAAGTATTCTCTCTCAAAGAAACGTCGGGATGCTAGCCTTATGTAAACACCATTTATTGTACTATGTAATTGGAATTGGAACAATAAAGGTAATTGTAAAATTAGCAACACATACTTGCAATTGCTACAAACAGAAATGTATTTTCAAAATAACAAACATATATCATATTATTGTGATAGTTTTTCAACTTTACAAATGTATACATCAAGTTGGATCATAAATTAGGTACACAAACAGTTATTAGATCTTAGACACAGAAATGAAAATAAGTAAATAATAAATTAAATAAATAAGTAAACAAAAAAATATATCACATATTGAACATTTGAAATGTCTCTAAAATTTCAAAATTTCGTCATTTTTGTGGCAAGTGATGTGGTGAGAGATGAAGGGGTATGTTGGTCGCACATCTGTTTCCTTCGTACGTCGAGTACTGGCAGGTGACACATCGGTAGGACTGACAATTTATGACTGGCTCAATAGCAGGCATTTTTCCTGAAAAAATGGTATATGATAATTAGTTGAATATGAATCATTAAAAGTATAAGAAAAAAGTAAAACAGCATCTTGTCAGAACCAACTTGATAATAAAAAATGAATTAGAGGCTAGTCAATCCGAACGCGTTATTGCCTCCGTCAGTAAGAGAGAGCGACTGCAAAAAATGTTTATTGTAAATAAATGTTTCGGAGTTATAAGGCTTACGGGTTTCATTTATTTTCAAGTACTTTAACTTGCTCCATGGGGTACGAAATTTGTTCGCAAATGAGTTAAGCTATGGCGTCTTCTTTTTTGACAATAAAGGGGTTTCTATTCAGCCCTTGTCTCTCGCCAACAGTCAGTCAGTACTAGTCCCGGCTATATACAGCCCTTCATCCCTACCCAGAGTCAGTCAGTCAATCAGAGAGAGATAAGGGTAGTAATTAGAGAGCTAATGCCAGGCAGTAATGTCCCAAAATTAGTTGTACATTTAAATTCTCGGAAGTGGTACGTTGTACATTATGTTAAATTAAAGCAGGCTATTAAACATGGGTTGCGTGTTACAAATGTTTATCGCGCCATGAAATTTAAACAGTACCGGTGGCTACAATCGTTAACTTGTAAATAACGCCGTCTTTGGAAAAACAATGGAAAACATCCGTAAACGCATGAATATGAAATTAGTTACTGGTCCGATCCGATGAAAAAACTCATGGAAACTAATCGCAAAAGCTAAATTCTTAGACCGCATTATTTACCACGAAAACTTGGTTGATGTGACTATGAGTAAAACTAAACTACTACAGTGTAAACTCTATATAGCGACACTTAAGGGACTGCGCATTTTATGGCGTTATTGAGAGTTGTCGTTAAATGAAGAGAAGAAATGAGGAGTTTGGAGCCAGAGCGGACCAACTGGTTGAAACTGAACAGGGAGAAAATGGCAATTGAAAATTGAGTACATTTTGTCATCTCCATAAATGGACCCCAAATACTTATTTATATATGAAATTTTAGAATAGTGAAGAATTTAGAATAAATCAAATGAAATAACTGTAGTGTCGTCATCAATAAATGGAGTCTTTGCATCTGCAGTCATACTGTTCCTAACTTCATCAGCTTTCTGTTGATGTAAGTGCAGTTCCTGGTTAAGTTTGTCATTTTTGTCGGATTGAGTCTCAAATTTGATTTGATTGTGAAGATCTTCAGTCGGGTCAGATCTTCATCCTCAGTCGGGTCTTCACTTCTCTTCCAAACATCAGGACGTAAGCGTTTCCTGCGTTCGAGAAATAAATTTATGTTGGGACGTCCAAACGCTCGGTTGAGGCTCTAAATATTCTTGAAGTAAGTATTGATAATAGCTCTTCAGCTATTATCAATACTTACTGATAATAGCTGAAGCTATCTCCCTGGGATCGTCCGGAGTCGATGTCATATAATTTTTCGTGAAGTTTAGGTGGCAATGCCTGTAAAAAGGTATAAATTATAAATTTCGGATCTTTTTGCTGCTTCAAAAACATAAAAGTTTCAAACCGTTTTATAAAATTAGAGAAAGTCTCTTCCTCGTGAAAAGGTACGAAGTTCAAGCTAGAAGTAACCTGTGAGGTTGCTTCAGATCTGACCCCGTCCCGTCTGCTCTCTGACTCTGACATGAGGGATCCCAAATCCTGTAGCCCTACCTTCACTGCCACCAACCTATCCTCTAGTTCGTACCTTACCTCGAGTTCCTCCTGTAAATTCTCATCCTCTACTGAAAGTTCTATGTTTTCCTGAACTGTCGCAAATTTGTCCCGTATAGCTTCCAGATTCAAAAGCCTTTCATTTACTTCGGAAATTTTCTGAATACAGTTAATTTTAATTAAGTTCTCTATCCTTGTAATTTGTCCTTTAAGGCGTGCTCTTACTTTTCTAAATTTATGGATGTTGTTACCAGTCCTTTTTTCTTGTTCACTATGCATTGCTCCATCCTCGTTCGCCATGATATTATGTACTAAATATTTTAGATATAAACATATTCACATAAATAAACCTTTATTGGTTAGAAACATAACACTAACTAAATCATTGAATTTGCTGCTGCTGTTCATTGTAGACAAAGAACCAGAGTGGACCAAGCCGTATGATCCATTGTGACTTTGAAAATATATGCACAAAATACTTGTGGACTAAACTTAAAGTGCTGCTATCTATCTATCACTGAAGTGAAGAAACTAAGTGATCCACACTCGTTTTGAAAAAAAGGAACCTATGCCAACATCATGATGGTAATAACTCATTTTCCGAAAAATTGTGGGTTGCTCCGCTCTGGCTCCAAACTCCTCAAAAATCAATACATATTACTGGACTTGAAAAATAAAATAAAACTGGTTTATTTAATATGTTGTCTAATTTCACTAACTATATATACATGGGAGTACTTTCGGTATTTCTACCATCCTCAGCCAAAAGCATAAGAGATAAGACGTCTTATCTCTTATGCTTTTGGCTGAGGATGGTAGAAATACCGAAAGTACTCCCATGTATATATAGTTAGTGAAATTAGACAACATATTAAATAAACCAGTTTTATTTTATTTTTCAAGTCCATTTGAATTATTTCACAATATCTCTGCAATTATGTCAGTTTTCAATACATATTACATTACATTTAATAGTATTTTACTATTATAATATGTATTTACTAATAAAGTATAACAACAAACATTAATATTGATACAAATAACAACGCTTATTGCGTAAAGTCTGTTATTTTCGTCTAACGTTTTTTGCTGCACTATTTTAATTGCATTTTCTTATGTATTTTATTCATATCTTCGGATACTGTGGGATCAACTCGGTTATACAAAAAGTCTAGCAGCCGAGGTAAACACGTGCAAGGTAATCACAACAAACAAAAGAACGAATTTCTTAGAATCTTCGGTACGTATGATGCCGACAGTCGAAGTAATACGTGGTAGACAATAAAGCAACAAAATAACAAACAAAAGAACGTACACAGCTGCAGTTCTTATTAATTTCTGCAACTTGAAAATACTGTTTATTGCTTAGTAATGACGTGTTGTTGTCGTTATTTAGAGTGGGTGTGATGCTACATAGAGTGTATCATTGTATGAACAACAAGGTAAACCAACCAGATTCAAGTAATTTCGATGGTTTGGGGAGTTTGTCGTTAAAGCGAGTGACGTTAAATGGAGTTTACACTGTATTTAACAAACCAAGGCCAAAGGAAAGGAAATGTTGTGGGAGCGTGGGGCAAGGCCATGGGGCTGTGGCGGCCGCCATCTTGCGCATGAGCTCTTGAGCCAGCTCCGGCCTTTTTACCCGACTAACCATAGCTGCACAACTTACATTAAAAGGTTTCTTCCCCTTATGTATCAACATATGCATCTTGAAATTGGTTGATGCTCTACAACTGAAAAGGCGCAACTTACCATGGAAAGGCTAGTTTGTCTACAACTGTAGTTGCACAACTTACATTGGAAAGGCTTCTCTCCTGTATATATCAACATATGCGTCTTCAAATTGCTAGCTAGTTCAGAAGTGAATCTACTCAATGAACATTGGAACGGTTTCTGCACACTCAAAATCAAAGATCTTTCATTATTGCCTTCCGATGACGATGATATGTCCAGCTGTGGACAGACGGCTCTCATATGCCTCCAAACAATGTGTTTCCTAAGTCTGCCTAGGCTGGCTGACGTATGACCACAGTGAACACACACCATCCGCAAGAAGCCAACTATATCGCCTGAAACAGACGGAAATAAACATATGTAAGGTTTAAAGCCACAGTACTCTTGAATCATTTTGTCCATAGATATATAGTAAGTGTTTATTTAGCTGATTTTTTTTTTTATTCATTAAACTTTTCTTTCTTAAATCTCTAATATCTCAAGATATTAGTCCTAAAAACGTATTTTTTTTTAGGTGTTTAGTAGGTAAATAATGACTCTCTGACTATAAAATCAACAAATATTTACAAATTCTTCATTATAGATTTATAAGCCCTTTCTTCTTCTTATCCATAGACTTCACTTGTTTTTTTCTCATTATTTTTATAATTAAAAACCATGTAATTAGCAACACAAATAATAATTCTTCCTCTAAAATATTGTTAATTGTATTATTAATATCGTTTTCTGTTTACAGATTATCAACTGAGAATTTGTCAAGATGTCAACTTCTCCCCACAAAGTTCAGCTCTTCCGTTATTTTCTCACCTAGTCTGCATGGATGGATTAGGATTATTATTTTCCGGACAATTATATGAAGGGCTTAGTTTCAAAACGGGCTAAGTCCACTTTTGTAAATTTTGGGAAAACAACAAACAACTCTGCAGGTGCATGCATATTCAAAAAAATAATAAACACTATAGTTGGCGTATTGCTGATGGAAATAACTTTTAATTTCTGTAGTCCGGCTACTTTTTGTAAGTGAATACACACAGAAAACGCAAAAAATGTTTGGACTTAGCCGGTTTTGAAAATAAACAACTTGGATTTAGCACTTTCCAGAATAAATAAATGGACTTAGCCGGGTTTGAAAATGAAATAAGAATTTATCCAATTTTGTAGAAAAAAAAGTATTTTTGTTTGCTTATAATTATCGATATTACATCGATATTTCAGTTGTATCGTCTGTTTAAACAACGCGAAATCCTTAAAGTCACGGTATAATGGGTACATTTACCTTATTAGATTCAATACTTTTCATCATAATATGTGGACTTCATTTTAGAAATGAATTCTTGGACTTAGCTGGTTTTGAAAATAACATTTTTTTTAAATACATTTTTTATTAATGTTCGTTAAGAAAACTTTTTTTTTTTATTATCTTTGTTACTAAAAGTTGGGAAATATCTCAAAAAAACATTTTCCTGAAATATCTCCGATTTTTTTTTTTTTTTTTTTTCTCAATTTTATACAAAATATTCCAGAAGCGATGGGAATATTTATATTACAATTAATGTACTGGAACCATACTTTTTTTGTCTTGTCTAAGAGCTCATTACAGATCTCCAAGATGACAACATCATTTGTGTTCTAAGCTCCAATGAAATGATAATGTTTGTAAAATTAGGAACGGAAAATTTAAATTCTTTCAAAACACAATCTTCTTATGTGTGAGACGTTTCAATACAATATTTTTGTTGTCTGAGTTAGAAAATTGTTATTCTAAACATACAGTTGAGTAACGACCGCTAAGTTAAGAAAACAAAAATAGATAAATATTTATTGCCACTTAATTTTAACTAATATATTAAAAATAATATAAAATATAATATAAAACCGTTCATAGATTTGTATTTAATATTAAATATATCTGGTCAAAAAATTACTTTTTTGTTCTCAATGCCTTTTTTAATACACCTTTTTCAGTCTTCTTATTGCAGAATTAACATCGGCTTATGTCCCAACGAAAATACTCAATTATTCATTAATAAATGATACTTTTGATTTTGTGATATAAGTTTTTCTTTGAATATTACTCAAGTTCCTTCGATATGATTTAATTTCTTTCTTTGTAATTTTCCATTATTTTTATAATTTCAGCAATTAAAAATGTTGCTTTTTCTTGTCTTCAGTTTGATGATCTTCTTGTTTTTTCCTACATATTTTTAGGTCAGGTGTCCTTGGAGGGTTCTGGATACACATATACAAAACAATTTCGTATCGATACATTCATTCTATCATACACAAAATTTTTACGTCATCAGCTATCGGTCAATAATTCGATGCGGAGTTTTCAACGGAATTTCATTTTTTCCGACCTCCAGATTCCAAATTTGAAAAAAAATGTCTGTCTGTGAACACATAACTTCCGATAGAATAAATATATTCTACACGAAATTTTATATGCGAATCCACAACTCTATAACGACGAAACCTATTGTTTATCAGCCAAATCGACCAAAGGAAAGGGGGGACCTAGGGGATGGCTTAACAGAAAAAATCTAATAACTGCCATTATAATGAATATATCGACACAACATTTAGTAAGAGGATTCAGAAGCCACTATGTAAGTTAAATATTGCGTTTTAGAACTAACTTAGCTTTAAGATTATTTCGTGGTGGGAAGTACATAGGCCGATGACTCACCAACTTTTTTTCTCTTCATTTATTGATTCAGGGGGTCGGAAAACATGAAACTTCACTGAAAACTTTATATAAGATAAGTTCCCCCCCGTATGACTTGGTAGGAAAGACAAAGAAACGAAGTAGGAGGAAGCGTGACGACCAGAGTTTTTGTGCTTGGATCTGCTTCGATAAAGTTGGCAAGCCACGAAACAAAGAACCTTTACCATTGGTTCCTTCTAATTCAGGTTAACAGAAATCTATCTAGTTATAATCAATGTATCGACACAAAAGTTCTTATGTAAATTCAAAACCCCATTAGGCCGACACTTTTTAATTTTCAAGGGGGCTCAATTCAAAAACCATAATGTCATGAATGTATCGGCACGAAATTCAGTAGGAGGATTTAGGAGCCCCTATGTAAGTCAACTGTTGAATATTAGCGCGAATGGTCGACTGACGGTGATTCACCGACTAATATTTTCTTAATTTTTGGAATCAGGTCGGAAACATCAAATTCCGTTGAAACTCATTCCGCATGGAATTTCTGGCCGATTACCTAACTTCCCCTTTAGCTGCGGAACTAAAACATTAATCAATGATGTAAATAAACAAGAGGTTTGTTAAATTGAGAGAACAACAGACTTACCGCAATCATCATTTGTTGCAAGTTCGGGTTCTTCTTTAATATAAACGTCTCCTTCTTCTTTGGTGTACATATTTCATTCTTCGGAATCTGTGGACAAAAAAAAAAAAAAAAATTAAAATTAAGCGTTGTTGAATTCACTGCAATTAAAACAAACCATCTGAAATTATCCTAAAACTATCAGCGCACACACATATATTCATGCATAACTTACAGAACCCACACTGTATCCCAGTTCACAGAGCAAGCGACGCCCTTCGTCGGTAAACGTTGTAGAGATTCTCAAAAGTGGATTTATACAAAACATAGATGTATCTATTTCAATGATTTTTTATTCATTTATGAATGCACTCCAAAGTTGAAAGTGGTTTTAATGAAGGTTTTCTATGTTATAGTTTTCATGTTATTCAGAGTTTAATGTTTAATATTTACTGTCATTTTTTGAAAAGTTATTTATATTTATAAAAGTGAGCAAAATTACTTACTTTTTTTTTTTTTTTTTTTTTTTTTTTTTTTTGCATTGGAGGGAGAAATGCTGTGACGCACATCCAGGGAAGGTAGCCCTGGATAGTGTGGGACTCGAGCCGATTCACCATACCCACTAAAACCCCCTCCTTGCCGATCCTGATTCCCTTCCGCGGAACTGACAGTCTGTCATTACTTCGCGGAAGGGAGGAAGGGTGGCTGGTAACGCCCCTTCTTCTGTTTTATTGCCGCTACTGTTCCTTGTCAGCCCTCTCCTGGAGGGCCAACCCGCCCATGATGAGTGCTGCAAAATCGCAGCCTTCATCCCACGACTCCTGGGAGCGCAGCATAGCGTCCACGTAACTGGTAGCAGTCAGTGGGGCGCCCATGCTGTACTCCAGATTTTTCCTTCCCTCCTCAAATCTGGGACATTTGAGGAGGACATGCTCCGCCGACTCCGTCTCACCAAGGCATGCGGGGCAGTCTGGTGTTGTTGCTGCCCCGATTTTGTGGAGGTACCCCCGGAACCCACCGTGTCCCATGAGTACCTGGGTGAGGTGGTAATTCACCTCCCCATGCTTTTATTTATTTATTTCTACAGGTGAACCCTATTATTACATAAAATAAAATGGTTTACAAATAACCTCATAAAATAACCTCATCATAAATAAAACAAAAAGTAAAATAAATTATTTTGATACAAATATAACAATTATTTTAAATTTACTTTAATTAACAAACATTCAAATATTTCTACAATTTGGTTATAAAATTAACAATATATTAATAATTATGGGTAGAATAAAAGAAAAACTGGTAAGTAATAGCTAGAAATAATAATAAATGAAGAATGTAAAAAACAAAACAACATAAATATATGAGTTGAGTACAACTATTATATCATTTAAAAAGGACTATTACGCTTTATAAATCCATTTTTAAAGAATTGAATTAATAGTATTAATATTGTCTATAAAAAAATCAAATTCATCAGAAATACTATTAGCAAGCCTTTGAAATCGATCTATGGGAGAATAGAACCCATAATCAGTGTAATGAAAATTAAGTGAGAAGGGGAGAAATGAACGACAAGTACGTGAGGGAATATTGAAATTTACAAGTGAAAGTAGATCCGAACAGTCAATTTTATTGTTTAACAATTTGGAAAAAAATGGTAAATTGACTTTGATTCGTCTTGACTCAAGAATGTCTAATTTAAGAGAAGAGAGAAAGATATTATAGTCGATATTACGTACAGATGATCCTGATTTAAATGCAACATATCGAATGAATTTTTGTTGTACTTTTTCAACAGTAAGAATATAGGTAACCTTATAAGGAGACCATATAGAGGAAGCAGACTCAACAAGAGAGCGGACAAATGAAGTAAAAAGAATTTTAGTTGTATTAATGGAAGAGAAATGTTTACTGTTCCCAAGAATAAAACCAAGCATTTTTAGTGAAGAACAAGTTATAATATGATATTTAAAAGTTAATTTTGTATCGAAAAATACACCAACATCATTCACAACTTCAGATCTAATTAATTGATGTCCAAGAAAATAGTTTGCAACCCAAGTGTGACGGGTGAGAATGAAGCCCAACGTCCACTTGACTGAAAAACCGAGCAACATGAAAAATGGACAACCAGATAACCTCAAAACGACTCCCGAATTCAGGTAACACAGATCAGCCTAACTCACCCCAACTAATGAGCCAGCCAAAGAGACCAACACCTCCAGAAGAGGGCACGGAGTTCCCAGCTCTCCCGGAGACAGCCATGCAGCTGGACGGCGGAGAGTCCTCGCCGGGGACCAGCCACACCCAGCCCAAGAGGAACAGGAACGCTATCCATTTCACTATACCCACGCACAACACATTCGCGCCACTCGCAGCACTCATCACCGACCAACACACTAACGATTTACAAAAAATATTGACAGACATTAAAAGTATCACAACCTCTCCCTTCGAAACAAAACAACGCCACAAAAAAATAAAAATATCCCTTATGACATCTGAAGAATTTAGGAAACTGACCAAATTTTACCAAACAAATAACGTAAAATACTAAACTTCCCTGAACCCTGAGGACAGGAAACTTTCCGTTGTTATTCGTGGGGTTCCATACTCCCTGACTGAAACCGAAATACAAGACGAACTAACCCCGACATACGCAGTCCTCAGTGTAACAAGACTACTGAACAAGGACAAAGGCCCCACTCCGCTGTGTGCTGTCTAGCTCCAGAAGAACCCGGAGAGGAAGGCAATTCTCCATTATCCCGTCTCTTTTACACTATAGCGACTGTCAAACCGCGTCAGAGGTCTCAACGCATTGTGTGGGTGAGCAGTGGGTGGGCGGTGGGTGAGCAGTGGTCAGTGGATGAGCAGTTGTTATTCGTGGGGTTCCATACTCCCTGACTGAAACTGAAATACAAGACGAACTAACCCCGACATACGCAGTGAAATGAAAAACCTTTTCTGAACGAAGGCTTTATTTGGCATATTGAAACGAGAATCAAACTGAATAAATATAAAAGTGTAACATATGATATAGTGGAGATCATATGGTATAATTTAAATTAAATCATCTCATTCTTCCTCGCTGGGAGCATCAGACGTAATCAGCCAGGTAGCTGGGAGGTCGGCGGGCCCTGGTAGAGCGCCTGAGGAGAGGCTGGTTAGCCTCGGGGAGCGGACTTGGGGGCTGCCTCCATGTGTCTTCAACAGGACTCCCCGCAGTCTCCAGCTCGCTCTGTGCTTGTTTAGAGTTCTCAGGGAATGCTTCCGTCGGTCCAGCTGGAGCCAAGTCCCGGATTGATATAGTAGACTCGGTGCCGTTGGGCAACCTAACATGCGCATAGTCCTGGTTGGCTTCTATGAGATGCGCTTCTTCAACCAGTGGTTCGTACTTGCTTGCTCTAGCATGCTTTCTTATAAGTACGGGACCAGGTGAGCTTAGCCAGGAGGGTAGCGATACCCAGTAGTACGACTTACGTTGATGTCTGAACATGCGCTCATGAGGGGTTTCATTAGTCGCTGTGCAGAGGAGGGAGCGAATGGAATGAAGCGACTCTGATAGGACTGATTCCCACCAGTCCACATTCAGCCTTTTGGAACGGAGAGCTAGGGTCATCGTCTTCCAAATTATGCCGTTGTACCTTTGGACCTGGCCGTTGCCTTGAGGGTTGTAGGGTGTTGTGCGGCTAGTGGCTATTCCTTGGCGGTGAAGGAAGTTTTTCACATCTTGTGACATGAAGGAGGTCCCTCGGTCAGTATGCACATACGATGGGAAACCAAAAATGGAGAACAATTGTTGCAGGTTTTTTATTACAGTGGAGGCTGTCATATCAGCACAGGCGAAGGCAAACGGGAACCGTGAAAACTCATCTATCACCGTCAGGGTGTAGCGAGGTAGATGGCAAAGGGCCCTTGAAATCTATGTTGAGGCGCTCGAACGGAGCGGTGGCCTTGATTAGCTTGCCTTCATTCTTGTAGAATTGGGGCTTCAGCTCCACACATTGAGGGCATGTAGCTGTCAACCTTTTGACATCGTCCACCGAATATGGTAGGTTCTTAGTTCGCACCCAATGGTAGAATCGGGTGACACCCGGGTGACACAATTCGACATGTAGATTGTACAAATTCTTGCCGCCTAATCCCTCTAGTGTAGAGCACACCCTAGACAAAGCATCCGCTGCCTAGTTATCTTTCCCCGGGCGGTATATAATGTCAAATTTGAAAGGGGAGAGCTCCAGTCTCCATCGGGATATCTTTTCGTTCTTTATTTTACTAGAGTGCTTCATGTCAAACATGAAAGCGACAGACCGCTGATCAGTAATAAGTTTAAAATGTCGACCCATAAGTTAATGTCTCCACTTGCGTAAAGCCTTAATGATGGCATAGGCTTCTTTTTCTACCGCCGAGTGATGCTGCTCACAGTTAGACAAAGTCCTGGAGAAGAACGCCACTGGCCTATCGGATTGCGACAAGGTAGCCCCAATAGCAAAATTGGAGGCGTCAGTTTCGACAATAAGCGTAGTGTTCTCACCAATAGTACTCACAGTCGATTTTCCTATATCTTGTTTCCGGGCTTCGAAATTACTCAGAACATCATGAGGCATGGGAAACGTTTTACACTGAGCGAGGGGTCGTATCTTTTCGGAAAACCCTTTGATCCATTTCGAATAATGAGAAAACATACCCATGGCCCTGCGAAGAGTAGCGGCATCCCGTGGGGGTGGAAGGTCGAGAAGCGGTCCAAGCCGCTCAGGGTCCGGCTTGATACATCTGTTAGAAACAGTATAACCTAGAATGTTTATTGCGCGCGCTGAGAACTTACATTTGTCCCTGTTCAGAGTAAGATTGTATTTTTCAGCTACTTCTAAGAATTTTCTTAAATTGGAGTCGTGCTCCTCCTGACTCTTCCCGCAGACAGTCAGGTCATCCAAATAAGCAAAAGTGGCTTCCAAGCCCTCGGCGCGGATTATGTTATCGATAGCTTGCTGAAAAAACGCAACCCCATTCGTCACACCAAAGGGTATCCTTCGGAACTGATACAACCTCCCACAAGCCTCAAAGGCGGTGTACTTCTTTTCACACTCCTGGATTGGGATTTGATGGTAGGCGGAACGGAGATCAATTGAACTGAAAACCTCATAGTTTGATACTGCTTGCACCAAATCCTCAATCCGGGGAAGGGGAAACGCATTGAGGAGGGTATATCGGTTTATTGTCTGAGAATAGTCGATCACCATCCGCTTTTTGTGATTCATGCTAGAGGTGACCAAAACTTGGGCTCGCCACGGAGACTGACTCTCCTCTATTATACCGTCTTCTAAGAGTTTGGTGATTTCCCGCCTAACAAATTCAGCATCTTCTCTAGTGAGTCTACGAGATTTTGTGGCGATAGGTCTGCAATCAGACACCAGATTGGCAAACAATGAGACTGGAGGCACACTGGCAGCTGTTAGACTGCAGATAGAGAGAGGTTCTTTAGGACCCCCGAAGTTAACCTCAACCTTGGCGTGGAGCTGCAGAATGTCATGCCCAACAATCACATCAGCACATAAGCCTTCGAGAACGGATAGACTTACATTCATATGTAAATGACCCATGAGTGAAAGATTGACCCTGCATGTCCCCTTAACAGAGGATTTCAATGAGGAAGCGGCCATGGAAACAGTACCCTGAGCAGGAAAAACGCGAAGTTTGTGCGATGTTACGTACCTTCTGCTGATGAAGCTCTCTGAGCTACCGATATCCACCACCGCATCAGCCAGTTGATCATCCACCTTGACTCTCACAGTTGACTTCAGAAGAGAGGAAGGAGCAGCAGCCAGGGTGGAAGCAACTACATTTCCAGGTCGATCGGAAGATTTGCATACCGCCGCATAATGCCCCCGTTTGTCGCATTTATGGCAGGTAACATTCTTTGCTGGACATTTCACGCGGGGATGCCTGCCTCGCCCACAAAAAAAGCATTTGGGTGCAGTAGCAGCCGAGGTGGGCGACCCATCTTCTTGGGACTCCTCGGAAAGGTCATCTTTGGATAATTTATTTATAATGGGGCCAGAAGAAGCGTATACATCGACTTGCTGCTGAGCCATCTCTAATGACAGGGCCTGTCGAATAGCATCTTCGAGCGAGAGGGAAAAATTCTCGAGAAGGCGTTGTCGGACATGAGGTGACAATAGCCCACTGATAAAAGAGTCACGAATATATTCGTTTCTATTCTGCTCAGCAGAGACTGCTCTGAAATTACAGTCTTTGCTAAGCAGAAATAGTTCTTGAGAATATTGGTTAATGTCCTCACCTGTTAACTGCCGTCGAGTGGCTAGGACATGCCTCGCAAATATCTCATTGCGGGGCTTCACGTAAAGCGCCTGAAGGATAGCGATGGCCCGGTCGTACTGCTCACTCTCGCTCGGGGAGATGTAATTGATGAGCAGCTCCAGCTTCTAATCTTCCTCCACCTTCAAGGCCTTCACGAAGCTCTGCAACGTCCGGAACCAATGAGTCCACTTTTGAGCTGCAGCGGCTTCATTAGGGACGAGTTGGAGACGTTCCGGGCGAAATAATTTTTCCATAGTTTTCAATATGCCAAATAAATTGAAATGAAAAACCTTTTCTGAACGAAGGCTTTATTTGGCATATTGAAACGAGAATCAAACTGAATAAATATAAAAGTGTAACATATGATATAGTGGAGATCATATGATATAATTTAAATTAAATCATCTCACGCAGTCCTCAGTGTAACAAGACTACTGAACAAGGACAAAGGCCCCACTCCGCTGTGTGCTAGCTCCAGAACACCCCTGAGAGGAAGGCAATTCTCCATTATCCCGTCTCTTTTACACTATAGCGACTGTCAAACCGCGTCAGAGGTCCCAACGCATTGTGTAGCGCACGAATTACCAGCGAGTGGGACATAGCAACAACTTCTGCCTCCTTGACAACTTGCCCATCATGCACAACTGTGGTGGAAGCCACCCCGCCAATTATAGAGACTGTGAAACCTTCTTAAAACTTCAATCACGAATCACCCACAGAAAACACATGCCAACACACAATCATGACACAACAAATGCAAATCTAGCTTAGACTTACTTCCCAACCAGTCTCAGAAAATCCTCCACACTCACAGGAAAACACCCCCTCTGAAGCTAAATCAAACCCTTGGAGACCCCAGAAAGCACCCCTCATCAGCCTAACCTCAAAAAAGAAGACCCCTCATTAGACCTATTTGACAAACCTACTAATAAGTTTAAATAAACCTTTCATTCTCAAATTAAATACTTCATTTCCTACTACTCAATAACAAACTTTCTTCTAATTATGGCGAGATCTAACTCTACAGTTGATCAAAATTTAACAATCCTAAATTGGAACGCAAATGGGTTGAAAGCATAGCAGCAGTCTTTCAGTAACTTCCTAACACGACACAACATAGACATAGTTTGCATAATAGAAACACTCTTCAAAGCGACAGACACATTCAGACACATGTTTGATATTAAAGGAGATGCTATTTATTCCTAAGATGCCCCGAACCAGGAAAATTCACTTTCTTCGGACTGAAGTAGCTTGAGATACTCAAACACGGCACCAAAGCGGGTTGCTAAAGTGTGACACCAACAAAAACTAAGAAAAGTTTTTTAAAGCCACAAATTAATAACATTTGCGTTAGGCCTAATATCCAGGAAACCCACGGAGATATTCGATCTCGGGTAAAAAAATACTAATTTACCTTGAAAAATATGGGACCAATTTGAAATAAGCATGTTGAGATCAAAATAATGTATACCTGATGCTTGAAAAAGAAAACAATAATGAAAATTGACATTTAGATTCTTTGGCAGAAACATTAAGTACACATCCATTACTAATATTTTCATAATTCACATAATTTTAGATGAACCGCGCTGATCTTATAAAGTGGCGATACCCTGAAAATAACTTACGAGATAGAGAGACAGGTTTCTTCTTCCTCTTGTTTTATGTCCATCCCTTCTCCATGCCCTGTCAACATGAATAATAGTGTAAAAAGATACTATACGACATAAAATAACAACTATTAACTAGAAAATAGATGAACAAGTGGGTGAATATTTTAAAATACAAAATATTTTCGAGAGGTAATTATTTTTTTAAAGTTTCATTGGAGCCATCTCAAGATTTAAACAGCTGAGACGAGGCTGAGTTAAGAAACATTCGCATCAAGATACACTAAGGTCGGAAATAGCACTTAGAGAGTGGATCATGAACAACTCTCTATTTGAGGGGACAATAGGTACATTCAGAGAAACCATAGAGATCCAGGACTAAAGAGGCACTCGGTTAGACATATTCACATCTGCTAACCAAACCTTGCACTAAAACAATAACTCAAGTCAAACAATAAGTCAAGTTAACAGATATGTAACAAACACAATATTATAAAATGTGGATATTCCTAGATTTGTTTGAGGCCTCTACAATTACCTCTACAAGTTCAGAATCGAATGTAATGCTATAGTCGATAGTAATAAAGAGATATTAGGAATATCCATATATCTATGTATATAATAAAAATGAATGGCTAAATTTGCTAAGTGCAAAACTCGAGAACGGCTGGACCAATTCGGCTAATTTTTTTTTCAAATATTTGTTGAAGTCCGAGGAAGGTTCTTATGAAGAGAGTTCCTAGCTGTCAACTGGAGGGGGGGGGGGGGGGGGGACTTGTAAGGGGAGCTTAAGCATAAAAATTGCTTTAGCGCATTAACAGATGGACGGATTATCATGAAATTTCACATGTACTATTCTTAAAAGTATAGTTAAAAAATAGGCTATGTGGCGTTCCTAAATTTTGAACGGGAGGGGGGGTTGTAAGGGGGGCCTAAATATAAAGATAGTTCTGGCATTAACGGATGCTCGGATTGTCATGGAAGTTTATACAGTGGCTCAAAAAAGTATAGGCAATTTTATTTTTGTAGGTTTTAATCTTATAACAAAATAGAGAACAAAACAAAAAGCTTTTTAAAAGAAAACATTTATTATGAGAAAGACTTGAACAATAGTAGTTTAGAAAAAAAAAACATTGCAACAAATCAATATGGAAAAATGGGAAAAAACAGCATCAAAAAAGTATAGGCAATTGCCTGAAATACCAATTAACTACTTCAATTATAATTATTATTCCAATTTTAAGCAAAATTAATATTTTGTATGCATCCCTTTGGCTTCTATTATGGCATTAAGCCTTCTAGGCATTAAGGAAACTAAATTTGTATTGGTGTCGGTCGATATCTTTTGCCACATCCAGCAGTACTTTTTTGAGCTCATTTTTTGAAGAAATTTTGCTCTTACGGATCGCTGATCCCAGGTGACTTATCGAGCGATTGGTGAAAAGTTAAAATTAAGCTTATTTACTGTGAGAACAATTATTAAAAATTTTGAAAACACTGGGTCTCTTGAAAATAGGAAACGAAGTGGACGCCCAAGGATATTCACAGCCAGGGAAACACGAGAAATCGTAAAAAGGTAAAAAAAATCCATTTATAAGTGGACCAGACTTGACGTTAGATGTGGCAAATTGTGTAGACAAGTCTTTCTGTGTCCAAACAGTACGAAATGTTCTTCACTAGCCATTATTAGGCTTAATAGTAACACTTTCAGTAATTATAACAGTTTAATACTAAATCAGTTTTATATCACCTGGAGGACAAAAATTACTTACTGTTTGGGTAGCTTCAACAAAAAAACGGTTTTACTGAGACACTAAACAAAACACTTGGCTATTACCTCCACAGTTCAGAAGCAGGGTGGGAAATACAATGAGTAATGACAGGAAAGCAGAAAAATCACTAGGCAGCGCTAAAATCGCATGGGTCCAGGGTACAGCACCTTCCCCTATACACATGTACCCGTCAAATAAGGTAACTAGTAATTTCGCGTAAAGCCCGCATTTACTGAAATGAATACAAAGTTACCAAAGGGTCTAACCGGATAAGAGTGCGAAAACTGCCCCCAACGATTTTCGAATGGGCGATTGACCCATTGATTGAAAAAGAAAATATATATATATAAATACGACTTATAGTGAGTAGGCTCGAGCTTGTAGATCCGCACGGGTCCAAGGTCTGGCATACACTGGAGAGGAGTGTTGGGTGATGTCACATACCCATGTTTGAGCAGTACGTTTAAGGAGGGGTCTAGCCGGATAAGAGTGCGAAAACTGCCCCAAACGATTTTCGAATGGGCGATTGACCGACAGTTTGCACATGTAAAAAAACATTTTTCCTGAAAATTTCAGCTCCCAACTCCCATTATTCGATGAGAAAAAAAATAAAAAGGCAATTTTGATTTTTTTTTTTTTCTTTCAGGTTGTTGCAAGTATGCAACTGTCGATTTTTTTTTAAGTTCTTATGCTTCAAATACACCTCTATAGTATTTTTTTATTATCTGCCGATTTAAATTAGATTTTTCATCGAATTAAAAAAAAATCCAAAATAGATTTTTTGAATGTTATTTTTGAGTGACACTCACCAAATTTTCACAGAATATGTGTTTTTTATATCCAAATATTCCCTAATTTTTTCAAATTTTTTGGTGTGGTGCAACAATGTTAAAAAAAAATAAAAAATAATTGTTTTCGGTTATTTCCGTTTATATCTACGTATATGATATTATGAATTTTTATTAAAATAATGTTGTAAAATATACAAATTTTTTATTTTTGCAAAATACAATATATAGCAGTAATTTTTTGAACGGTTGTTAACAGTAGGTACTATTTTTTTCAACTTAATTTTATGAAGAATGTTTTTTTAATTAGATTTTTGCCGTGGTCGGAAATCGAACCGCCCTAACCGCCTTCACGAGAAATCACTCACTCCCCCCACTTCCATCTAATCATCATCCATGCAGTTAAGTGATGGAACGCTTCACGTAAAACCTTTCCTTTCATTGCTTCGAACCTCTGAAGTCAACAAATGGAAAATAAATAAAACTCCGTGGGGCTGAACAAGGGTACAGTTTGTATTATAAACATGTTGAACTTCCATTTAGTATTTGTTAGGTCGTGGATGAAGATGGTAGCAATACCGAAAGTGCTCTCACAGATGTGTTACATATTTTGTGAAATAGACAATATTTTTTAAAAAAACATAAGTTTTTCTTTACATTTTTAAAAATAAATTGACGTTTGTCAGTCTGTGTATATTTATCATTTAGGATAGGAAAGCGAATGGCGCTTCAACTGTTTTTTGGGGTTCAGCAGAAGAGTGGGGATGCAAACCCACAAATAACGTCCTCAGTGCTATCTATCAGAATTTCCTCTGATTGTCATGGTTGACTTTAGTATGTATATATATTTTGTTATATTATGACTGACTTGCTCTCATTTGTCAATTATAAGTTCTATGTTTTCTGTTTTCTTTGTATTAATCTGAATTAAATTTTTGCATTTATCAGCCATAAAAATCATAAATTTTGAAACAGAGGAAATACGTGTAACAATAATCTCAGTGTTGTTATTAAAAATAACATTTTCATTATTTTGTATAAAATTATTATTCATTGATTGAACGTATGTAATATAATAACTCGTGTTATTTTTATACTAATTCAGATTTAAGAAAATTATTTTATAATATATTTTCATTAATATTTTAGAATGTCAGCTACTTCCGGAAAGTGCATCAATTGTGATGTTTTTTAAGAAAAACAACAGGATGTAAAAAATTATCTCTACGCAATTTGATGCAGACGCTTTAGCAAAAAAAAGTGGGAATAAAAAAAAATCGACAGTTGCATACTTGCAACAACCGGAAAGAAAAAAAAAATCAAAATTGCCTTTTTATTTTTTTTCTCATCGCATAATGGGAGTTGGGAGCTGAAATTTTCAGGAAAAATGTTTTTTTACATGTGCAAACTGTCGGTTAATCGCCCATTCGAAAATCGTTGGGGGCAGTTTTCGCACTCTTATCCGGCTAGACCCTTTACCTGCATTTTTACGACATTTTAAGTTACAGAGTTTGATGCACAGGTTATAATAGTCTGTCTTTAGTTTCTTTGCACTTTAAATGAAATAGACGACGATAAAAAAACTAGAATTTTATAGGGCCACTTCTGGTGGATAAGGTCTGACATAAATGTCGGAAATGCAAGTGAAACTAGATTTTTAATTAATTATATTATATGCTGGCTTTTACTTGAAGCTGAGGAAAAACATCGAGAGGACGAGAATAATATCGCAGATACGGCTGTGTAGAGAAAGTCTGGCTAGAGTGTCCTACCTGTTGAGCAGGGAGGACAGCTGAGATGTCTGTAACGGAGACCGAGCTGGCGTCATCCACCACTTCCAGCCTTCAGCCAATTAAGAAAAAAGTAACCGGGAGAAACATTGACAGCCCACAACCTCACAAGACCCTTTGCAACAATAATAAGCCCAATACATGCTCTACATAGTAATGGCGTTGAAAATTAAAGGACCAAAAATAGAAAACAGTTTTACAAGAATTATATTTATTTGTTAACTAGCAGTAATACCCGGCGTTGCCCGGGCAACTGTGACTTTTCTCCTAATACCTCTCATTCGAATCCTATTCAATTCTTCTGTGAAATCTTCATCTTGTGAAATAGACAATATTTTTTTTTTAAACATACGTTTTTCTTTATTTTCTATTAAGTGTTTCAAAATATCTCGGCTAAAAATGTTAAGTTCCCTTAGAAAGTTAAAGTATGGAGTATAACTGGGTAAGTATGAAAGTACATAATTGGTTCAATATGAAAAGATTCATGTGAAATTGACAGGGCGTAGCCAGGATTTTGAGCAGGGGGGAGGGTCGCCCCCACTCTTCGCCTGGTTGGCGGGCTGAGATGTCTATGAATCCACTCCCAAACGATTTTAAATAAAACGCAACTTTCAAAGACCAATATCTCGGAAACTATTGCTCGTACAAGAAAACTAAAAATACCGGAAAACTAGTTTTTTTTGTGAAGAATATGAAAATCTTAATTAAAAATTTGTAAAAATTAAATTTTTTTACGATTTAATTTCACTGAGGTGTGGTGTCAATGTTTAAGCCTATTTCTGATTCGTGTTCTTATACCCTATTTTTAAATTGTCTCCCAGTTTGACTTACATAACCAAATTACATATTAAATCTAAAAACCGTATAGAAATTTGAAGAATAAGATTTAGCCCGAAAGAAATCTAGCCAAGTCACTTCGGTCAGATGTTTTAATCGAGAAGATAAAAAATAAATTTGAGCACGTCGTCCTTCGGATTGGAATTTAAGCCATGATCGAGGGCCTTTCAGGTACTCGATAATGAGTCGTATGTTATGTATCAGAACCTGGGTAGGTGAAATTTAATTTAGGTTAAAAGTAACTTTGAGCACGTCGTCCTTCGGATTGGACTTTCCCAATACATCTGAATCTTTCTTTGGTTGACCATCTTCGTTTCTGGATGCTGCATATCTACCTACATTGCTGTATTAATTTGTTTTTCAGAACATATGTCAAAACGGTCTCTCAAAGCCCATTTATATTCCACATTTCTTCCTTGATAATTTTAGTTGGAACGAAACGGTAACCTATTTTATCTTACATATGGAGTCTATCGAGCTCAGGATCGCCTCTTAGAAATCTAGCCAAGGCACTTAGGTCAGATGGTGTAATCGATAAGATCAAAATAAATATGAGCACGTCGTCCTTCGGATTGGACTTTAGGGCCTTTTCGTATGTCAGGTGCTCGATAATAAGTCGTATGTTATGTATCTAAACCTGGGTAGGTGACATTTCACTTAGGTTAAAAATAACTTTGAGCACGTCGTCCTTCGGATGGGACTTTCCCGATATATCTGAATCTGTCTATCAGTTTTAACTAATATTAAGCCTATAAACCGTTAAAAAGCCAGAAATTTGAAGAAGGGGATTTAGCCCGACTTATTTCGAATAACATTTTTATTTCGATTTTTGTGTAGGATTCAGATATCCCGGTTGTTCTCTATCAGTTTTAACAAATAATAAATCTAAAAACCGTTAAAAAGCGAGAAATTTGAAGAATGGAGTTTACCGAGCTCAGGATGACCTCTTAGAAAACTAGCCAAGGCACTTAGGTCAGATGTTTTAATCGAGAAGATAAAAATAAATTTGAGCACGTCGTCCTTCGGATTGGACTTTAAGCGATGATCGAGGGCCTTTGCGTATGTCAGGTACTCGATAATGAGTCGTATGTTATGTATCTAAACCTGGGTAGGTGAAATTTCACTTAGGTTAAAAATAACTGTGAGCACGTCGTCCTTCGGATTGGAATTTAAGCCATGATCGAGGGCCTTTCAGGTACTCGATAATGAGTCGTATGTTATGTATCTGAACCTGGGTAGGTGAAATTTAACTTAGGTTAAAAATAACTTTGAGCACGTCGTCCTTCGGATTGGACTTTCCCGATACATCTGAATCTTTCTTTGGTTGACCATCTTCGTTTCTGGATGCTGCATATCTACCTACATTGCTGTATTAATTTGTTTTTCGGAAAATATGTCAAAACGGTCCCTCAAAGCCCATTTATATTCCACATTTCTTCCTTGATAATTTTAGTTGGAACGAAACGGTAACCTATTTTATCTTACATATGGAGTCTATCGAGCTCAGGATCGCCTCTTAGAAATCTAGCCAAGGCACTTAGGTCAGATGGTGTAATCGATAAGATCAAAATAAATATGAGCACGTCGTCCTTCGGATTGGACTTTAGGGCCTTTTCGTATGTCAGGTGCTCGATAATAAGTCGTATGTTATGCATCTAAACCTGGGTAGGTGACATTTCACTTAGGTTAAAAATAACTTTGAGCACGTCGTCCTTCGGATGGGACTTTCCCGATATATCTGAATCTGTCTATCAGTTTTAACTAATATTAAGCCTATAAACCGTTAAAAAGCCAGAAATTTGAAGAAGGGGATTTAGCCCGACTTATTTCGAATAACATTTTTATTTCGATTTTTGTGTAGGATTCAGATATCCCGGTTGTTCTCTATCAGTTTTAACAAATAATAAATCTAAATTAAGCCATGATCGAGGGCCTTTTCGTATGTCAGGTGCTCGATAATAAGTCGTATGTTATGTATCTAAACCTGGGTAGGTGACATTTCACTTAGGTTAAAAATAACTTTGAGCACGTCGTCCTTCGGATGGGACTTTCCCGATATATCTGAATCTGTCTATCAGTTTTAACTAATATTAAGCCTATAAACCGTTAAAAAGCCAGAAATTTGAAGAAGGGGATTTAGCTCGACTTATTTCGAATAACATTTTTATTTCGATTTTTGTGTAGGATTCAGATATCCCGGTTGTTCTCTATCAGTTTTAACAAATAATAAATCTAAAAACCGTTAAAAAGCGAGAAATTTGAAGAATGGAGTTTACCGAGCTCAGGATGACCTCTTAGAAAACTAGCCAAGGCACTTAGGTCAGATGTTTTAATCGAGAAGATAAAAATAAATTTGAGCACGTCGTCCTTCGGATTGGACTTTAAGCGATGATCGAGGGCCTTTGCGTATGTCAGGTACTCGATAATGAGTCGTATGTTATGTATCTAAACCTGGGTAGGTGAAATTTCACTTAGGTTAAAAATAACTGTGAGCACGTCGTCCTTCGGATTGGAATTTAAGCCATGATCGAGGGCCTTTCAGGTACTCGATAATGAGTCGTATGTTATGTATCTGAACCTGGGTAGGTGAAATTTAACTTAGGTTAAAAATAACTTTGAGCACGTCGTCCTTCGGATTGGACTTTCCCGATACATCTGAATCTTTCTTTGGTTGACCATCTTCGTTTCTGGATGCTGCATATCTACCTACATTGCTGTATTAATTTGTTTTTCGGAAAATATGTCAAAACGGTCCCTCAAAGCCCATTTATATTCCACATTTCTTCCTTGATAATTTTAGTTGGAACGAAACGGTAACCTATTTTATCTTACATATGGAGTCTATCGAGCTCAGGATCGCCTCTTAGAAATCTAGCCAAGGCACTTAGGTCAGATGGTGTAATCGATAAGATCAAAATAAATTTGAGCACGTCGTCCTTCGGATTGGACTTTCCCCATGCATCTGAATCTTTCTTTGGTTGACCATCTTCGTTTCTGGATGCTGCGTATCTACCAACATTGCTGTATTAATTTGTTTTTAGAAAATATGTCAAAACGGTCCCTCAAACCCCACTTATATTCCACATAGCAGTAATACCCGGCGTTGCCCGGGGAACTTTGACTTTTCTCCTAATATCTCTCGTTCGAATCCATTTCAATTCTTCAACAGTACATTCATGATGTTATAATTTTCAATTATTCATACGGAATAACGCTTATAGTCCTTCAACGGCAGACATTCCAGTTAGTAAGTTTTTAGGATTCCTGGGCACCATGGCTAGTACGCGCCATTCAATGGCGGAAACCACAGCTAGTGAATACTTAGCATCACTGGACGTCCTAGCCAGTGCGTACTTCAGAACGCTTGTGACCACAGCTAGTATGTGATTTGCAACGGCGGACCCCACAGCTAGTACGTAGTTAGAAACGCTGGGCACCACAGCAACCCCACCTCCCGTTCAAATTTTTGAGATGTCACATAGTGTATTTTTCTATTTCGCCTTTAAAAATTCTACATGTGAAATTCCATGACAATTGGATCATCCGTGACCGGTCACTATCTTCATATTTAGGCCTACCCCCACAACTCCCCTCACGTTCACGATTTTGTGTCATCACACACCTTATTTTTTATTTGGCCTTTAAGAATACTACATATGAAATTCCATGACAATCCGATCATCCGTTAATGACTTAGCACTATCTTTATATTTAGGCCCCCCTCACAACCCCCCCTACCGTTCAAAGTTTATGAACGCCACATAGCCTATTTTTTAACTTGGCTTTTAAGAATTCTACATGTGAAATTTCATGATAATCCGTCCATCCGTTAATGCGCTAGAGGAATTTTTGTGTTTAGCCCTCCCCCCCCCCTCCCCTCCAGTTGACCGCTAGGAACTCTCTTCATAAGAACCTTCCTCGGACTTCAACGAATATTTGAAAAAAAAATTAGCCGAATTGGTCGAGCCGTTCTCGAGTTTTGCGCTTAGCAAAATTAGCGAGTCATTTTTATTATATAGATATGGATTAAGAGCTATGTTTTATTTCTTTGTATTTTATTATTCTGTTTTTATTTTTTTAATGTTCAAAAATGTATATATGAGGCCGAACCCCTTGCCTAAAGATGTATTTCCTAAGGGCTAATAAAGAAATTGAATTGAATTCTGGCTTTATGTGAAATCACAAGAAAGATGTGTCAAATGCAGTAACTTTGAATACTGTAGTTACATTATCTGACTGATGATAAAATGCATTCACCTGAAATGATGTAAAAAAATTAGATAATTTGTAAAATGAAATAAGATAATTTTTAATTGATCACAATATATGCCGACTTTTTATGAAATGTTGAGTTACTTTATCTGACTGATGATAAAATGAGTTCACCTGAAATGATGTCAGAACATGCACGACGTAGTCAGAACCAGTTGAGCGTTCAAACAAGTTTGATTTTTTCGTGCGACCTGCGTCTGTTTTGCGTGTTTTCGTGCGTTGAATTTTGAGTGATTTAGTTATTTCACCATGGATAACGATAAATTGATAAGTCTTGTGTACGGGAACAGGTGTTTGTGGGATATGAGAGACAAAAATTATCATAACAGAGGTATTTCTCGGCAAATGTGGGAGAAAGTTGCTACAGAACTCAACCCTACCAGTAAGTACAATTTTTTATTTTGATGTGGGGTTCGATGTGTCGTCTCTACTAAAAAATAACTGGTTCACATGCTCTGTTTTTCCAATAATTAACAACAATAACTTTATTAAAGGACTTTCAAGAAAAATAAATCATTAAGTTTGTCCATCTTAGCTGGGCGGCAGAAACGTACTATCAGAATATCAGAAAACGCGCACAGTGTAACCGCCTTGTTCGGACGAGGATTGCGGTGAGGGTTATGTTCTCGAGTATAATGACTTGTAAATGAGGTATATATAAATATAGATTTTATGTGTTCTACAACGCTAGACGGATCTACTTTATTATTGACAATTTTGTTCTTCGTTTATCTTGTAACTGATTTATGCACGTTTTAGAAGCACAACAGTATATCAGTCCATCATTAATATTGAATGTATCTTTAAAAAATCGGGTGCGTGCAACTCCGATGCGTAGCGAAATGAGCGTGACAACGTCTGAGATGCGAGATAGCGAAAGTGTCAACATCGCCTCTGAAGATGTTAGCAATACCGAAAGTACTCCCATATATATATATTTGGTGAAATAGACAATATATATATATATTTTTTAAGCATACATTTTTCTTTATTTTTTATTAAGTGTTTCAAAATATCTCGGCTAAAAATGAAGTTCCCTTAGAAAGTTAAAGTATGGAGTATAACTGGGGAAGTATAAGAGTACATAATTGGTTCAATATGAAAAGATACATGTGAAATTGACAGGGGCGTAGCCAGGATATTGAGCAGGGGGGGGGGGGGGGGGGGTGGCCCCCACTCTTCGCCCGGTCTGCGGGCTGAGATGTCTATGAATCCACTCCCAATTGATTTTAGATGAAACTCAACTTTCAAAGACCAATCTCGGAAACTATTGCTCATACAAGAAAACTAAAAATACCGGAAAACCTAGTTTTTTCCGGAAGAATCTGAAAATCCCAATTAAAAATTTGTAAAAATTAAATTTTTTTCGATTTAATTTCACTGAGGTGTGTTGTGTCAATGTTTAAGCCTATTTCTGAAACGTGTTCTTTTACCCTATTTTAAAATTGTCACCCAGTTTGACTTACATAACCAAATTACAACAACTACATTTTAGATAGTAAACCGGTCGACCTTAGCGACTTTTATACCATTTAATGTTTTAAAGAGGATAAAATTCTCTACAATTTGCATTCCCACAAGTTGTTTGTAGAATGAATAGTGAGCTCGATACAGCTTCCCAAACATTGACAATTTCAATCTATTCATGTCCCCCAACCCCCTCCTCCGCATCCTTCCCCTTCTCTTGCCTCCACCCCCCTGATCATCACACTCACTGTTCTCTCCTGACTATTGCAGTTCTAGAGATAATTATTAAACTTCACAATACATTCTATCCTCATGATTTACCGACAAAGAAGCTATAAAACGCTCACCATAAGACGCTCCAACAAGTACTGGTCCGGTCAAACCATTGAGCAAACAAACACTAATGAAGAATATGAATGCCCGTGGAGGTGTAACACGTCACGTGGGAGCGGGATTTCAGAGTGTTTTGGCAAAATGGGCTCTGGCCATGGTATTCATGCAGAATTTTTCTCATGATGTGGTATACATTATGAAACATCAGAGGAACATGTGGATATGCGATGTTCTCGTGTGGACCGAGACGCTGGTGACTCCAATAAATTGCGGGAGTGGCTTTTACAACAACCCGCCTTGCATAATGTCATTAAGCAGTGGTATTGTTGGAGGAGTAGACGTCAACTGTCATTTGGCTCAAGAGGTTGGCATGGAAAGGGTTTCACAAATGGTCGATCATGGTAATTTCAAGAAGATGGCGTTTAAAAGGAAAGAGAAAATTGTAACCTTGTAACAACAGTTTTTCACAAACGAACTTGCGCCCCACCCTATGTCTCTTTTCACCGAAGAAGGCATGAGGAAAGGCACTTAATCATCATTGTATACGGCTTTCAACCCCCTAGACTACAATGAAATGACAGGGGAAATACATTTTGCTGTTGTAGATGGAGGATACCACCTACATAAAGTCATTTGCCCTTGCAATGCTTCCTTAGCCAAGAGTTATTCTTCATATCTGATAAGAAATTACGGACCCAAGGCTGTGGTTGTATTTGATGGATATCTTGCACATACTGGCACAAAGAGATCTGAGCGATTGCGGCGCATGAAGTAATCTTCGAGAAGCATGATCAATCAAGTTGCTCAAAAAAAGTTTTTGGTAAATGACCATAACAAGAGTCGTGATCAAACTGCTTAAAACAGATTTTGAAGAGTGACATTGAAGTCAAGAGGATGCTGACTTACTAATCGTAAACACTGCCATTTCAAAGGCCAAGGAACATGAAAATGTTTTCACAGTTGGGGAGGATATCGATCTGCTAGTGCTGCTGACAGGGTTAGGACAGTCATACAGCAACTTGTTCTTTCTCAAGCCTGGGAAAGGAGTGCTGAGGATGTGTTCTACTCGACTAAATCATGTAGGTTCGGTCCATGCAGTTAGTGGATGTGATACCACATCGGCCATCTTTGGTGAAAGATGAAATTGTGCAAAATTGTCGACAAATCTCCTGAAATGAAGGAAGTATTTATGGATCCAAAAAGCAGTCATGACGACATAGCTGAAGCTGGGAAAGGAGCCTGGGAAAGGAGTGCTGAGGATGTGTTCTACTCGACTAAATCATGTAGGTTCGGTCCATGCAGTTAGTGGATGTGATACCACATCGGCCATCTTTGGTGAAAGATGAAATTGTGCAAAATTGTCGACAAATCTCCTGAAATGAAGGAAGTATTTATGGATCCAAAAAGCAGTCATGACGACATAGCTGAAGCTGGAGAGCAGATTCTGAAAACCTTTTACCCAGGCGACATCACCCCAGACCAATCCTTGGACACTTTACGATTTAACTTGTTCGCAAAATCAGTGTCTAACAGACGAATCAATGTCGCACGACTACCACCTACTTGCGATGCTGCACGATACCATTCCTACGGCTTTCATCAAATTCAAAGTTGGTGGGGTAACTAGATCAACCCAAAGGAGTGGGGTTGGGCGAGCAGCAGGGAAGGTCTGATGCCTGTTCAAACAACAAGAGATCCAGCGCCCGAGTCTCTTCTTAACAGTGTGTTGTGCTCTTGCAAAATAGGGTGCACTAGAGCCTGCTCTTTCAATGCTCCAGCATTTGTAAGCACAGAAGTGGCATGATGTGCGAAAATTCTGTACCAATTTCGTCTTTGGATGAAAGCGAAGATTACGAGGACCTGTTCCACCAGCTTTTGGTGCCCGAAACGAAGGCCTTGATAACGAAAGCGTATTTCTACCTCCAAACAAAGAACGTGAAGAAGAACCTGGGCCTTCGAAACGTAATCGAAGAAGGTAATGGAATTAATGTTATTTCTAACCAATTTGTATGTTTCTCTCCTATGATTCTGTTACCTACCAAAATGTTGTTACTTTCAAAGTGCAAATTTTTAATATGAAACCAGCATGTTCAATTTCGTTGTTATTCATGACAATCATGTTAACTATTTTATTTACTGATTTATCACTGATGAATGATGAATAATTATTACTGATTTATTCTACTAACCATTTCATGTTATTTGCTTTACTTGTTTTTTATTAACAATATACCTTTTGTACACTGATATCTAGAGTTGTTGCTTATAACCTATCACCCCAATGTTTTTGTTCATTCAAATATTGCTTCTTTGTCTGCAAATCATCAGGATAGAATGTATTGTCAAGTTTAATAATTATCTCTAGAACTGCAATAGTCAGGAGAGAAGAGTGAGTGTGATGGTCAGGGGGGCGGAGGCGAGAGAGGGGGAAGGAGGCGGAGGAGGGGGTTGGGGGAACATGAATAGATTGAAATTGTCAATGTTTGGGAAGCTGTAGCGCGCTCACTATTCATTCTACAAACAAGTTGTGTGAATGCAAATTGTAGAGAATGTTATCCTCTCTAAAATATTAAATGGGGAAAAAGTCGCTAAAGTCGACAGTTTTTGAGATATTTCGAAAACAACTGAAAACGTTGTAAAATTTCTTGGTCTTTCGGCTGCCAAAAATTGTCCCGAGGTCGGTTTTGTTAGCAAATTCTGTTTTTTCCATCTTGGTACCAACATACACAAATCAAAAAAAAAACCTACGGACTAATAGAAGGTTATGTAAGTCAGAACGAACGGGAAGAGAACGGATAGATAAGAGATTCTCAATTCAAAAATTCCAATAACTGCCGATGTAATGAATGTATCAACATCAAATTTCGTATTTAAAATTAAAATCCAATGAGGACATATCCTGTCAAATTTCAGTGATATCGGCTGAGGGGAGAGGGTAGTTCCGGGGTGGGGGCTCATTTCAAAAATCCCAATAACTGCCCATGTAATGAATGTATCAATACAAAATTCAGTATGAGGATTAAGGAGCCCCTATGTAAGTCAACTGTTGAATATTAGCACAAACGGTCGACTGATTTTGGAGGGAAGCGAAAAGTTAATTGATTAATTCGTTGTGGGGAAGTACATTGTCGGAGATTCACTGTCGTCTTCTTTAACGTTATATTGGAATAGAAGATGAAAACTTAATAAGAAAATAGAAAGAAAGGTTTCAATATATTTTTGGGGATTATCCTTGGAACATTGTTGTCAGAGTCAGGAAGTGTGCAAGTCAATGGTAACATCTTGTAATGAATGACGTTGATGGTGTCCAACATGGGTCCTCTTCCACCAGACCTAAACAACAAAACAACAAAGTCGCCGGTGAATCACCGACAATGTACTACCCCACCACGAATTAATCAGTTACGTTTTCGCTCAACCTCCAAAACCAACCTCATTTGGGCGATATGTATTTGAATTGCATAGTCCCTACTGAATCCTGATACTAAGTTTTATGTCGATACATTAATTACCTACATCGGCAGTTGTCAGTTTATGTGAGTCGAGCCCCCTTCTCTGATACACTCCTTCCCTTTAACCGGTTTCGCGGAAAATTAATAGGTGCATTGCTTATGTGGTTTTGAATTTAAATATAAAATTTCATGTTGCTATGTTCTGTGGTAAATTTTATAATATATAATTATAAATAAATTAATAATGATGAAATAATAATAATATAAACAATAAATTACCACATTTCCTGTAGAAATTGTATCTCTGGTCTTTTACTAAATTTTGATTTCTAAAGTAATTTTCGAAAAGGGCCTTAAAAATATATAATATATAACATTTTTAAGAAAGTTAACGTAATTTAAAAAAATTTCAATTAACAAACTTTTCATTTGGATTTCTAAAGAGATGCCATACATCATATATATAAAGCTGAAAATGTCTGTGCCTTGTACCGCTATAACTCACCAACGGCTTCATGCATTTCATTAATTGTTTTTTTAATTTGTTCGTCATCGTCTGTGGAAGGTTACAGACGTATTAGTACCTCAATATCTGGTCCATCCCAGCATCCACCCACGCAATCTTTGTAACTCAAAAACCACTGCAATGATTAATGAGGAATCTTTTTGAATAGATAAGTTTTATCTACCGGAAGGTTAAGGTCTATTTTTTAATCAACCCCTGGTCCATCCCAGCATCCACTCACGCAATCTTTGTAACTCGAAAACCATTGCAACGATTAATGAGAAATCTTTTTGAATAAATTAGTTTTAGCTCCAGAATGGTTGAAGTCTATGTTTTAATCAACCTGGTGGTCACAAGCGTTCTCAAGTACGCACTGGCTAGGACGTCCACTGATGCTAAGTATTCACTAGCTGTGGTTTCCGCCGTTGAATGGCGCGTACTAGCCATGGTGCCCAGGGGTCCTAAAAACTTACTAGCTGGAATGTCTGCCGTTGAAGGACTATAAGCGTTATTCCGTATGAATAATTGAAAATTATAACATCATGAATGTACTATTGAAGAATTGAAATGGATTCGAACGAGAGATATTATGAGAAAAGTCAAAGTCTCCCCGGGCAACGCCGGGTATTACTGCTAGTTTTATTATAAAATCAAAAGAAAAAAAAGATTTCTTCCTTGACAAATTTTCCTTCATGCCAAACGGTAGCTTATTTTATCTTACGTATGGAGTCTATCGAGCTCAAGATGGACACTTGGAAATCTAGCCAAGGCACATAGGTCAGATGTTTTAATCGGGAAGTTAAAAATAACCTTGAGCACGTCGTCCTTCTGATCGCTGTCCCTCGTAATTGAAGCCCGGGAATGAATCACGGTAACTAAGCATCTAACTTATTTAAACCTGGCTAAGTGAAATTTCACTTAGGTTAAAAATAACTTTGAGCACGTCGTCCTTCGGTTGGGACTTTCCCGATATATCTGAATCTGTCTGTGGTTGACCATCTTCGTTTCTGGTTGCTACCTATTTATCAACATTGCTCTCTTAATGTGTTTTTCAGAAAATATGTGAAAACACTACCTCAAAGCCCCACCTGTATTCTAGCCGAGGCACTTAGGTCAGCTATTTTAATCGGGAAGTTAAAATAACCTTGAGCACGTCGTCTTTCGGGTGGGACTAAGTGATCATCCAGGGCCTTTTCGAATGTCAGGTACTCGTTAATGAGTCGTATCTAATGTAACTAAACCTAGGTAGGTGAAATTTCACTTAGGTTAAAAATAACCTTGAGCATGTCGTGCTTCGGATGGGACTAAGTGATGATCCAGGGCCTTTTCGAATGTCAGGTACTCGTTAATGAGTTGTATCTAATGTAACTAAACCTGGGTAGGTGAAATTTCACTTAGGTTAAAAATAACCTTGAGCACGTCGTCCTTCGGGTGGGACTAAGTGATGATCCCGGGCCTTTTCGAATGTCAGGTACTCGTTAATGAGTCGTATCTAACGTCACTAAACCGGGGTAGGTGAAATTTCACTTAGGTTGAAAATAACCTTGAGCATGTCGTCCTTCGGATGGGACTTTCCCGATATATCTGAATCTGTCTGTGGTTGACCATCCTCGTTTCTGGTTGCTGCCTATCGACCGATTTTGCTCTCTTAATGAGTTTTTCAGAAAATATGTCAAAACAGTACCACAATATTTTCAATATTTCTTTCTTGACAATTTTAGTTCGAACCAAATGGAAACTTATTTTATCTTCCATGTGGTGTCAATAATCTCAGGATCATGAGTCGGATATCTGGACAGGGCTCTTAGTTTTGTTAACTGAGAAATGAAATAAAAAATGTTGAGCACGTCGTCCCTCGGACCGGACTTAAATGATGGTGACGAACTTGTTAGACGTCAAGTACTCGTTAAAGACTCTTAGTCAAAGTAACTGGGAAGGGATAAAAACTTGAGCACGCTGTCCCTCGTAGTTGAAGTCCGGGCATGAATCTAAATAACTAAGTTACTAACTTACGGTTATCTATCATCGTTTTTGGTCATTAGCTGTCCACCAACATTGCTGCCTTAATCTTGAGCACCTCGTCCTTCGGATGGAATGGTAGGCGATGGTCCAGGACTTTTCGATTGCAGGTACTCGATAATTAGTCGTACGTTATGTAACTAAACTTGGGTAGGTAACATTTCGGTCTGCCGCTGTACAGCCAATTGGGAAGGGATAAGAGCGTTTGATGCTTAGGTCCCTAGGTGTACACAACAACCCTCCCAATATATCTAAATCTGTGTATGGTTGACTATCATCGTTTCTGGTTGCTGCCTATCTGTCGACATTGCTGTCCTAAGGGGCCGTTCACAAACTACGTCACGCAATTTTGAGGTGTTTTTAACCTCCTCCCTCCCCCTTGTCACAATTGGTCACATTTATTTTTTAACCCCCCCTAAAAGTGACGTCATTTTTTCATGACCCCCCCCCCCCCCCCCCAATTTAAACTGAAATTTTTTTTTTAAAGAAAAGTACTAAATTGTATAAAAATAATAAATCTTCAATTTATCATAAATACAACTTCAATTTATCATAAATACAACTTCAATTTATCATAAATACCACTTCAATTTATCATAAATACAACTTCAATTTATCATAAATACAACTTCAATTTATCATAAATACAACATACATATTATATTCATCTGTATTCATAAATTAAATAAAAGAACAGCGATTTAAGTATTTAACATTTCGATTATTCAAGCGAGATAATCCATATCATGAAAAAAGACTGAGCAATATTACGATTCCTCCCAATGATTATGATTGGTATTTCAGATTGACCACTGTCAGAAGGTTCAGGTATTTCCCTATTACTATCTATCATGTCGTCATCGAACCACTCGGCTTCTTGATCCTCGATGTATTTTATGATGGCCAACATTTCTCGTTGACGTCAAGCTGCAACCCGAATCGGTCTAACTTTAACTACCGGTGCCTCCGTGTTGCACTGTTTCGAGTGACGTTTTAAATATGTCAAAGACCCCAAGTATACGCCACACTTTTTGCGAGTCTTCCGCTTTATGTCTCCTTGCACAGATGGGCATCCTATATCATAAGGAACTTCCTTGTGCTCCTTGAAAACTTCAGGGTACAAAGTTTTTTGCAATGTCAAATTCAGGAAAAGTCGAGAAAATTCTCCGTTTTCTGAATTGACCGAAAGACTGTCGCCGTCAGGTTACCTTTTGTCGGTATAAAAAATTACTGTTTTGTTGACGCACATCGAAATATAACGTATGTTGAATATATGTACAATATTTTATAAATAAAATGTATTTTATTTAAATATGTTATTTTACTTTAATAACCTGAATTTATTAACATACTAACGTTAAAAAAAATTCCATGAAATTAATTTTTAGAAAATTTTCTACGCTCTTATTTTAAAGTGTAATAATAAACGTGACGTCATTTTTTTGTTTAGTCCCCCCCTCCCCACCGTCACAATCATCACATAAGTTATACCCCCCCCCACCCGGCGTGTGACGTAGTTTGTGAACAGCCCCTAATGTGTTTTCCAGAAAAAGTGTGAAAACAGTAGCACAAAGCCCACCTGTATTCTATATTTCTGTCTTGACAATATTAATGAAATCTGACATTATTGCAGAGATATTGTGAAATAATTCAAATGGACTTGAAAAATAAAATAAAACTTGTTTATTTAATATATTGTCTAATTTCACTAACTATATCTAGTTATATATTGTCTAATTTCACTAACTATATATAGTTAGTGAAATTAGACAATATATTAAATAAACAAGTTTTATTTTATTTTTCAAGTCCAATTGACAATATTAGTTCAAACCAAATAAACATTTATTTTATCTTTCATGTGGTGTCTAATGAGCTCAGGATCGCGAGTTGGAAATCTAGACTTAATTGTTTTAATTGGGAAGTGGAAAATAACCTTGAGCACGTCGTCCTTCGGACCAAACATTAAGCAATAGTGACGAACTATTTAGCTGTTAGGTACTTTAAAGACCCTTAGCCAAGGTAACTGGCCTCGAACCTCCTGTCCTTTGTAGTTGAAGCCCCACGAATGAGTTCCTTCTAGACATACTGTCACTCCCCTCAGTCATAGTGCAGTAGGTCAACTGTATCGGGCCAAGGTTGTCACAAGTCCCACATACTGATCAACAAATCACATTGTCAACTGATTTCGTGTCAATATATTCATTAGTTCGGGTGCAGTTATTGGGATTTTTGTGCTAAGCCCCACTTTCCTTGGCTGAAAATCAAACAGATGCCTCTCCTATGGGATTCTGGAAACTTATATAAAATTTCCTGTCGACATATATTTTCTATAGAGAGTCATCCTGTTTAGAAAAACATTTTTTCTCATTTTTGGAAACAGGGCGTCGGAAAATATGATATTCTTGTGAAAACTCAACATCGAACTTCTGACAATACATAACTTCCCCTATACCCCTATACGCCAATAGATTGGCGAAGAATTGAACACAACTTAAAATATAATTTAAAACTGTATTGTGTTTATTACTATTATTATTTCCTGAGCTCAAGATCCCGGGTTTGAAATCCGACCTAGCCCTTAGCTTTTATATCTGAGAGATGAAGAAACTTTGAGCACGCCGTCCTTCGGATGTGACAAGCTATGTCCTGAACTTGTAAGATGTCAAGTACTTCTTAAAGATCTCTCTCTACCCTAGGTGAGTAAAAATTTAGGATTCCCATAGTAGAACCGGGCCCATCCACCAGCACTCTGGTAGTAGGCGATATGACCTCGAAGTAAGACTTGAAGAACGGAAATAAATATTATTATTAAAAAATAAGTAAAACTTCCTGTCTGTCTGTCTGTTATTTTGTATGTGAACATGATAATTCCCGATAGAATATATAGGTACATAAGTTAAGTTCTTTTCTACACCGACACTGTTTTTAAAAACAATTTATTTTATCCAAACAACAGATAATGTTCACTTATCTAATATGGAAATAATCGGTTAGAAATTAATTCAATCAGTAGACTCTACCATAGAACCACCAAAAGAAACTCACTCTCAGACTTCTCTACAAGAAATCTCACATAGAACTGATTCTATCTAATACAAGTACAAGTAGAGAGTGGGACATTACGTTACTAAATCTGATGTATATGTGTCTCACCTCCAAGTAATAAAAAAATATAATAATATGCTAAATTCTACACATAACATATATATTAATTATATATTCTATCGGGAATTATCATGTTCACATACTATGTATATGAGAGAACTTTATAAGGTAACCAGAACCCCGTAAGATTTTCAGCCAAATGGCCAAAGGAATGAGGGGGGATTAGAGAAGGGGCTTAACACAAAGGCCCGTAGCTGCCGATGTAATTAATATATCCACTCGGAAAGTTATATGAGGATTCATAAGTCCTTGAGTTAGACATCAGACAAGTTCAGCCTAATCGGTGGATTGGTTTCAGTTGAAGAGAAAAAACTCAATTGATTATTTCAGAGTAGGGAAGTACATTGACTACTTTTTTTTTTGATCCTCAGAGATCAAGCGGATTATCCGCTTCCGTGTAACGTAATTAAAGTTCATTTTAATAAGGTTATAATCACTGGACGTCTCAAATATTATCAGGTCATGGTGATTTCAACTTTGCTTGCAATAGAACAAACCGCAATAATAAAATATTCTTGTATCTTGTAACTCTTCACAACATAAAAAGAAATCTCAGGTCATGTAATGTCAGAAAACTAGATTTTTGTGATATGACGTTGGAAGAGAGCGACAGCAGCGCTGACCCTCGGCAGAAACCGTCCCTTCTCCCTACTCCCCCCTGACCCTCCACCTTCCCTCTAAAGAAACTAAGTACCCATTTTTTCTAATTTAAACGTTTTTTCTCCGATATTTCGACAAATAAATGTTTCCAGATCATGTCCGTTTACTTCCATGTAATATATGTATACATATACTATTACTTTACTTTTGTTTACTTCCCTATACATATAATATATGTATACATAATAATATGTACTAAAAATTTTGTAATCGTGTGAACATCAGAGATCAATTGCATGCGTGTGTTTATGTGAGAGCTCAAACGCTTTGACCTGACATCGTACAGGCTCGGGACCATCGCTTAACATCCCATCCGAAGGACAGAGTGCTTAAGTTTATTTTACCTCGCAGATGAATGACATTACTCAAAAAATTTCTGAATGATTCTGGAACTCTTTTGCGAAGCTCAATCTTTTTTTTATATTTTTTTCACTCACAAACGGTTTTTGGTACTCTCCCATTATATCCTGCTTCTTTTAGAATTCTTCGAACATTTTGTGGGTGAACTTTCTTTCCCGTTTCTCTGTATACCTCGGCGACGATCTGAGGTGCACTCCTCGAGGGCTTGTTTTTAATTTTCCGGACAACGCTACACCTTTCTCGGTCGTTTAATACTCTTGGACGGCCAGAGGAAGATTTCAAGTCTATCCGATCCTCGTGCTTATACCTTCGAATTACATCGGCTACGGTGCTTTTACTCCAGCCTACCATACCACCGATTTTGCGGACACTTAATCCTTTTTCATAATTAAAAATTATTATCTGTTGAACTTCAAAAGATGTTCGACCCATCTTGACAGCAGGAAATACAAATAACTACTGAATGCAGTAATAGAAGTATATAAACACACTTCATTTGTTCGGTATTAGCGGTTGGTTGAGAAGGGATTAAAGTTTACAAAACAAACAACAGGTGTCCAGAAAATTTTGTTACGTGAATTTCTTGTCTTCAATTATTAATGCAAAAGTTCCTATTAGCTGTAAATGTTTAATTAATTGTTTTACGGAGTTTTGAAATGATTGATGATCTCGAAATTTAAAACTTTGCTTGAATTAAATATTTTGCCATATAACTATGTGTAACTGCAAAAGAAAAACAAAATTATAAATTGTCCGAAAATTTTTGTTACTGATTGTAGTTGCCTGTGAGTGGACCTATTTAAAGTTTTTATTTATTGCCGTATTTTATTACGGCCCTCCTTCTTTTTTTTTGGTTTTCTCGAACTCCTTTTTTTGAACTTGCTATCTGCCAGTGTCCCCGTTCAGCTTGGTCTTCGTTCGTCCAACGAGCTTCGTTCTTCTGATCTCACCGTTCTTCGGGTTCCATCATCCTTCGAAGATCATCATTTTTGTTTGAACTTTAATTTCACTATTTTCACCACTCTGTTGTTGTCAACACAAGGAAATTTATCATTTTTAACGTGAGCTCACGTTAATATTTTCAGTTTTAATTACATATGGGGTATTCAAACATTGTTTCTTACGGAACTACTTTCGATGTACCAAGTCCACAGTCGATTATATTTTTTATTATATTACTTTCAGTGATTATTTTTTAACAATATAAATTTATGTATAGATACCTTTCTTTTTGTTTTAAGAATTGATATTCTGTTTGTTTTTATTATAGATCCGATATGTCCGATAATATATAATAATTATTTACCCAATTTTTTTTTACATGTTTTGATAAGAATTTATTTTTAAACTCAAGTTAATTTTTAGTTTAGTTTTGATTAACAAGATCTATTCTTTTTTTGCGTCATTGAATATACATATACCTATATATATTTTTTACATTGTTCTCAGTATTATAATATTATTATTTTGTTCACCTTTATTTTTGTTCTCCGTTTCCCTATCATGTGCTTGTCCAATAATTAGGAAGCTCCGGCGAAATTAAATTTTTTTTTAGGATTTCCCTATTCCTTTTGAATAGGGAGCCTTGAACTATTCATCTACTCTTCAATTCCTAAATGTTGCCTAAAGCCTCGTTTATACGAGGCCAGTAGGGAGACAAGTAACTTGCTCCGTCTGAACAGTCACTTGTAGATTGTTTGGTGGCCAAGTCAACTTGGCGTGCAACTTGTCAGGCAAGGCAAGTTAATTGGCCGGGGTTCTATTTTGGGGCAGCTTGCCTTCCCCCTCCACTGCGAGCAAGTAACCTGCCTGACAAGGGCAACTGTACCTGCTCAGTGTAAACAACTACTTGGTCAGTCTGCCAGCATCATTTGGCAAGTGTCATCAGTTCTGTGTATTTGTGTGATTCTTATCTATTTATCGTCATTTGAATTTAGTTTACGTTTACTTTCATTCAATAAAAAAGTGTAAGATGTCGCATCTCAAGTGGAATGAACAGATGACAAGTTTCACTTTTGAACATATGGTTTCTCTCATCACAGTATCACGCCGTTGTATCTCATTTCTAATGAGACAGTGCAATTCATCAAACAAATCTGGCGTTATTCTCAGTAACGCCTTGTATTCACTTGGGTCTTCCGAACGAAGTTCTTTCAACAGCATTGCCGATCCTCCATGGGTAGCTCTTCTACCGATCCATCCTCTTTGCCATACCTTCTGATTATTACACCGTTCAAGATAACTTTCGATTTCCTCCTCAAGATAAGTACTTAACACTCCCGAAACATCTTTAATTGCCCTTTTACAGCGCTTCTTCCTTTCCACCTTTCCCATTTTACACACCCAACTTGGCACTTAACTTGCAACTGACTGAAACACGTGTGGAACACAACTTGCCATTGCACTGCCAGACTCTACTTGGAGGAAGTAACTTGGACCAAGTTACTTTCCTCCCAACTGGCCTCGTGTAAACGAGGCTTAACGACGTTAAAATGGGTCAAGCAGACATTTTTACTTTCCCAGCTTTACCAAGTAGGTATAGAGGAAGTTATGTAATCGGTCTCATGTTCCATGTTCTTCATAGAAACTTCATGCCCTCACCCCCTCATTCCAAAAATGAAAAACGTCGTCAGTGAATTATCGGCAATGTCCTTCCCGAACACGAATTATTCAATTAAGGTTTCGCTCTCCCTCCAAAACCAATCGTCTATTGTGACTAAAATTCAATAGTTTACTTACATATAGGTTTGTGAATCCTCTTATTAAATTTTGTGTCGATACATTCATTACATTGGCAGTTGTTAGAGTTTTTGTTTTTCTTTTTTGGATTCAAATGTGAAAACTCAACTTCGAATTCCTGATCGGTTACATAATTTCTTCTAGACTTCGTATAACTGGGAAAGTACCTAGTATGAAACTTTAATTAAATAAATATAAAAACAACTTGCTATTGAATGAGAAATGATACAAAATTTAAAAAAAAATCAAAATGAAACGTTTCTCAATTGAAACAAAAATCATTTCCAACTCACTTTAAAACTGTATTTGGTTACGAAATGAAGATATATGAAAAAATACACTCCAAATATCCAAGGAGAAACGATAACGCTGAAGTTTGAATTTGAAGGATCCCGTATTCTACATTCCTTCTTTGTCTGTTTTGGTTAAATGCAACCAGAACAAATCGTCTCCTTCACTTATGCTTGTATATCATCTTATCTGGTTGAAGCCTCTATTTCCGCATTAATGACTAAAATTAAAGACTAAAAACGCTATATCGAAACTTAAACGTTAAGTTTCTGCTCTCCTGCTAAACTCTCGAAATCTTTATTTGCTGGAACATACCTTCAGTTGTTTCTCTTTTGAGGGTCTTTGAACCCCCGCATTTGTGACTCACATGTCAGTTTTCGCTCTCCCTCTAAATCTTCAGTTTCTTTATCTGGTGGACTATTGGCTTCTGTTTTTGCACTTTTGAGGGTTCTCCGATCTGTGATATTGAGGCTAAACTCCTCCTGGCTCCTACCTCATTTGAGGGTTCCAAACCCTGTCCAGAACCTTTCTCCAGGTCTGAAATCGTGGGTGAATCCGAGGCTGGGTCTGGAAGTGTGGGCCCGGATTCTTGTCTGGAATCTATATGCTAGCTTAACATTTTTGGTTATATTTGTTTACTAGCATAAATATGGACATGGGGTGCCCTCAGATTTCCCAGCCATTACTGGGGGGATGTGCACAATGATGCGCCTTTACGGCTAGCCGGAAGCTGTGCTTACAAGAAAACATTAATAACAAGAAACACTTTATTAGAAACTGCAATGTTTTGTTATTAATTTGGTTATAATTATTTATTAAAAACTTTTGAAAGATTTTCTCTCTCTTCTTTCTTTCAAAAAAAGAAACAGCTCAACAACTCTTGATTAAGACTATTGAAGGGGGGGGAAGGTGAAAGTGACATCACTTTAAAGGCAATTGCAACTTTTAGTATGTCTCTAAAATCATGTAATTTAATTAGAAGTAGTAACTTTAATTTGTCTCTTTGAAAGTACTTGCCATAATATTTTTTGCGATTAAACGGTTCGTTGCATCTTCGTCATTCTTGACAACACTGGTTTGAAACCTAGTAGAAACCTTCCCAGTAAAGTGCGCTCTTATTCTACGGTTTTGATTTGCGTCGATGTTATTTGATCCAAAAACGTTGTTCTTACGTTTTTGTTAATTGATTAGAGGACTGGTTATGAGAAACTGCCTTTTTGATACTTTATCTGATAATTTTATAAAGCGTATGAGATTACTATTAAATTCTAGCTTCTTGTTATGGGCAGTTATTCCCTAAACAGTGTTTTCATTTGAAGTATCTAATTTCAATGTTTATTTAGAAACTTCATGTAGACAAATTATGCTAGATATTAATTCCATACTTAATATTCTGTCTGATTTAGGTTAATATGAATTTTGACGTTGTAATCCCAGTGTAAAAAGAAGACCTTCTAAATGTTGAACACGGGCAGTCAAACTGGAATTAGACGATGCCTGGGGAAAAATAAAAGGTGAGCTGATCCATATATTTCTTTCTAATATTCAGTTTTTCTGTTAGGCTTAAATTAGTTTTTGCGATAAGCCTAAATCATGATGAAGTTATCTACCCAATGATGGTTATTCTCACTACATTTCATCGGATTTCCATTAATAGAGTTATTCAGTAAAAATTGCCTCATACTCAAGTAAAACTCAATGTAATTGATAAATAAATGTTGGCAATGGTCACTTTGTCGGTACGTTTTAGCCAGGATAAACTTTTTATCATAAGACTAAAATATAAATGGTATATTGGATATTATGATTGACATAAATATTTAGACACGAAAAAATAAGTTTTTAAGATGTCTGAATGAGCGAAATCTCTGACCAATGTGTAAAAAATAAATATATTTGGGAGAACTTAAGGCCTAGAAAGTGTTGATTATCAACCACATTTTACTATTATTTAACATATTGGACTATAAATCTCCTTAGATATGAGTACAACTTCATAATATTGGTATAGATAATAAGTGTTGTTTGTTAGGGTTATTAGATTTGCGGCGTCACATCCATGACTCTCTCTAGAGAGGACTCTGTCTCCAAGCAGCTCACGTTGAATACACTCAAAATGAATATCTACTCTTTGTCAATGTTCATCAAAACCTATGAGGACAAACTGACTGCATATTCGGACAACTTCATTGGAGACACTTATATATATATAGAGAGATTATATATATATAGAGACACTTATAATATATCTCATTTCAGTTTAATAATTTATGTAATTACGGTCATTCAAATGTCACATCTAACGGTGTAATTCTAAAAAAAATCTCTCAAAAGGGAAATTTTTCCGGAGACTATTTTTATTTTTTAAGAATGGTAATGAAATTAAAAAAACACTTTTGTAGATTCTCGATTTATTTCAAATCTGTAGAAGGAATCTGGAGGGGAGAAGTTTCTCTCGAATTGAAGAGTTGATGGTCGAAAATAATTGAAGGCGTTTTCCCTTGCGGAAACGTAACTCATCTGGTGAGGTCGGTCATCTTAGTGAATGTTCCCATGTTTTATATCACAAAATCTCTTTAAAAAACGTTTCTCTTGAGTTAGTACACTAAAGACTATGTTCTTATTCATTTTGTAGAAGACGAAAGGACGGACGAACAAAGTAAGTAAGTCTTCCAGAGAGGATGGTAGCTGGGACTGGAGCTATAGCAAGCAGTCTGCATTCTGTACCCTCTGCGGGATAGTGGAGGAGAACCTAGATCGGCTGTGGGAGCCTCACATCGCAGAGCAGACCTCTGTATGGTCAGTTGTACCTTTCAAACATTACATTAGTTTGTTACAAATAGTTGGAGCACTAGCAGGCAGTCTGCATTCTGTACTCTCTGTGGGATAGTGGAGGAGAACCTAGATCGGCTGTGGGTGCCTCCCATCGCAGAGCAGACCTTCGTATGATGAGTTGTATCTTTAAACATTACATTAGTTTGTTACAAATAGTTGGAGCTCTAGCAAGCAGTCTGCATTCTGTACCCTCTATGGGAGTGGGATAGTGGAGGAGAACCTAGATCGGCTGTGGGAGCCTCCCATCGCAGAGCAGACAGACCTTCGTGTGGTGAGTTGTACCTTTCAAACATTACATTAGTTTGTTACAAATAGTTGGAGCGGACAAGTCCAGGCAGTACGTCACATCGTGTGGCACCACTCACCTCCACGCTGCAGTAGCCCAGACAACGGGATCGCTAATCTCTCACCGCAGAGGTTGAGAGAGCTAAATGTGATTGGTCTGAGATCGGGCTCCCCTCCCCATGTATACTTTACCTTAGATGATTCCAGAAGTACTTTTCAATAATTTCGAGACAGAGAGGTGTGTCACATAACATTGCTGACATGTTCTCAGCCATAGTAAAGCTAACGCCCATCAAGTTTGAGCCAAATCGGAAAATATATTTTTTACTTCCCCAGTTGTACGTAGTGTAGGGGAAGTTATGTAATCGAGCAAAAATTCGATGCGGAGTTTTTAACAGAATTTCATGTTTTCCGACCTCCTGATTCCAATAATGGAAAACAAAACGCTGTCTGTGACTGAGCATCTGATAACACGATAAATTTGTATCGACACGAAATTTGATATATGTGTCCAGAGCTCAAAATTCAAAGTCCTACAGGGACGACACATGTTGATTTTCAGCGGAATCAGCTGAAGGAGTGGATGGATCAGAGGGGGGTAATGAATGAGTCGAGACAACATATTATGAGGATTCAGAAGCCACTTTATACGTCAAATATTGAGTTTTTAGCCCTTGAGGTCTATTGACTTTGAAGGGATACAGAAAACATATTAGATTAATCCTTGCTGGGGAGGTACATAGACGGTGATTCACCGGTGACTTTTTTAAGGTGGCTCTCTTGACGTGACTCATATGTAAGATTTAATTTATTTAATTGCCTCTCTGGAAGTTTTCCACAGTTAAATTGATCCTCAATCAAACCTGGTAAACCTGCACATGAGCCCTCCTCTTACCGCCCCATTAGCCTCCTTTCTGTCCTTTCAAAACCTTTCTAAAAAGATAATCTATTATCAATAGTAAATTCTTAAAATTTAATCCCCAACCATCAATTTGGCTTTCGGGAATCACATTCTACCATCCACCAGTGTCACCGCGTGGTAGATTAGATTGCCACCAGTTTAGAAAAAAAAAAAATATTGCGCTGGGGTTTTTCTCGACGTCGAACAGGCGTTCGATCGAGTCTGGCACCCAGGCTTGCTCTATAAACTCCGCATACAACTCCCATTCACGTACCACCTCATATTAAAATTGTTTTTACATGACAGATTCTCGCAAGTTTCCTAGGAAAACACCCTATCATTTTTCATCCCGGTGAAAGCTGGCGTGCCACAGGGCAGTGCACTGAGTCCACTTCTTTACTCCCTCTATACATCCGACGTCCCTCAACATTCAGAAACTCTCTTAGCTACATACGCAGACGACACCGCCATTCTCACATCACACATTGACTCAAATCAAGCCTCAAGTAATCTTCAAAATCACTTAGATTTACTTTCGACCTGGGCCCAACGTTGGCGGATCAAATTCAACTACCACAAATCAGTACATGCTACATTCACACTCCGCCACAATAACTGCCCATCAGTCCACATAGATAATCACATTTTACCAACCTCAGAGACTGTCCGCTACCTTGGGCTGCACTTAGACAGACGACTAACGTGGAAAGATCACATCAGACTAAAACGAACAGAAATAAAAAGACGCTTCGGACTACTCAAATCATTAATTGGACGACGATCATCACTCTCATTAACTAACTAACTCACCATTTACAATTCGCTTCTCAAGCCGATATGGACATACGGCTTGTAACTCTGGGGATCTGCGGCCAAGTCCAATTTGAACCGGATTCAAGCCATGCAGTCCATCATCTTACGGCACATCACTAACGCACCATTCTACGTCACTAACAACACCCTTCATAACGACTTACAAGTGCCATTAGTTTCCACAGTTGTAACTGAGAGATACACAAACTTCCACGCCAAACTTGACAGTCACGCCAATCCTCTCATTCAAACTCTAGCTTCAAATACCCTGCCCAAAAACCCACCTCGCCGACTCAAACGAACATGGCAGCGTGTCTTGCTCGAGATGTAACCTGGCTGCTCTTCTAAACGCCACGCATCTCTGCATTGCAGTGATCTCACCAGAAAAAATCATTAATGGCAGTATTTATTTTGCCGTCATGATGCCTATGTAACATTCTCTATGTTATTAAATAAAATAAATAAATTTATTTAATAAATAATATTTTTAGACTTGTATACTTATTTTTTCATTACTCAACAAATGTTAGTTCATTATATCCGCCTACCTAATGAAAGAAGAAACATGAATGTGGGAGCTGAGTATCTAGGTGAAGGTAGGCTGCTCTCTGACTCACTATCCGCCCTCTCAGATCCTATGTTACATAAATATATTAACTCATTTCATATCTTCCGAGGTCGTCAACTTGTATTTTCCAAAAGGTTTAAACGCTGAATCGTTCTAATTGGAGTATTAAAGAATCCCTTCTTCCGGCAGTTCTTCCAGAGGTGTCTTCACCCCGAAATATTCTCAGTACGAAGACTCCTCACGCCGGAAGATATGAAGCGACATGGCAGAAGTATCCCAGAGGAGCCTAAGAAACAAATTAATGGTTATTTTAATAAATACATTAGGCGTGTGTTAATAACCCCCTCAGAGACGCCATGGCCACGGTGCTAGCCGTCCTGGTCAGCCAGTACAACCATGGACAGACCTTCATCGACAAAGCTATACAGGTAAATTGGACATTATGCACCCATTTTGGAAGATAATTGAATGAGCGAAGGGAGCATGCTACGAGTTTGTTTGTTTGCAACTTCTAAGTTGAGAACCGGGGACCTATTGTGAAAATAAATAAAGCAAACTTCTTCTTGAAATATTTTCTAACCCACAACCATTTTAAAAATTGTTCCCCTCAAAAAACAAAAAAAAAAATACACATTTGGCCTAATCATTCGATATTTAGCCATCATATAATAAGATATAAGTTTTACTAAATAACTGAATTTTATCTGAAAATCGTTTTAATGAATGATTACATTTCAGTTGATGAAACAGTACGAGCACACAGTGTCTGCTATTACGTGCACAGTGTTGCTGCTGGCGGTGGAGTACAAGTGTACGACCCTCCTGACCAAGCTACTTCGAGAACTGTCGGAGGCTGTTCGGGAGGAAGAGGTGCCAGGACTGGGGAAGGCAGGGGCTGCTCTCATCACTGCTATAGCTGAGAGCCATCCGGAGCTCCTCTTGTCCTCCGTCAACACCCTCTCCAGATGTCTTACCCATGAGGTGAGTTGCCTTCCCAGGATAGAGACTAGCCGGTGAAACGTGGCTGTTAGGGTGCAGCGTTGCAGCTCATCTCTGTTCAGTCTTCACTACTAGGGACACAAGAGGTGCCTGGACTGGGGAAGGCAGGGGCTGCTCTCATCACTGCCATAGCTGAGAGCCATCCGGAGCCCCTCTTGTCCTCAGTCAACACCCTCTCCAGATGTCTTACCCATGAGGTGAGTTGGCTTCCCAGGATAGAGACTAGCCGGTGAAACATGGCTGTTAGGGTGCAGCGTTGCAGCTCATCTCTGTTCAGTCTTCACTACTAGGGACACAAGAGGTGCCTGGACTGGGGAAGGCAGGGGCTGCTCTCATCACTGCCATAGCTGAGAGCCATCCGGAGCTCCTCTTGTCCTCCGTCAACACCCTCTCCAGATGTCTTACCCATGAGGTGAGTTGGCTTCCCAGGATAGAGACTAGCCGGTGAAACATGGCTGTTAGGGTGCAGCGTTGCAGCTCATCTCTGTTCAGTCTTCACTACTAGGGACACAAGCTAGGTAGTAGAGATATGGCGATATATCACGCCTCACCACGTTTGTAGACAAATAGTTGTTTTAGAGATGTTTTTGATTAGATTATATAAAATCTGTATTTTTGATGCAATCCAGGGAAAGGGTACAATAACAATAATTCGGAAATGCAAGTTTTCATGAAAGAAAAAGAATTAGGATGTTCGGATTAAAATCGAGTGAGTTAATTTTTTTTCAAAGGAGTTTTGAAATCACAGTGTTGAGAATAGTTTTTCTTTATTCTTGTATGTACAATAATTTTTTTTTAAACGTTCAAAACATGAATAAATTTGATATACTTGTACCGATACATAAAGGAGAGTAAAGTGTATAAAAATCTAGTTTTCGAACAATAATTCTATTAGTATAAACATTCTATATGTAACAGTATTTTTTAAATTTAAGAATACTTTAAATTGTATACTTGTAGCATTCCATGAATAATGAACTCTTTTGGTTTCTACAGCATAATGGTTAGTTATTATTGTTCATGCCCGGGCTTTAACTACGAGGTCACATCGCCTACTACCAGAGCAACGACGTCGTACAGACTCGGGACCATCGCTTAATGTCCCATTCGAAGCTCAGTTTTTTTTTACTTCCCAGATAAAAAAAACCTATGAGTCCTACCGGGTTTTGAATCCTATCATCTTGAGCACAGTAGGCAACCAAGCTACCTTTTTCCTACTGGCGCCTTCTTATTTAAAGTGTGCCTATATTTGTATGGTGCAGTATTGTTATTATTTGGTGTGATATCGGAAGTTGAGATTCTGGTGAGGTTACAAGGACGACAGTCACTGCCTCAGGTAATATCAGAATTGTATAAATATGCCAACTTAGCAAACAAATGTTACTATGGAACTTTACAAAGTTCATCAGTACATTGATGATGGCATAAGGCGAAACCGGTACACTATATATATATTTTATTTTTTTTCTGTGGAATTGGACAATTTATAGTTATTTTATTAGTTTTTCCATTGTATCAAAAGCAACAATGTTTTCGGACATTCATAGTTTTTTGATGATGTTGTGCAGAGCGAGTTCGAAATCTTCTGATTAACCTCTCTCAGAAGGGGAAGTCCCTGTACAACGTGATGCCGGATATCATCTCCCGTCTGTCCAGTGCTCAGAGGAAGGAGCCTCTCCCCTTGACCAGTTCTCCAGGATTCTCAAGTAAGTCTGGATACAAGAATCAAGGAGTTTCTGGTTCCATATCTAATTTTAAATAAATCTATTTAACATATTTTATTAAAGTAAAAGTACTAAAAACTATATCTATAACCTATACTAGAGGAGGTGCCACGAGCCGGTACAGGGAGGAATGACGCATCTACCTTTCTTATATCATAACAATGGTTAATTAAGACACCATTATATGAAATACTGGTTATAACAGCTTTATTAAACTTTTTTTTTACAGAAATCCCCAACCTGCATTTAGATAATAAGTGAGAGCTTTCATTTACCGCCTATAGGCTCGTGGAGGTAGCAGAGAGGAGAGATGGAGGTATAAGATGCGCGGGGAGAGTTGCGCACTCCCGCTTTATCATCTACGTTGCCATGCTACAGTAGAGGTGTACAGAGAGGAGAGATGGAGGTATAAGATGCGCCGGGAGAGTTGCGTACTCGTGCTTTATCATCTACGTTGCCAAGCTATAGTAGAGGTGTACAGAGAGGAGAGATGAAGGTATAAGATGCGCGGGGAGAGTTGTGCACCCGCGCTTTATCATCTACGTTGCCAAGCTATAGTAGAGATGTACAGAGAGGAGAGATGGAGGTATAAAAGGCGCGGGGAGAGTTGTGCACTCGCACTTTATCATCTACGTTGAGATGGAGGTGTCGAACAGGCGTTCGATCGAGTCTGGCACCCAGGCTTGCTCTATAAACTCCGCATACAACTCCCATTCACGTACCACCTCATATCAAAATTGTTTTTACATGACAGATTCTCGCAAGTTTCCTAGGAAAACACCCTATCATTTTTCATCCCGGTGAAAGCTGGCGTGCCACAGGGCAGTGCACTGAGTCCACTTCTTTACTCCCTCTATACATCCGACGTCCCTCAACATTCAGAAACTCTCTTAGCTACATACGCAGACGACACCGCCATTCTCACATCACACATTGACTCAAATCAAGCCTCAAGTAATCTTCAAAATCACTTAGATTTACTTTCGACCTGGGCCCAACGTTGGCGGATCAAATTCAACTACCACAAATCAGTACATGCTACATTCACACTCCGCCACAATAACTGCCCATCAGTCCACATAGATAATCACATTTTACCAACCTCAGAGACTGTCCGCTACCTTGGGCTGCACTTAGACAGACGACTAACGTGGAAAGATCACATCAGACTAAAACGAACAGAAATAAAAAGACGCTTCGGACTACTCAAATCATTAATTGGACGACGATCATCACTCTCATTAACTAACTAACTCACCATTTACAATTCGCTTCTCAAGCCGATATGGACATACGGCTTGTAACTCTGGGGATCTGCGGCCAAGTCCAATTTGAACCGGATTCAAGCCATGCAGTCCATCATCTTACGGCACATCACTAACGCACCATTCTACGTCACTAACAACACCCTTCATAACGACTTACAAGTGCCATTCGTTTCCACAGTTGTAACTGAGAGATACACAAACTTCCACGCCAAACTTGACAGTCACGCCAATCCTCTCATTCAAACTCTAGCTTCAAATACCCTGCCCAAAAACCCACCTCGCCGACTCAAACGAACATGGCAGCGTGTCTTGCTCGAGATGTAACCTGGCTGCGCTTCTAAACGCCACGCATCTCTGCATTGCAGTGATCTCACCAGAAAAAATCATTAATGGCAGTATTTATTTTGCCGTCATGATGCCTATGTAACATTCTCTATGTTATTAAATAAAATAAATAAATTTATTTAATAAATAATATTTTTAGACTTGTATACTTATTTTTTCATTACTCAACAAATGTTAGTTCATTATATCCGCCTACCTAATGAAAGAAGAAACATGAATGTGGGAGCTGAGTATCTAGGTGAAGGTAGGCTGCTCTCTGACTCACTATCCGCCCTCTCAGATCCTATGTTACATAAATATATTAACTCATTTCATATCTTCCGAGGTCGTCAACTTGTATTTTCCAAAAGGTTTAAACGCTGAATCGTTCTAATTGGAGTATTAAAGAATCCCTTCTTCCGGCAGTTCTTCCAGAGGTGTCTTCACCCCGAAATATTCTCAGTACGAAGACTCCTCACGCCGGAAGATATGAAGCGACATGGCAGAAGTATCCCAGAGGAGCCTAAGAAACAAATTAATGGTCATTTTAATAAATACATTAGGCGTGTGTTAATAACCCCCTCAGAGACGCCATGGCCACGGTGCTAGCCGTCCTGGTCAGCCAGTACAACCATGGACAGACCTTCATCGACAAAGCTATACAGGTAAATTGGACATTATGCACCCATTTTGGAAGATAATTGAATGAGCGAAGGGAGCATGCTACGAGTTTGTTTGTTTGCAACTTCTAAGTTGAGAACCGGGGACCTATTGTGAAAATAAATAAAGCAAACTTCTTCTTGAAATATTTTCTAACCCACAACCATTTTAAAAATTGTTCCCCTCAAAAAACAAAAAAAAAATACACATTTGGCCTAATCATTCGATATTTAGCCATCATATAATAAGATATAAGTTTTACTAAATAACTGAATTTTATCTGAAAATCGTTTTAATGAATGATTACATTTCAGTTGATGAAACAGTACGAGCACACAGTGTCTGCTATTACGTGCACAGTGTTGCTGCTGGCGGTGGAGTACAAGTGTACGACCCTCCTGACCAAGCTACTTCGAGAACTGTCGGAGGCTGTTCGGGAGGAAGAGGTGCCAGGACTGGGGAAGGCAGGGGCTGCTCTCATCACTGCTATAGCTGAGAGCCATCCGGAGCTCCTCTTGTCCTCCGTCAACACCCTCTCCAGATGTCTTACCCATGAGGTGAGTTGGCTTCCCAGGATAGAGACTAGCCGGTGAAACATGGCTGTTAGGGTGCAGCGTTGCAGCTCATCTCTGTTCAGTCTTCACTACTAGGGACACAAGCTAGGTAGTAGAGATATGGCGATATATCACGCCTCACCACGTTTGTAGACAAATAGTTGTTTTAGAGATGTTTTTGATTAGATTATATAAAATCTGTATTTTTGATGCAATCCAGGGAAAGGGTACAATAACAATAATTCGGAAATGCAAGTTTTCATGAAAGAAAAAGAATTAGGATGTTCGGATTAAAATCGAGTGAGTTAATTTTTTTTTCAAAGGAGTTTTGAAATCACAGTGTTGAGAATAGTTTTTCTTTATTCTTGTATGTACAATAATTTTTTTTTAAACGTTCAAAACATGAATAAATTTGATATACTTGTACCGATACATAAAGGAGAGTAAAGTGTATAAAAATCTAGTTTTCGAACAATAATTCTATTAGTATAAACATTCTATATGTAACAGTATTTTTTAAATTTAAGAATACTTTAAATTGTATACTTGTAGCATTCCATGAATAATGAACTCTTTTGGTTTCTACAGCATAATGGTTAGTTATTATTGTTCATGCCCGGGCTTTAACTACGAGGTCACATCGCCTACTACCAGAGCAACGACGTCGTACAGACTCGGGACCATCGCTTAATGTCCCATTCGAAGCTCAGTTTTTTTTTACTTCCCAGATAAAAAAAACCTATGAGTCCTACCGGGTTTTGAATCCTATCATCTTGAGCACAGTAGGCAACCACGCTACCTTTTTCCTACTGGCGCCTTCTTATTTAAAGTGTGCCTATATTTGTATGGTGCAGTATTGTTATTATTTGGTGTGATATCGGAAGTTGAGATTCTGGTGAGGTTACAAGGACGACAGTCACTGCCTCAGGTAATATCAGAATTGTATAAATATGCCAACTTAGCAAACAAATGTTACTGTGGAACTTTACAAAGTTCATCAGTACATTGATGATGGCATAAGGCGAAACCGGTACACTATATATATATTTTATTTTTTTTCTGTGGAATTGGACAATTTATAGTTATTTTATTAGTTTTTCCATTGTATCAAAAGCAACAATGTTTTCGGACATTCATAGTTTTTTGATGATGTTGTGCAGAGCGAGTTCGAAATCTTCTGATTAACCTCTCTCAGAAGGGGAACACCCTGTACAACGTGATGCCGGATATCATCTCCCGTCTGTCCAGTGCTCAGAGGAAGGAGCCTCTCCCCTTGACCAGTTCTCCAGGATTCTCAAGTAAGTCTGGATACAAGAATCAAGGAGTTTCTGGTTCCATATCTAATTTTAAATAAATCTATTTAACATATTTTATTAAAGTAAAAGTACTAAAAACTATATCTATAACCTATACTAGAGGAGGTGCCACGAGCCGGTACAGGGAGGAATGACGCATCTACCTTTCTTATATCATAACAATGGTTAATTAAGACACCATTATATGAAATACTGGTTATAACAGCTTTATTAAACTTTTTTTTTACAGATATCCCAAACTGCATTTAGATAATAAGTGAGAGCTTTCATTTACCGCCTATAGGCTCGTGGAGGTAGCAGAGAGGAGAGATGGAGGTATAAGATGCGCGGGGAGAGTTGCGCACTCCCGCTTTATCATCTACGTTGCCAAGCTATAGTAGAGGTGTGCAGTGAGGAGAGATGGAGGTATATGACGCGCGGGGAGAGTTGCGCACTCGCGCTTTATCATCTACGTTGCCAAGCTACAGTAGAGGTGTACAGAGAGGAGAGATTGAGGTATAAGATGCGCCGGGAGAGTTGCGTACTCGTGCTTTATCATCTACGTTGCCAAGCTATAGTAGAGGTGTGCAGTGAGGAGAGATGGAGGTATATGACGCGCGGGGAGAGTTGCGCACTCGCGCTTTATCATCTACGTTGCCAAGCTACAGTAGAGGTGTACAGAGAGGAGAGATTGAGGTATAAGATGCGCCGGGAGAGTTGCGTACTCGTGCTTTATCATCTACGTTGCCAAGCTATAGTAGAGGTGTACAGAGAGGAGAGATGAAGGTATAAGATGCGCGGGGAGAGTTGTGCACCCGCGCTTTATCATCTACGTTGCCAAGCTATAGTAGAGATGTACAGAGAGGAGAGATGGAGGTATAAAAGGCGCGGGGAGAGTTGTGCACTCGCACTTTATCATCTACGTTGAGATGGAGGTGTCGAACAGGCGTTCGATCGAGTCTGGCACCCAGGCTTGCTCTATAAACTCCGCATACAACTCCCATTCACGTACCACCTCATATTAAAATTGTTTTTACATGACAGATTCTCGCAAGTTTCCTAGGAAAACACCCTATCATTTTTCATCCCGGTGAAAGCTGGCGTGCCACAGGGCAGTGCACTGAGTCCACTTCTTTACTCCCTCTATACATCCGACGTCCCTCAACATTCAGAAACTCTCTTAGCTACATACGCAGACGACACCGCCATTCTCACATCACACATTGACTCAAATCAAGCCTCAAGTAATCTTCAAAATCACTTAGATTTACTTTCGACCTGGGCCCAACGTTGGCGGATCAAATTCAACTACCACAAATCAGTACATGCTACATTCACACTCCGCCACAATAACTGCCCATCAGTCCACATAGATAATCACATTTTACCAACCTCAGAGACTGTCCGCTACCTTGGGCTGCACTTAGACAGACGACTAACGTGGAAAGATCACATCAGACTAAAACGAACAGAAATAAAAAGACGCTTCGGACTACTCAAATCATTAATTGGACGACGATCATCACTCTCATTAACTAACTAACTCACCATTTACAATTCGCTTCTCAAGCCGATATGGACATACGGCTTGTAACTCTGGGGATCTGCGGCCAAGTCCAATTTGAACCGGATTCAAGCCATGCAGTCCATCATCTTACGGCACATCACTAACGCACCATTCTACGTCACTAACAACACCCTTCATAACGACTTACAAGTGCCATTCGTTTCCACAGTTGTAACTGAGAGATACACAAACTTCCACGCCAAACTTGACAGTCACGCCAATCCTCTCATTCAAACTCTAGCTTCAAATACCCTGCCCAAAAACCCACCTCGCCGACTCAAACGAACATGGCAGCGTGTCTTGCTCGAGATGTAACCTGGCTGCGCTTCTAAACGCCACGCATCTCTACATTGCAGTGATCTCACCAGAAAAAATCATTAATGGCAGTATTTATTTTGCCGTCATGATGCCTATGTAACATTCTCTATGTTATTAAATAAAATAAATAAATTTATTTAATAAATAATATTTTTAGACTTGTATACTTATTTTTTCATTACTCAACAAATGTTAGTTCATTATATCCGCCTACCTAATGAAAGAAGAAACATGAATGTGGGAGCTGAGTATCTAGGTGAAGGTAGGCTGCTCTCTGACTCACTATCCGCCCTCTCAGATCCTATGTTACATAAATATATTAACTCATTTCATATCTTCCGAGGTCGTCAACTTGTATTTTCCAAAAGGTTTAAACGCTGAATCGTTCTAATTGGAGTATTAAAGAATCCCTTCTTCCGGCAGTTCTTCCAGAGGTGTCTTCACCCCGAAATATTCTCAGTACGAAGACTCCTCACGCCGGAAGATATGAAGCGACATGGCAGAAGTATCCCAGAGGAGCCTAAGAAACAAATTAATGGTTATTTTAATAAATACATTAGGCGTGTGTTAATAAGCCCCTCAGAGACGCCATGGCCACGGTGCTAGCCGTCCTGGTCAGCCAGTACAACCATGGACAGACCTTCATCGACAAAGCTATACAGGTAAATTGGACATTATGCACCCATTTTGGAAGATAATTGAATGAGCGAAGGGAGCATGCTACGAGTTTGTTTGTTTGCAACTTCTAAGTTGAGAACCGGGGACCTATTGTGAAAATAAATAAAGCAAACTTCTTCTTGAAATATTTTCTAACCCACAACCATTTTAAAAATTGTTCCCCTCAAAAAACAAAAAAAAAAATACACATTTGGCCTAATCATTCGATATTTAGCCATCATATAATAAGATATAAGTTTTACTAAATAACTGAATTTTATCTGAAAATCGTTTTAATGAATGATTACATTTCAGTTGATGAAACAGTACGAGCACACAGTGTCTGCTATTACGTGCACAGTGTTGCTGCTGGCGGTGGAGTACAAGTGTACGACCCTCCTGACCAAGCTACTTCGAGAACTGTCGGAGGCTGTTCGGGAGGAAGAGGTGCCAGGACTGGGGAAGGCAGGGGCTGCTCTCATCACTGCTATAGCTGAGAGCCATCCGGAGCTCCTCTTGTCCTCCGTCAACACCCTCTTCAGATGTCTTACCCATGAGGTGAGTTGCCTTCCCAGGATAGAGACTAGCCGGTGAAACGTGGCTGTTAGGGTGCAGCGTTGCAGCTCATCTCTGTTCAGTCTTCACTACTAGGGACACAAGAGGTGCCTGGACTGTGGAAGGCAGGGGCTGCTCTCATCACTGCCATAGCTGAGAGCCATCCGGAGCCCCTCTTGTCCTCAGTCAACACCCTCTCCAGATGTCTTACCCATGAGGTGAGTTGGCTTCCCAGGATAGAGACTAGCCGGTGAAACATGGCTGTTAGGGTGCAGCGTTGCAGCTCATCTCTGTTCAGTCTTCACTACTAGGGACACAAGAGGTGCCTGGACTGGGGAAGGCAGGGGCTGCTCTCATCACTGCCATAGCTGAGAGCCATCCGGAGCTCCTCTTGTCCTCCGTCAACACCCTCTCCAGATGTCTTACCCATGAGGTGAGTTGGCTTCCCAGGATAGAGACTAGCCGGTGAAACATGGCTGTTAGGGTGCAGCGTTGCAGCTCATCTCTGTTCAGTCTTCACTACTAGGGACACAAGCTAGGTAGTAGAGATATGGCGATATATCACGCCTCACCACGTTTGTAGACAAATAGTTGTTTTAGAGATGTTTTTGATTAGATTATATAAAATCTGTATTTTTGATGCAATCCAGGGAAAGGGTACAATAACAATAATTCGGAAATGCAAGTTTTCATGAAAGAAAAAGAATTAGGATGTTCGGATTAAAATCGAGTGAGTTAATTTTTTTTTCAAAGGAGTTTTGAAATCACAGTGTTGAGAATAGTTTTTCTTTATTCTTGTATGTACAATAATTTTTTTTTAAACGTTCAAAACATGAATAAATTTGATATACTTGTACCGATACATAAAGGAGAGTAAAGTGTATAAAAATCTAGTTTTCGAACAATAATTCTATTAGTATAAACATTCTATATGTAACAGTATTTTTTAAATTTAAGAATACTTTAAATTGTATACTTGTAGCATTCCATGAATAATGAACTCTTTTGGTTTCTACAGCATAATGGTTAGTTATTATTGTTCATGCCCGGGCTTTAACTACGAGGTCACATCGCCTACTACCAGAGCAACGACGTCGTACAGACTCGGGACCATCGCTTAATGTCCCATTCGAAGCTCAGTTTTTTTTTACTTCCCAGATAAAAAAAACCTATGAATCCTACCGGGTTTTGAATCCTATCATCTTGAGCACAGTAGGCAACCACGCTACCTTTTTCCTACTGGCGCCTTCTTATTTAAAGTGTGCCTATATTTGTATGGTGCAGTATTGTTATTATTTGGTGTGATATCGGAAGTTGAGATTCTGGTGAGGTTACAAGGACGACAGTCACTGCCTCAGGTAATATCAGAATTGTATAAATATTCCAACTTAGCAAACAAATGTTACTATGGAACTTTACAAAGTTCATCAGTACATTGATGATGGCATAAGGCGAAACCGGTACACTATATATATATTTTATTTTTTTTCTGTGGAATTGGACAATTTATAGTTATTTTATTAGTTTTTCCATTGTATCAAAAGTAACAATGTTTTCGGACATTCATAGTTTTTTGATGATGTTGTGCAGAGCGAGTTCGAAATCTTCTGATTAACCTCTCTCAGAAGGGGAAGTCCCTGTACAACGTGATGCCGGATATCATCTCCCGTCTGTCCAGTGCTCAGAGGAAGGAGCCTCTCCCCTTGACCAGTTCTCCAGGATTCTCAAGTAAGTCTGGATACAAGAATCAAGGAGTTTCTGGTTCCATATCTAATTTTAAATAAATCTATTTAACATATTTTATTAAAGTAAAAGTACTAAAAACTATATCTATAACCTATACTAGAGGAGGTGCCACGAGCCGGTACAGGGAGGAATGACGCATCTACCTTTCTTATATCATAACAATGGTTAATTAAGACACCATTATATGAAATACTGGTTATAACAGCTTTATTAAACTTTTTTTTTACAGAAATCCCCAACCTGCATTTAGATAATAAGTGAGAGCTTTCATTTACCGCCTATAGGCTCGTGGAGGTAGCAGAGAGGAGAGATGGAGGTATAAGATGCGCGGGGAGAGTTGCGCACTCTCGCTTTATCATCTACGTTGCCAAGCTATAGTAGAGGTGTGCAGTGAGGAGAGATGGAGGTATATGACGCGCGGGGAGAGTTGCGCACTCGCGCTTTATCATCTACGTTGCCAAGCTATAGTAGAGGTGTACACAGAGGAGAGATGGAGGTATATGACGCGGGGGGAGAGTTGCGCACTCGCGCTTTATCATCTACGTTGCCAAGCTACAGTAGAGGTGTACAGAGAGGAGAGATGGAGGTATAAGATGCGCCGGGAGAGTTGCGTACTCGTGCTTTATCATCTACGTTGCCAAGCTATAGTAGAGGTGTACAGAGAGGAGAGATGAAGGTATAAGATGCGCGGGGAGAGTTGTGCACTCGCGCTTTATCATCTACGTTGCCAAGCTATAGTAGAGATGTACAGAGAGGAGAGATGGAGGTATAAAAGGCGCGGGGAGAGTTGTGCACTCGCACTTTATCATCTACGTTGAGATGGAGGTATAAGATGCGCGGGGTGAGTTGCGCACTCGCACTTTATCATCTACGTAGCCAAGCTGTGGGAGAGATGTACAGAGAGGAGAGATGCGCGGGGAGAGTTGTGCACTTGCGCTTTATCATCTACGTTGCCAAACTATAGTAGAGATGTACAGAGAGGAGAGATGGAGGTATAAGAGGCGCGGGGAGAGTTGTGCACTCGCACTTTATCATCAACGTTGCCAAGCTATAGTAGAGATGTACAGAGAGGAGAGATGAAGGTATAAGATGCGCGGGGAGAGTTGCGCACTCGCACTTTATCATCTACGTTGCCAAGCTGTAGTAGAGATGTACAGAGAGGAGAGATGCGCGGGGAAAGTTGTGCACTCGCGCTTTATCATCTACGTTGCCAAGCTATAGTAGAGATGTACATAGAGGAGAGATGGAGGTATAAGATGCGCGGGGAGAGTTGCGCACTCTCGCTTTATCATCTACGTTGCCAAGCTATAGTAGAGGTGTGCAGTGAGGAGAGATGGAGGTATATGACGCGCGGGGAGAGTTGCGCACTCGCGCTTTATCATCTACGTTGCCAAGCTATAGTAGAGGTGTACACAGAGGAGAGATGGAGGTATATGACGCGCGGGGAGAGTTGCGCACTCGCGCTTTATCATCTACGTTGCCAAGCTACAGTAGAGGTGTACAGAGAGGAGAGATGGAGGTATAAGATGCGCCGGGAGAGTTGCGTACTCGTGCTTTATCATCTACGTGGCAAGCTATAGTAAAGGTGTACAGAGAGGAGAGATGAAGGTATAAGATGCGCGGGGAGAGTTGTGCACTCGCGCTTTATCATCTACGTTGCCAAGCTATAGTAGAGATGTACAGAGAGGAGAGATGGAGGTATAAAAGGCGCGGGGAGAGTTGTGCACTCGCACTTTATCATCTACGTTGAGATGGAGGTATAAGATGCGCGGGGTGAGTTGCGCACTCGCACTTTATCATCTACGTAGCCAAGCTGTGGGAGAGATGTACAGAGAGGAGAGATGCGCGGGGAGAGTTGTGCACTTGCGCTTTATCATCTACGTTGCCAAACTATAGTAGAGATGTACAGAGAGGAGAGATGGAGGTATAAGAGGCGCGGGGAGAGTTGTGCACTCGCACTTTATCATCTACGTTGCCAAGCTATAGTAGAGATGTACAGAGAGGAGAGATGAAGGTATAAGATGCGCGGGGAGAGTTGCGCACTCGCACTTTATCATCTACGTTGCCAAGCTGTAGTAGAGATGTACAGAGAGGAGAGATGCGCGGGGAAAGTTGTGCACTCGCGCTTTATCATCTACGTTGCCAAGCTATAGTAGAGATGTACATAGAGGAGAGATGGAGGTATAAGATGCGCGGGGAGAGTTGCGCACTCGCACTTTATCATCTACGTTGCCAAGCTATAGTAGAGGTGTCAGAAAACTTCAAACAAATCGATAGATTGGAGTCAGAGGAAGAGTGAAAATTTAGTTAATTCGCGCTGGGGAAGTACGTTGCCGATGATTAACTAGGCTTAATTAGTCGAGGGGTCTGACAACACATAGGACGGCTCCCAGATAAAGAGCCTAAGGGCCTTGGCTGGTATCGATCTCACGACTCTACACTATACCTCTCTGCTTCCAAATAATTTATGGTTTCCAGATTTATTTTGTGAAGCTCCATTCTAGGAGTAGATAATTAAAATACACAATTTCTTTGTCAAACTTCACTATATATTCTCAAATACTCAACTAGTTTCGCCGTGTTAAGGCATTATCAAGAGTCACTTACAAACTGACAGAATTGGTTGACAGGATAGAAGGTACAGTTATGGAGGGGGTTTTTAGGTAATGACGGGGAATCCCTTGTTTTTGTTACTCTATACATTCCAATAAACAGATATTTACAAGATAATAATAAATATAAAATAAAAAGAAAGAGAATATATATATATATAAAATGTAATAAAGCGAATCTAACAGTAAAGTGTTGGTATTTATATAGGTATGACTCAGGAATTATATAAATGTAAAATATTAAAGTACGCGGGACAGACAGGGAGATCCTTTAAGAATAGATACAGGGAACACACAAGAAATACAAACTGCAACACTTCCTCATTTCACCAACATCTCACAGAAACAGGACATACCATAGACACACAACACAAACCAAATATAATACATATCTGCCAAAAAGGTCCACTTTTGAATTTACTGGAAGCGGTAGAAATAAATAAACTGAACAAAAATAACGATATTGTAATGCTAAATGAACAAATAGAACTGAACCATTCCCCCCTTCTTAATTTAAAATTCAAGTAGCTAAGAGTCTGATGATTGTGGAAATGTTTTTGCCAACTGACATTCAGAGAATACTATATTTTCATTTGATGTTTTAATTTGTCTTTAAATTCTATGTATTTGTTTTTATTCACTTTAATATTTATTATATTTTACATTTATATAATTCCTGAGTCATACCTATATAAATACCAACACTTTACTGTTAGATTCGCTTTATTACATTTTATATATATATATTCTCTTTCTTTTTATTTTATATTTATTATTATCTTGTAAATATCTGTTTAATGGAATGTATAGAGTAACAAAAACAAGGGATTCCCCGTCATTACCTAAAAACCCCCTCCATAACTGTACCTTCTATCCTGTCAACCAATTCTGTCAGTTTGTAAGTGACTCTTGATAATGCCTTAACACGGCGAAACTAGTTGAGTATTTGAGAATATATAGTGAAGTTTGACAAAGAAATTGTGTATTTTAATTATCTATTCCTCTCTGCTTCCGTCGTCGTTGCTACATCAGGTGACTGGTTGTTTTTGTAATCATGAATATTAAATGTCTTGTTTGTTGTCAGATTTATACTGAGTCTGATTGGTAAAGAGGGACAGAACGAGCTGCTGGTCAGCAGACTGTGTAGTCGACTTCGAGAGTCCCAGGATGAAGATGTCCTTCTGTTTGAGCCAGCTGACCTACACAGAGAAGGGACTGGGGATCCTGGTGGAGACGATACCATCTTTCAGAGAGCGGCTCCAACAGACACAGGTCTTCACTGGCGCCCCCCCGTCAAGCCTCACATCAAGGTTGCTTCTTTTCTTTTCGAAAATAAATATTTTTTTTTTTCTTATCTACGAAATATAGAATGATTGGTTTGAAGTGAACAGAAAATAAAATAAAATGTAAATTAAAGGGAGAAGCCTGCCAGTGATGGCATCTCTATAGATAGTTCTCAGAAGATCGCTAGGCCAGCGTCTTCTTAGGCAACATGGAGGGTTGTCGGGATGAGGGCAAGCGCTGAGCGAATGGATTGGGATGGGTATACAGTTCAGAATGGAGTTCCGTGAAGTGAAGTTGGATTAGGTCTTGAACAAAAGGAATGGTTTTTGTAGACGATTTTATTGGCGACGTAAAAGGGCGCATTGACAATATATTGGAGGACTTCTGACTGAAAGGATTGTATTTTATTTATGTTGGAACTCTTGTCTGAACCCCATAGTTCCAGTTCGTATGTTCGTATAATGTCACCCTGTGTCATTGTGTAACGTTTACAATTTAAAATATAAATAAAAGTTGCAATGCTTCTTTATGTTGAAGTGCCCAGAGAAAGCAAGATGTAGAATGTAATCAGGGTGATATCTGGGAATTATCAGGGAATTTAAAAGTGCCATTTGCTGAACAACCTGTTAGAATATCATAAATAATAATTGCGCAAAGAGGGTCATGCGGTCCGTGGGCTGCCGCCATACTATACTAGAGGCTTTTAAATTTTAGAGAAATAATTCCTATCTCAAGAGAGGCCTCCATTAATGTTTAACTCCTACTCCTTCGGCTCACTTGTTTAGTTAGAAATGGAATTGAATCAGCAAGTGTGTGAGGTTATGTTTACTGAGCTCTTATCAATTATTGACCGAAAGTGTACCAACTCTGCAGTTGCAAGGTACAAAGTATGTTTTAATTTCGCGTGAATTGTACCAGTGAACATTGAGTTCTTTGTATTTTTTGGGAAAATAATTTTCTGGTATTATTTTGTACATAAATAGTTACAAAATCTGGTACTTTGATTTGAGAGGTTTAAAAAAGTCATTTTTACCATTCATTTTGTCATTCATATGCATTTTCACGTTGCAATTTCAATTGGTATCAAGTGTGAACATGGAGGCTGGCAAACTGTAGTTTGCGAACTCCCATCGCCGATAACTAATTATTTTGTTATAATTAGTCGGTGTTTATCTAATTAATATAAGGTCTTTAAATGTTGCAGGAGTTGGCAACGGAAGGTCTGAAGAAACTGGAGGAGCTGACATCAGGAGAGACGCAAGAGAGCATCCCTCCAACAGGAAGAGAAGGGGGAAGTGTGAACAGGAGCCGGGCCTCCCAACAGGAGGATGGAGGGGAAGTGTGAACAGGAGCCGGGCCTCCCAACAGGAGGATGGAGGGGAAGTGTGAACAGGAGCCGGGCCTCCCAACAGGAGGATGGAGGGGAAGTGTGAACAGGAGCCGGGCCTCCCAACAGGAGGATGGAGGGGAAGTGTGAACAGGAGCCGGGCCTCCCATCAGGAGGATGGAGGAAGAGAGGGGAGAGGAAGAGGAGTTCGTGAAACCTCGGGCTGCCACCACCCAGATCACAGCGGTCAGTCCGGCGGGAGCGGGTCGGAGCGATGGAGATCACAGACACGCCTCGCCGGATCACCAGGACTCGGTCCACCAGAAAGTAGCGCCGAACCGTGACATCAGCAGACCGGTCTTCGGTGTGACAATTAAAAAACACAAACAAACCATACGGTATCTAAACAAAAGGCAACAACATCCTAAGCTAGCAGAAGTTTTCAAATAAATATAATATAATATTCAAACAAAACCGAAATATGGTGTCACACATAGAACTCTATTGGTGGATGATGCAGCTTGTTTTTGAGATTACGTTATTTTATTATTTTGGTTTGTTTTGTTTAAATAATGTTCATGAAGGTGTTAGACGATGACTTCCTGAAAGAAGTAGTGGAGAGCGATCCTCGACAAACGTTGAGGGAATTAGCAGAAATGTTCGAATGTACCCATGCAACAATTGGAAATCGCCTCCAAGCACTTGGAAAAACGATTAGAGAAGAAGTATGGGTTCCTCATACACTCTCACTCAAGAGCAAACAACAGCGACTTTCCATCTGTAGGTACATCATTGCTTTCTAGACAGACGCAAACCCCTTCTTTTGGACCGTATAATTACTGGGGACGAAAAATGGGTTCTCTATGAAAACCCAGAGAAGAGGAAATAATGGCTGAGTGCGGGAGAAAAACCAGTTCCTACCCCAAAAGCTGGGTTGCACCCAAAAAAGGTGCAAAGCTGCTTTGTGTCTGGTGGAGTAGGCAAGGTATACTTTGAGCTGTTAAAACCAAACCAAAAGGTTACTGGAGAAGTCTATTGTCAACAATTAGACAGATTTAGTGTGGCTTTACGGATTAAAAACCACGAATTGGTGAACAGAAAAGGTGTTATTCTGCATCATGACAACGCCAGACCTCACACATCCAAACTCACTCAGCTAAAAATCATGAGTCTAGGTTAGGAAGTCCTCCCTCAACCTGACTTAGCCCCATCAGATTAGCACCTTTGTCGGTCGTTTGATCATTTTGTAAGGGGGAAGAATTTCAAAACAACTGAAGAGGTAAAATCAGCATTACAAGCTTTCTTCGGTCAAAAAATCCATGCTTTTTTGTATCCGGGATTGATAAGATGCCCGAACGTTGGTTGAAGGTAGTGCAACTTGATGGAGAATACGTTGTAGATTAAATATTTTTAATAATGTAAATATATTCTTTTAAATTTTTACCGAAATTCGGACAGAACCTTTTTTACAACGCGATATATTATATTTATTTGAAAACTTCTGCTCGCTCAGGATTGCCCTTTTGTTTAGATATATTATTTATTTGTGTATTTAAATGTTCACACATGATACACCTTTGAAAATGAAATGAAAAGAAATTTTATTATTCTGGGACCGAGGTCCCCTAAGAATAAATACATACAGAGTAAAGAAAATGAAACAATGAAATAAAATATCAGTACAAAGAAATAAAAAGATAGGTAGGTAAATAAAAATTAGTGCTACATTGGAGAAAAACTATACAACTAAAAAATAGATAAACAAAAGATAAACAGGAAATAAAAAAACAGGAAAAAACATAAAATTAACAACTTCAATATGATGAAAAAAAATAAGTAAAATAGAAAAAAAGCAAATCTATATAACTAAGAAATAAATAAAATTGATAATATAAATATAAATCGACCGAGCATAGTAATATGATGGTTGATTATAAAAGAGAAGGAAGGATGCCCAGCCAAGGTTAAAAAAAAAAAAATTAAATTAATTTAGAAAGCATAAGATAAGATAAAAAATAAATAAATGCATAATAAAAATATATTAATGTGTAAAGGATCCAAAAAAGAATACTATTGATTATGATCGAATAATTTGGGAAATATGATAAAAGAAATCTAATAAAACTAGAGAATGACAAAGACAAAAAAGAGAGAGAAAAAAAAAGGAAAAGTAATTTGAATGATTAGATAATTGAGGTTGAAGAATTAGAGAATACGGGGGAGAGATCAAAGAGGAGTGGATTGTTTAGTGAAGAGGAATTGGAATAGTGAGGATTTGAAGGAAGCCACGGAAGAAGAGTGACGGATTGGGGGAGGCAGGGAGTTCCAAAGAGAGGAGGCCTGGACAAGGAATGAATTGTGGAAGGCCGAGGAGCGATAGGAGGGGATGAACCAGGCACCCGTAGTCAAAATGGGGGAAAACAAGGGAGGATACGAGGAGCTTCCGGGAGTTTTGTGAAAGAGAGTGACGGGAACGTTTAAATTGTGCAAGGGATTGGAACGATCTACGGGAAATATAGGATACGTGGTCTTTCCAGGAAAGGGATTGGTCGAGGATGATACTCAGGTTTTTTACTCTGCTAGAATAGTTAATGTTGGTGTTGTCCAGAGTTAAGAGAGGGGGGTCAGTTAAGTTATTGAGAAGTTTTTTGTTACCTAATATAATCGCTTGAGTCTTGTGAGGATTAAGGAGGAGTTTGTTCTGTTTGGCCCAGGAGGATATGGAATTGATGTCATCAGATATTTGCGAGTATGCGGTAGGAAAAGGAGCGGGATGTCGTCAGGGCCAAGGGCATTAGAGCTACTATTAAGGATGATCTTTAGGAGGGTGTCAGGGTAAATATATGAAAAGAAAAAATTATTTGAATCGAAGGGCTGGGGGGATGTAATCTCAGCTGGAGACGCTAGTGGAAGAATAGGACGGGAGACAAAAAAGGAATTAAGTGTGTCGGGAGAGAAGGTTGAAGGAGAAGGAGGGTTTTCGGGGGAACCTAACGAGAGCTTCCGAAGAACTGCCCATCTTGACTTGGCGTTAGGTGCCTCCGCTATCAGGTTCAGAAGGAACTTTGACTTAGCCGCCCTGATCAGCGACTGGGCACGATTCCTCAGGACTTTGAAGGAAGAGTAGTCGACGTGCAACTTGGATCGGTAGAACCTCCTTCGGACAGAGTCCCGTTCCTTAATGATTTCCCTGATCTCTCGGGTTATCTATGGGGCCGGGGATCGTCTGAGCTGCCTCGTCTTCAGAGGAGCGTGCTTGTCGAGCAGCTTCAGGAGGATCTGGTTGAAAGTATTCACCTTCTCGTCGATTGAGGCCAGATCAAAGATAGCTTGCCAGTCCGCTGCGTCAAGGTCCTCTTGGAGCGTCTCGAAGGTTAAGGACTTCAGGTTTCGGAGGAGTAAGGTGAGGAGATGGTATGTCGTAGGAGATTTGGATAAGGTCGTGAACAGAAAGGAAGGGAACTGGCTGTTGGGCGGAGGAACTAATCTTCTGTTGGGAGTCAGCCAGGTGGAGATCCAACCAGGAGTGAGAAGTAGGGGTATGATGAGTCGGGGCGTAGGGAACTATGAAAAGGTTTAAAGAATAGCAGAGGTCCAGGAGATACTTGGAGTTGGGAGCTGCTGGAGACAGGAGGTAGGAGTTGAAGTCACCGGAGATCAGGGATGCAACTATAGAGGGGAATCAGACGGAGGAGAGCTGACTCAAAGGTGGGGTCAAAAGGGACTCTAGGAGGTCGGTAAACTTCTCCATAAAGGAGTTTGGTGGAATCTGGCCAGGTCTGTCTAGCCGGTCGTTTCTGAAGAGATAGTGGTCAGGAAGAGAGACGGAGGAGGAGGGGATCCAGGGTTCGAGCCAGGGCGCGGCGGAGGAACGAGAGAGGGGAGGAGCCAGGTGGAGGGGGTCAGTTTGAAACGGGGAGCGAACGAAACAACAATAACTAAATAAATGGATTCAAATCGGGAGGCTTAGAAATAATAACAACGGGCAGTCCTACATCCTTCCGGACGAGGACCTTTCCTCCGTTCACCGAGACCAACTTCACCTTACCTTCCCTCTTCAACCGTCTAGCCTCAGCGTACATTTTTTTGTTATGTAGAGTAAGGGACTCATTTATATATATCGTATGATTGTCCGTCCAGCCGAGGTGCCGCGTCCCTAAGTCTCGCTTCACTTTCTTCAGGCGGATCACCTCATTCCGGACGGACTGGCGCACAAACCGCAGTATGATGGCCGGTGGTTGGGGTGGGTCTTCAGTGGTCGGTCGGGTACTTTGTCTGAATGCGTAGTCCAAGTCTTCTGGGGCCAGCCTGAGCCCTAGTCCGAGTCCGACGTTGGAGACCAAGCTCTCAGGTGATTCTCCTGGCCTTACCGGGATCCCCCTGATCTCCAGGATGTTCCTTCGGCTATCTTGATCAACCTTATTAAGCCTGGCCTCGAGGTCTACCACTCTGGTGCTGAGCTCTAGGTTGGACCGCTCCAGAGTCCCACACCTCGCGTCGAGAGCGGCAAACTGCCCTTCTATGGAGCAGAGTCTCCGCTCCACCTCGGCGATGGCCTCTCCATTGGCGGTCACCGTCCTTATTAAGGCCCTCTGTTCCTCCTGCATTTGTGTCACCCTGACCAGAAGTTCTTTGATGAGGGAATCTTCTGATCGGCCCTTCTGAGGAGTGGCAGGACGCTCGTCAACTGGTACTGCCCTCTTGAACGCCGCACACTGCGGGCAACTCCAAGATTTTCTTTGAGATTTCAAAAATTGGATGTCCTTGTCCTTGAGCCCCAAACATTGCCCAGAAAAAATGTGTGAGCACCAATTGCACTCAATACCAGAGCCGTCGCGGGGCACGGTCGTGTGACATTTTGAGCATTTGCCCATGTTTACAATTTGACAAAAAAATAAAATAAAAAATAATAATAAAATAAAAATTAGAAAAAGAAAAAAATCAGATAGGAAAAAAATTTAAGAGAAAATTAAAATAATTACTGTAAAAATTTTAAATAACAATGAGTGACACTGATAATGATTAGGAAAAAAAAAAAAAAAGTTAAATAATGATACCAGATAGGCGATGAAAGAAATGAGGAAAATGTAGATTGAAGTAAGTAATAAGAAGATAGGTTCAAGAAAGGATTAGAAGTATACGACAAAAATATAAATAAATAACTGAACACTGGACTGAGGAAGTAAAGTCTAAAGAAAATAGTAAGGCAGAGCGCACCAAAATACCTGTGTACAGCGCGGGAGCTGCACTGAGGAAGTAAAGTCTAAAGAAAATAGTAAGGCAGAGCGCACCAAAATACCTGTGTACAGCGCGGGAGCTGCACTGAGGAAGTAAAGTCTAAAGAAAATAGTAAGGCAGAGCGCACCAAAATACCTGTGTACACAGCGGGAGCTGGACTGAGGAAGTAAAGTCTAAAGAAAATAGTAAGGCAGAGCGCACCAAAATACCTGTGTACAGCGCGGGAGCTGCACTGAGGAAGTAAAGTCTAAAGAAAATAGTAAGGCAGAGCGCACCAAAATACCTGTGTACAGCGGGAGCTGCACTGAGGAAGTAAAGTCTAAAGAAAATAGTAAGGCAGAGCGCACCAAAATACCTGTGTACAGCGCGGGAGCTGCACTGAGGAAGTAAAGTCTAAAGAAAATAGTAAGGCAGAGCGCACCAAAATACCTGTGTACACAGCGGGAGCTGGACTGAGGAAGTAAAGTCTAAAGAAAATAGTAAGGCAGAGCGCACCAAAATACCTGTGTACACAGCGGGAGCTGGACTGAGGAAGTAAAGTCTAAAGAAAATAGTAAGGCAGAGCGCACCAAAATACCTGTGTACACAGCGGGAGCTGGACTGAGGAAGTAAAGTCTAAAGAAAATAGTAAGGCAGAGCGCACCAAAATACCTGTGTACACAGCGGGAGCTGGACTGAGGAAGTAAAGTCTAAAGAAAATAGTAAGGCAGAGCGCACCAAAATACCTGTGTACACAGCGGGAGCTGGACTGAGGAAGTAAAGTCTAAAGAAAATAGTAAGGCAGAGCGCACCAAAATACCTGTGTACAGCGCGGGAGCTGGACTGAGGAAGTAAAGTCTAAAGAAAATAGTAAGGCAGAGCGCACCAAAATACCTGTGTACAGCGGGAGCTGCACTGAGGAAGTAAAGTCTAAAGAAAATAGTAAGGCAGAGCGCACCAAAATACCTGTGTACAGCGCGGGAGCTGCACTGAGGAAGTAAAGTCTAAAGAAAATAGTAAGGCAGAGCGCACCAAAATACCTGTGTACAGCGCGGGAGCTGCACTGAGGAAGTAAAGTCTAAAGAAAATAGTAAGGCAGAGCGCACCAAAATACCTGTGTACAGCGGGAGCTGGACTGAGGAAGTAAAGTCTAAAGAAAATAGTAAGGCAGAGCGCACCAAAATACCTGTGTACAGCGGGAGCTGGACTGAGGAAGTAAAGTCTAAAGAAAATAGTAAGGCAGAGCGCACCAAAATACCTGTGTACAGCGCGGGAGCTGCACTGAGGAAGTAAAGTCTAAAGAAAATAGTAAGGCAGAGCGCACCAAAATACCTGTGTACACAGCGGGAGCTGCACTGAGGAAGTAAAGTCTAAAGAAAATAGTAAGGCAGAGCGCACCAAAATACCTGTGTACAGCGCGGGAGCTGCACTGAGGAAGTAAAGTCTAAAGAAAATAGTAAGGCAGAGCGCACCAAAATACCTGTGTACACAGCGGGAGCTGCACTGAGGAAGTAAAGTCTAAAGAAAATAGTAAGGCAGAGCGCACCAAAATACCTGTGTACAGCGCGGGAGCTGCACTGAGGAAGTAAAGTCTAAAGAAAATAGTAAGGCAGAGCGCACCAAAATACCTGTGTACAGCGCGGGAGCTGCACTGAGGAAGTAAAGTCTAAAGAAAATAGTAAGGCAGAGCGCACCAAAATACCTGTGTACAGCGCGGGAGCTGCACTGAGGAAGTAAAGTCTAAAGAAAATAGTAAGGCAGAGCGCACCAAAATACCTGTGTACAGCGGGAGCTGGACTGAGGAAGTAAAGTCTAAAGAAAATAGTAAGGCAGAGCGCACCAAAATACCTGTGTACAGCGGGAGCTGGACTGAGGAAGTAAAGTCTAAAGAAAATAGTAAGGCAGAGCGCACCAAAATACCTGTGTACAGCGCGGGAGCTGCACTGAGGAAGTAAAGTCTAAAGAAAATAGTAAGGCAGAGCGCACCAAAATACCTGTGTACAGCGCGGGAGCTGCACTGAGGAAGTAAAGTCTAAAGAAAATAGTAAGGCAGAGCGCACCAAAATACCTGTGTACAGCGGGAGCTGGACTGAGGAAGTAAAGTCTAAAGAAAATAGTAAGGCAGAGCGCACCAAAATACCTGTGTACAGCGGGAGCTGGACTGAGGAAGTAAAGTCTAAAGAAAATAGTAAGGCAGAGCGCACCAAAATACCTGTGTACAGCGCGGGAGCTGCACTGAGGAAGTAAAGTCTAAAGAAAATAGTAAGGCAGAGCGCACCAAAATACCTGTGTACACAGCGGGAGCTGCACTGAGGAAGTAAAGTCTAAAGAAAATAGTAAGGCAGAGCGCACCAAAATACCTGTGTACAGCGCGGGAGCTGCACTGAGGAAGTAAAGTCTAAAGAAAATAGTAAGGCAGAGCGCACCAAAATACCTGTGTACACAGCGGGAGCTGCACTGAGGAAGTAAAGTCTAAAGAAAATAGTAAGGCAGAGCGCACCAAAATACCTGTGTACAGCGCGGGAGCTGCACTGAGGAAGTAAAGTCTAAAGAAAATAGTAAGGCAGAGCGCACCAAAATACCTGTGTACAGCGCGGGAGCTGCACTGAGGAAGTAAAGTCTAAAGAAAATAGTAAGGCAGAGCGCACCAAAATACCTGTGTACAGCGGGAGCTGGACTGAGGAAGTAAAGTCTAAAGAAAATAGTAAGGCAGAGCGCACCAAAATACCTGTGTACAGCGCGGGAGCTGCACTGAGGAAGTAAAGTCTAAAGAAAATAGTAAGGCAGAGCGCACCAAAATACCTGTGTACACAGCGGGAGCTGCACTGAGGAAGTAAAGTCTAAAGAAAATAGTAAGGCAGAGCGCACCAAAATACCTGTGTACAGCGCGGGAGCTGCACTGAGGAAGTAAAGTCTAAAGAAAATAGTAAGGCAGAGCGCACCAAAATACCTGTGTACACAGCGGGAGCTGCACTGAGGAAGTAAAGTCTAAAGAAAATAGTAAGGCAGAGCGCACCAAAATACCTGTGTACAGCGCGGGAGCTGCACTGAGGAAGTAAAGTCTAAAGAAAATAGTAAGGCAGAGCGCACCAAAATACCTGTGTACAGCGCGGGAGCTGCACTGAGGAAGTAAAGTCTAAAGAAAATAGTAAGGCAGAGCGCACCAAAATACCTGTGTACAGCGCGGGAGCTGCACTGAGGAAGTAAAGTCTAAAGAAAATAGTAAGGCAGAGCGCACCAAAATACCTGTGTACAGCGGGAGCTGGACTGAGGAAGTAAAGTCTAAAGAAAATAGTAAGGCAGAGCGCACCAAAATACCTGTGTACAGCGGGAGCTGGACTGAGGAAGTAAAGTCTAAAGAAAATAGTAAGGCAGAGCGCACCAAAATACCTGTGTACAGCGCGGGAGCTGCACTGAGGAAGTAAAGTCTAAAGAAAATAGTAAGGCAGAGCGCACCAAAATACCTGTGTACAGCGCGGGAGCTGCACTGAGGAAGTAAAGTCTAAAGAAAATAGTAAGGCAGAGCGCACCAAAATACCTGTGTACAGCGGGAGCTGGACTGAGGAAGTAAAGTCTAAAGAAAATAGTAAGGCAGAGCGCACCAAAATACCTGTGTACAGCGGGAGCTGGACTGAGGAAGTAAAGTCTAAAGAAAATAGTAAGGCAGAGCGCACCAAAATACCTGTGTACAGCGCGGGAGCTGCACTGAGGAAGTAAAGTCTAAAGAAAATAGTAAGGCAGAGCGCACCAAAATACCTGTGTACACAGCGGGAGCTGCACTGAGGAAGTAAAGTCTAAAGAAAATAGTAAGGCAGAGCGCACCAAAATACCTGTGTACAGCGCGGGAGCTGCACTGAGGAAGTAAAGTCTAAAGAAAATAGTAAGGCAGAGCGCACCAAAATACCTGTGTACACAGCGGGAGCTGCACTGAGGAAGTAAAGTCTAAAGAAAATAGTAAGGCAGAGCGCACCAAAATACCTGTGTACAGCGCGGGAGCTGCACTGAGGAAGTAAAGTCTAAAGAAAATAGTAAGGCAGAGCGCACCAAAATACCTGTGTACAGCGCGGGAGCTGCACTGAGGAAGTAAAGTCTAAAGAAAATAGTAAGGCAGAGCGCACCAAAATACCTGTGTACAGCGCGGGAGCTGCACTGAGGAAGTAAAGTCTAAAGAAAATAGTAAGGCAGAGCGCACCAAAATACCTGTGTACAGCGGGAGCTGGACTGAGGAAGTAAAGTCTAAAGAAAATAGTAAGGCAGAGCGCACCAAAATACCTGTGTACAGCGGGAGCTGGACTGAGGAAGTAAAGTCTAAAGAAAATAGTAAGGCAGAGCGCACCAAAATACCTGTGTACAGCGCGGGAGCTGCACTGAGGAAGTAAAGTCTAAAGAAAATAGTAAGGCAGAGCGCACCAAAATACCTGTGTACAGCGCGGGAGCTGCACTGAGGAAGTAAAGTCTAAAGAAAATAGTAAGGCAGAGCGCACCAAAATACCTGTGTACAGCGGGAGCTGGACTGAGGAAGTAAAGTCTAAAGAAAATAGTAAGGCAGAGCGCACCAAAATACCTGTGTACAGCGGGAGCTGGACTGAGGAAGTAAAGTCTAAAGAAAATAGTAAGGCAGAGCGCACCAAAATACCTGTGTACAGCGCGGGAGCTGCACTGAGGAAGTAAAGTCTAAAGAAAATAGTAAGGCAGAGCGCACCAAAATACCTGTGTACAGCGCGGGAGCTGCACTGAGGAAGTAAAGTCTAAAGAAAATAGTAAGGCAGAGCGCACCAAAATACCTGTGTACACAGCGGGAGCTGCACTGATACTGTACCTCTGTATATGTTTGTATTTAGTTTCGGTTTAGATATAATATTTTAATTTATTTAGGTGTATATAATATAAAGGTTATTGTTGGTTTAGTCATAGTTGTAATGTTCATACCCCATACTCAAATCTAGCATACATCAACTCATTAATAATGTACGAGTATATATCTCAATACAGACCCTGGAGAAGGCACATTCAGTGCAGAAAGTTTGACAGAAATTCTACAAGTTTGTTTTCATCTACCACAAGCCTCATCTCGTCCTTCCTATTGCATCGTTGGTCAATCCTTCCTTAAACAATAAAACAATTTACCTCTTTCTCAAAATATTTAACAATAAATCACTAAATATAAAAATTGTCTTCACTTATATTATAAGTATTGTTCTTTTTATTTTTTCTCCAAGTTTGCTTCCTTAATATGCCGATTTAAACCGAATAGGGCTACACTAAAGGATTATGTTACCGAACACAATAAATATTTGAATATATAAAACTATTAACTAACTAATAACCGAACATCAGTTCTAGTGAATGGAAGAAAGTATGTGACTTCTATCTTGAATGTGAGAAGCATAAAGAAAACTTAATGTATTATTGATATTGTCTTAGAAGTGGTAATTCCATGATCATTTTGTGTTCTGGAATCCTCGAGCAGCGATATATCTGAAGAACTTAATGACTTGGATTACTTTACCTCAGCTCTTAGATAAACCGAGCTACTTGTTGTTATATATATATATATATTGTAACATGTAGAAATAAGGGGGGGTATTTTAATAAATAAAGAAATATAATAAAGCCATTAACGGGATGTCAGTACTGAGGACTTAAGCAGGGTGGGGGAAGAGAGAGAGAACAGTGGAAGGAGGGGGAAACGAGTGTGTCGGTGGTTGGAGAGAGAGAGTGAAGGAGGAAGGTTGTGGTTGAAGAGAGAGAGAGAGTGGAAGTGGACGGTTCGTTTTTTATGAGAGATTTCGCTGGAGTAGTGAAGAGTTTTTGTTTGGAGTTAGAAGTCTGGAGGAAGTCAGGAAAAAAGGCAGATTGATGGAAAAATAAAGGAAGGATCGGAGAGCCGTATGATGAACTAAGAAGAGCAGTGGAGAAGGATTGAAGGACAGATGGTGACCAAGTGAGTGAAAAAAAAATAATTATAAAAAATAAAACAAATAAATGTTATATGATCATGTCTCCAATTTATGTAAAGATTTAAAAAAACAAAACAAAAAAAAAAAAAACTCTATTTATCAAATTTTTTTTATTAAAAGAATTCATTTCCCATAACTAGTTTTTTCAACAAGATAAATAAGAAATAATGAGGAACTAGTAATTGTTTCATTGGCGCCCAACGTGGGGCATTTGATAAAAAAAAAATGAACAAATAACCAATTCATAGAATCAGTAATTGTTTCATTGGCGCCCAACGTTTTGGCAATAAAAATGATGGAATAGAGAAAAAAAAAAATTTTTTGAGTTGTCCAGTTTATAGTTTAGAAATTGCTGTAATATATTTTATGTATTATATTTATTATAGAGGATAGATTTGTGAAGCAAGATGGCGGACGAGGACACAGGTGAGTCGACCCATAGCATGGCGGGAGAGCAAGGTCCGGAATTTGTTTACGATGGGGAGGCGGGAGAATTAGCTGCAGGAATGGACGGAATCGGGAGTGGCCTCGGCGGATTAGGACTCCGGAACGTAGATAGCGATGTTCGGGAATCTGGATTTGTAGAAGGAACGGGAGAAAATTCTATGATAGTCATGAGTCCGCTTATAGGAAGGTCGAATTCGGGGGATGAGGAAGCAAATAAAAAGAAAGACGATAATCCGTTTAATCGTAGCCAATTTGAGCAAATGATGGATCGTATGGAACAGTTAAGTTGTAAGTTAGAAACAATAAATGAAACTAATAAAAAAGAAATAATCGAGTCGGTTGAGCAAAGGTTTAGGTTTTCTGAAATACAAATAAGTAAAAATATAGAAACAATAAATGAAACAATAAATAAAAATATAGAGCAACTAAGGGGGGAACAACAAAATAATAACCCGAATGAAATAATAGTGGAGACAAAAACAGATCTTAATGAAGTTGAAAATAAATGTGAAAATAAATTAATAACAGATGAGAAAAAGAAATTAAATGAAATAGGTAATGCTCAGAAAAATGAATTAGAAATAAGTAAAAGCAAATCAAATAGAAAGGAGAATAGAAAGGAAAATAGAAAAATAAAATTGAACAAAGAAATAAATAAAGATTATATTCCGTTTAATGCATTATGTCGGCTAGGGTTTATTAGAAAAAGTTATACATTTTCAAAAATATCCAAAGATAAAATAAAAAACAAAAATATCGTGATCTTGAAAGTAAAATTAACAGAAATAAATTGTAAGAAAATTTGTAAAGGAAATTTGGGCCCTATTTGCCAAGAAAGTTGTGATAAGAAAAAATTAAAGAAAACTAATAAAAGAAAAGCTAAAGTAATGTTCCAGCCAAATTCTAGGAGAATTAGATATCGGAAGATAAAGTTATACAAATATGAAAATAAACAGAAACAAAGTGCTTACTTTAAAATCCCAGAACTAATAAAGTTAATTAAAAATCACACTAAATTAAAGAAAATTAAAAATCACAAGAAATTTAAAAAAAAAAAAGTTTCCGTCAGATAAACCGATGGATATTTTTTTGATAACAAGGAACTCGTAATTGGATTTTTAAATGAACTTATGGCTATGATTTGTGTTTTTATAAATATATTTTTCTTAAATCATAATAATTAAAAATAAAACTAAATTATAAATTAAAAGTAAGCAGCTAATGAATAAATTGTTTTTATTACGAAGTAGCAAATAATAGCTTTGTTGTGTGTTTTTCACCTTGGAAATAAAGATTTAAAAAAAAAAAAAAAAAATCTTAAATTGAGAAGTCGAAACTAATGAAATATGAAAATCAAAATACAATAAAATCCGAATTGGTAGTTTGGTAACGAACTAATATCACTTATAAAACTGATATCACTAAACCAACTAGTTGATGGAAGATAGATTCTGGTGGAGAGACGGACTGCAACTAACGGGATCCTGTGGTACAGAGAGGTAGTACACACGTCAAATAGGATTATGATAGTTTGACCCATATAAACAACGCATGTAGGTCTGACCTAATGACCGATATCTAGCTAAAAAAAAAATTGTAATATAATTCGATTCGTGATATTTTGTGAATTTGTGATGTAGAGAGAATTTATTGAAGTCTTGTGTCATGTTGTAAAAATAATAATAATAACATAATAATTATCATTATGTGACTTGTCGGTCTGTGCTATGGCAATTTTGTTTTTGATCAAGTATGACCTCTTATATGTTAAAATCATGAGAGACCTTGCTCCATGTGTGTGTGGATCGGCTTGTCTGGGTCATATAAGCCTCGCTTAATCATATGTATTTTCTTTCTTAGTTTATGAAATTGAATTTGTTTTTTTTTTGGTTATACATGTTCTTAAATTTTATGGTTATATGTGATATTGTTAAACAAAAAAAAAAAAAAAAATGTTTAGTGCCTTCTTCACTCTGAACAAAATTTGGATATTTTAATGTTTTTTTATGATAAAAAAAAAACAAAATTATTTATTGAAATTATATTATATTTAAAAAAAAAAAAAAAAAAAAAAAAAAAAAATATTGTTTGCTAGTTAATGTATTATTGCTTTAAAAAAAAAAAAAAAAAAAAAAAAAAAAAAAAAAAAAAAAAAAAAAAAAAATTGTTTGTTAGTTACCTTTATATAAAAAAAAAAAAAAAAAAAATATGGTTTCTATGAAATTGTACATGTTATAATTATAATATTGGTTAGAGGATTGATTGCATAAGTATTTAAAAATGTTAGAAAGAAAATATTGTATTATTGAAGAGAGAGAGAGAATTAAAAAAAAAAAAAAAAAAAAAAAAAAAAATGTTTGCTAAGTACCTGTACTATTGTTAAAAAAAAAAAAAAAAAAAAAAAAAAAAAAAAATATGTTTGCTAAGTACCTGTACCATTGTTTAAAAAAAAAAATGTTTGCTAAGTACCTGTACTATTGTTTACCTGTACTGTACCTGTATTATATAAAAAAAAAAAAAAAAAAGAAAAGAAACTGTTTTCTAGTTACCTGATTATTATAAAAAAAAAAAAAAAAAAAAAAAAAAAAAAAAGAATGTTTACATGAAATTTTATATGTTATATTGTTTAAAATATTGGTTAGATGGTTTATTGAATGTAGTATTTTAAAAAAAAAATATTATGGTGTTTGTGATGGGGTATTTATAAAAAAAAAAATATTTATTTTCTTCGTTTCATTTTTTTTTTTTTTCATTAAGGGAAAGGATATGTAACATGTAGAAATAAGGGGGGGTATTTTAATAAATAAAGAAATATAATAAAGCCATTAACGGGATGTCAGTACTGAGGACTTAAGCAGGGTGGGGGAAGAGAGAGAGAACAGTGGAAGGAGGGGGAAACGAGTGTGTCGGTGGTTGGAGAGAGAGAGTGAAGGAGGAAGGTTGTGGTTGAAGAGAGAGAGAGAGTGGAAGTGGACGGTTCGTTTTTTATGAGAGATTTCGCTGGAGTAGTGAAGAGTTTTTGTTTGGAGTTAGAAGTCTGGAGGAAGTCAGGAAAAAAGGCAGATTGATGGAAAAATAAAGGAAGGATCGGAGAGCCGTATGATGAACTAAGAAGAGCAGTGGAGAAGGATTGAAGGACAGATGGTGACCAAGTGAGTGAAAAAAAAATAATTATAAAAAATAAAACAAATAAATGTTATATGATCATGTCTCCAATTTATGTAAAGATTTAAAAAAACAAAACAAAAAAAAAAAAAACTCTATTTATCAAATTTTTTTTATTAAAAGAATTCATTTCCCATAACTAGTTTTTTCAACAAGATAAATAAGAAATAATGAGGAACTAGTAATTGTTTCATTGGCGCCCAACGTGGGGCATTTGATAAAAAAAAAATGAACAAATAACCAATTCATAGAATCAGTAATTGTTTCAATATATATATATCTATACAGGATTGTTGGAGTGAACATCGGTGTATCTCCTGCACTAACTCTATATTTGAAGTTCAGAAATGTTTGTCTCAGGTCAGTCCAAGCTGCAGGCATATTTATGGATAGCGTGTTGCATTACTTTTATTATACAAAAATAATTGTAGTAGACGCCTCCTTAATTTTTGCCAAGGAATCTTTATTTTCTTTCAAGTTTTAGGTATACAGGATCTGGAACCTAACTTTGGTATTTCAAATGAGATTACATGTTCTTCTTGATGAATACTGAAACTAGAGTCTCTATAATTAAAAAAGATCTTTGAACGAGCACTCCCTTGCATAAACTCAAGAGACATTAAATTTTCAAGTTTCACAACTAAATCAACATTTTTCCTATCAGCATTTTTTTTAACATTCATTTTGATTCCGTAAAGTAATTTAGTTATAAGAGTCGATTTTAGTTCAATCAAAAAACAATAAATTCTGTAGTTCGGGACAGCTTACCGATTAAAAATATCATTTTCAACGCCGTTAACGGTAGAAGAAGGGATGGGACGGTCACTTTGTCAAACTTCAACATTCAATATCTCAGCGCGCGTCCAACAGATTGCTCTCGAGCAAACTCATATATCATTGAAAAAAATATAGTTTCAGGACTCATTAAGAAGTGTATTTGAAATAAATAAGTTTATTTCGAGATCAAATTTATCTGGTACTTGAAAAAGAAGTGAGGAGAGATCCAAAACAAATACTTTTGTAAAAAGCAGTGATGCTATGAGAATGTTTCACCCCGAGCATGAATAGGCTTATAGCTTGGGCTGGCCTTGGACAAACATTTGTGAACATGTTCAAATTAAAGAGCACTTGATGCAGAGAATACACGACATTTCATCATACAAACGACCGATATGCACTCCAACAGCCCTTCATCAGAAACATCACAAACAAAGATCCCTATATAAGTGTGCTAACTGACACGATAATGTTCATTAATGTTTACCAACCGCAAACAATGCATTTCAGTGTTCATTTTTTATTTAGAATTTAGATCTTGATTGAAAATTGATTCTTACATATTTTAAAAATTGTATAATATTATTTTTTTATTTGTTTTAAATATATGAAGCCAATTATTTTTAAAAATGGTTTATTAATATGAAATAGCTCCCCCCTAATCCTGACCTGTGCTGCTCACACTTCATAACTTACAGATCCTCTGGACACACACCTTAGCACATCAGTTATTGTACTTTATTAAGTTAGTATCAATTAACATGGATAATTATTTCTCATAACGAACTTTTGTCTAGACATCCATGTTTATGTCCGCCTAGATTCAAAGAGGAGGTTAAAATTCTTAACAATCCATTCGAAACTTGGAAGAAATTCTGCAATAAGAAACTGGAAAATGGTACCTATATTTATAAATGGCTTGAGTACAAAAAAGTAACTTATTTAATATAAAATATATATTACCACATACCACTTTTTTTAATAGCAAAGTTTTATATAGCCACACAATTGAGAAGTTTTTATAATACACTTTTCATCCATTATTTTTTTATATAATAATTCAAATAATCTGAAATACCTATACTTCCTTTGAACCCTTTGCTCTCCTTACTCAATTGTATTATTAGAATAACATTTTTGTAACACTGACAACAAAAATATTTTATTGAACCTTTCATATATGATAGTGTTTTGAAAGAATTTAAATTTTCCATTCTTAATTTAACAGACATCCTTTCCTTGGGAGGAAGAATAGGTTAGATAGAATATTTCGACATTCACACAACAGTATGTATCAGAATAAAGTGACTTTAGGTAACGTAAGGTATGGCAAACATCTGATTAATTTACATTTCAAGAACTTCACAACGACCACCTCTAGAGACCTGTGAAGGGACATGTCTGATATATTGACACACGATCGTGTATGTGGATTCAGAACTTCATAAACAGACAAGACACCAACTGATTGCCTCTTTCAAATGCACATGTTCTGTAGTTGGTTTGTAGATTAACTCTGCTTTGGCTCTTACATTGCATTCTTAGTCTCAAATTTGTTTCTTCTGTTTCTCATTCATTTCTGTTAAATCTTCATCCTTCATTTCTTTGGTAACTTGAAGGGTGTCGGGAGAAAACAAACGTTATCAGTTTTGAATTTTAACTTTTAAAACTTTTTTTTTTTTTTCATTCTACTTATTTTAGCAATATATAAATATGATAAAGAAAAAAATCAGTATTTTGATATAACGACAGTCATATTCATACTTAAGAAACAGAAATGTATTTTCAAAATAACAAACATCATTGGGTCATATTATTGTGATAGATTTTCAACTTTACAAACAAATGTATACATCAAGTTGGATCATAAATTAGGTACACAAACAGTAATTAGATCTTAGACACAGAAATGAAAATAAGTAAATAATAAATTAAATAAATAAATAAGTATACAAAAAACAAAAAAATATATCACATATTGAACATTTGAAATCACTATAAAATTTCAAAATTTCGTCATTTTTGTGGCAAGTGATGTGGTGAGAGATGAAGGGGTAGCTCGCAGATTATGTTTCCTTCGAGCTTCGAGTACTGGCAGGTGACACATCGGTAGGACTGACAATTTATGACTGGCTCAATAGCAGGCATTTTTCCTGAAAAAATGGTATATGATAATTAGTTGAATATGAATCATTAAAAGTATAAGAAAAAAGTAAAACAGCATCTTGTCAGAACCAACTTGATAATAAAAAATGAATTAGAGGCTAGTCAATCCGAACGCGTTATTGCCTCCGTCAGTAAGAGAGAGCGACTGCAAAAAATGTTTATTGTAAATAAATGTTTCGGAGTTATAAGGCTTATGGGTTTCATTTATTTTCAAGTACCTCAACTTGCTCCATGGGGTACGAAATTTTTTCGCAAATGAGTTAAGCTACGGCGTCTTCTTTTTTGAGAATAAAGGGGTTTCTATTCAGCCCTTGTCTCTCGCCAACAGTCAGTCAGTACTAGTCCCGGCTATATACAGCCCTTCATCCCTACCCAGAGTCAGTCAGTCAATCAGAGAGAGATAAGACGTAATTAGAGAGCTGATGCATACATCAGAAGAAAGTCTTTTCACTTAAACGGCTATTCAGACCTAATCTCTCGCCAACAGTCTGTCAGTAGTAGCCCCGGCTATATACAGCCCTTTATACCTCGCCAGAGTCAGTCAATCAGTGAGACAGAGAGTGAGAGAGTGTGAGAGAGATAAGGGTAGTAATTAGAGAGCTAATGCCAGGCAATAATGTCCCAAAATTAGTTGCACATTTAAATTCTCGGAAGCGGTACGTTGTGCATTTTGTTAATTTAAAGCAGGCTATTAAACATGGCTTGCGTGTTACAAAGGTTTATCGCGCCATAAAATTTAAACAGTCCCGGTGGCTACAATCGTATATAAAATGCTGCACAGAATTACGTAAAAAGGCCAATAATGAGTTTGAAAAAGATTTCTATAAACTTGTAAATAACGCCGTCTTTGGAAAAACAATGGAAAACATCCGTAAACGCATGAATATGAAATTAGTTACTGGTCCGATCCGATGAAAAAACTCATGAAACTAATCGTAAAAGCTAACTTCTTAGACGGCATTATTTACCACGAAAACTTGGTTGATGTGATTATGAGTAAAACTAAACTACTACAGTGTAAACTCTATATAGCGGCACTTAAGGGATTGCGCATTTTATGGCGTTATTGAGAGTTCTCGTTAAATGAAGAGAAGAAAAATCAATACATATTACATTACATTTAATAGTATCTTACTATTATAATATGTATTTACTAATAAAGTATAAAATTTACAAACAACAAACATTAATATTGATACAAATAACAACAATTATTGCGTATAGTCTGGTATCTTCGTCTGAAGTTTTTTGCTACAGAATTTTAATTGTCTTTTCTTATGTATTTTATTCATATCTTGGGATGCTGTGGGATCAACTCGGTTATACAAAAAGTCTAGCAGGCGAGGTAAACACGTGCAAGGTAATCACAACAAACAAAAGAACGAATTTCTTAGAATCTTCGGTACGTATGATGCCGACAGTCGAGGTAATACGTGCTAGACAATAAAGCAACAAAATAACAAACAAAAAAACGTACACAGCTGCAGTTCTTATTAATTTGGGCAACTTGAAAGTACTGTTTATTGCTTAGTAATGACGTAATGTTGTCGTTATTTAGAGTGGGTGTGATGCTAAATAGAGTGTATCATTGTATGGACAACAAGGTAAACCAACCAGATTCAAGTAATTTCGATGGTTTGGGGAGTTTGTCGTTAAATTGCGTGACGTTAAATGGAGTTTACACTGTATATTAAAATGTTTGGCCTATAAATCGTTGACATAAGCTTCATTTTTCACTTATGGTCCTTGTGGATACCCTGTTTGAAAATAATTCTTTTTATTTTATTATTTAACAAACCAAGGCCAAAGGAAAGGGAATGTTGTGGTAGCATGGGGCAAGGCCTGGGGAGGGGATGGGGCTGTGGCGGCCGCTATCTTGCGCATGAGCTCTTGAGCCAGCTCCGGCCTTTTTACCCAACTAACCATAGCTGTACAACTTACATTGAAAAGGTTTCTTCTTCTTATGTATCAACATATGCATCTTGAAATTGGTTGATGCTCTACAACTGAAAAGGCGCAACTTACCATGGAAAGGCTTGTTTTCTGTATGTATCAACAAATGTCTCTTCAAGGTGCTAGTTTGTCTACAACTGTAGCTGCACAACTTACATTGGAAAGGCTTCTCTCCTGTATGTATCAACATATGCGTCTTCAAATTGCTAGCTAGTTCAGAAGTGAATCTACTCAATGAACATTGGAACGGTTTCTGCACACTCAAAATCAAAGATCTTTCATTATTGCCTTCCGATGACGATGATATGTCCAGCTGTGGACAGACGGCTCTCATATGCCTCCAAACAATGTGTTTCCTAAGTCTGCCTAGGCTGGCTGACGTATGACCACAGTGAACACACACCATCCGCAAGAAGCCAACTATATCGCCTGAAACAGAAGGAAATAAACATATGTAAGGTTTAAAGCCACAGTACTCTTGAATCATTTTGTCCATTTTTCGACTTAACAACTTATTCCCTATGACCATAGATATAAAGTAAATGTTTATTTAGCTGATTTTTTTTTTTATTCATTAAACTTTTCTTTCTTAAATCTCTAATATCTCAAGATATTAGTCCCAAAAACGTATTTTTTTTAGGTGTTTAGTAGGTAAATAATGACTCTCTGACTATAAAATCAACAAATATTTACAAATCCTTCATTATAGATTTATAAGCCCTTTCTTCTTCTTATACATAGACTTCACTTGTTTTTTTCTCATTATTTTTATAATTAAAAACCATGTAATTAGCAACACAAATAATAATTGTTCCTCTGAAATATTGTTAATTGTATTATTAATATCGTTTTCTGTTTACAGATCATCAACTGAGAATTTGTCAAGATGTCAACTTCTCCCCACAAAGTTCAGCTCTTCCGTTATTTTCTCACCTAGTGCATGGATGGATTAGGATTATTATTTTCCGGACAATTATATGAAGGGCTTAGTTTCAAAACGGGCTAAGTCCACTTTTGTAAATTTTGGGAAAACAACAAACAACTCTGTAGGTGCATGCATATTTAAAAAAATAATAAACACTATAGTTGGCGTATTGCTGATGGAAATAACTTTTAATTTCTGTAGTCCGGCTACTTTTTGTAAGTGAATACACACAGAACACGAAAAAAAATGTTGGGACTTAGCCGGTTTTGAAAATAAACAACTTGGATTTAGCACTTTCCAGAATAAATAAATGGACTTAGCCGGGTTTGAAAATAAACAACTTGGACTTAGCACTTTCCAGAATAAATAAATGGACTTAGCCGGGTTTGAAAATAAAATAAGAATTTATTCAATTTTGTAGAAAAAAAAAGTATTTTTGTTGGCTTATAATTATCGATATTACATGGATATTTCAGTTGTATCGTCTCTTTAAATAATGCGAAATCCTTAAAGTCACGGTATAATGGGTACATTTACCTTATTAGATTCAATACTTTTCATCATAATATGTGGACTTCATTTTAGAAATGAATTCTTGGACTTAGCTGGTTTTGAAAATAAAATTTTTTTTAAATACATTTTTTATTAATGTTCGTTAAGAAAACTTTTTTTTTTTTATTATCTTTGTTACTAAAAGTTGGGAAATATCTCAAAAAAACATTTTCCTGAAATATCTCCGATTTTTTTTTTTTTTTTTTTTCTCAATTTTATACAAAATATTTCAGAAGCGATGGGAATATTTATATTACAATTAATGTACTGGAACCATACTTTTTTTGTCTTGTCTAAGAGCTCATTACAGATCTCCAAGATGACATCATCATTTGTGTTCTAAGCTCCAATGAAATGATAATGTTTGTAAAATTAGGAACGGAAAATTTAAATTCTTTCAAAACACAATCTTCTTATGTGTGAGACGTTTCAATACAATATTTTTGTTGTCTGAGTTAGAAAATTGTTATTCTGATCATACAGTTGAGTAACTACTAAAAAGTTCAGAAAACAAATTAGATAAATATTTATTGCCACTTAATTTTAACTAATATATTAAAAATAATATAAAATATAATATAAAACCGTTCATAGATTTGTATTTAATATTAAATATATCTGGTCAAAAAATTAATTTTTTGTTCTCAATGCCTTTTTTAATACACCTTTTTCAGTCTTCTTATTGCAGAATTAACATCGGCTTATGTCCCAACGAAAATCCTCAATTATTCATTAATAAATGATACTTTTGATTTTGTGATATAAGTTTTTCTTTGAATATTACTCAAGTTCCTTCGATATGATTTAATTTCTTTCTTTGTAATTTTCCATTATTTTTATAATTCCAGCAATTAAAAATGTTGCTTTTTCTTGTCATCAGTTTGATGATCTTATTTTTTCCTACATATTTTTAGGTCAGGTGTCCTTGGAGGGTTCTGGATACACATATACAAAACAATTTCGTATCGATACATTCATTCCATCATACACAAAATTTTTACGTCACCAGCTATCGGTCAATAATTCGATGCGGAGTTTTCAACAGAATTTCATATTTTCCGAACTTCAGATTCCAAATTTGAGAAAAATGTCTGTCTCTTAACACATAACTTCCGATAGAATAAACATATTCTACACGAAATTTTATATGCGAATCCAGACCCTTTACCGACGAAACCTATTGTTTATCAGCCACATCGACCCAAGGAAAGGAGGGACTTCTAGGGGATGGCTTAACAGAAAAAATGTAATAACTGCCATTATAATGAATATATCGACACAAAATTTAGTAAGAGGATTCAGAAGCAACTATGTTAGTTAAATATTGCGTTTTAGAACAAACTTAGTTTTAAGATTATTTCGGGCTGGGAAGTACATAAGCCGGTGATTCACCGAATTTTTTTCTCTTCATTTATTGATTCAGGGGGTCGGAAAGCATGAAACTTCACTGAAAACTTTATATAAGATAAGTTCCCCCCCGTATTACTTGGTAGGAAAGACAAAGAAACGAAGTAGGAGGAAGCGTGACGACCAGAGTTTTTGTGCTGGGATCTGCTTCGATAAAGTTGGCAAGCCACGAAACAAAGAACCTTTACTATTGGTTCCTTCTAATTCAGGTTAACAGAAATCTATCTAGTTATATTAAATGTATCGACACAAAAGTTCTTATGTAAAGTTCCAAACCCCATTTTAGGCCGACACTTTTTAATTTTCAGCGGAATCGGCAGAAGGGACGGGGCTCAATTCAAAAAGCGTAATGTCATGACTTTATCGGCACGAAATTCAGGATGAGGATTTAGGAGCCCCCCCGCTATGTAAGTCAACTGTTGAATATTAGCACGAATGGTCGACTGGTTTTGGAGGAGGAGCGGAATGTTAATAGATTAATTCGTTCTGGGGAAGTACATTGTCGGTGATTCAACGACTACTTTTTTCTTAATTTTTGAACTAAAACAGTAATCAATGATGTAAATAAACAAGAGGTTTGCTAAAATTGATAGAACAACAGACTTACCGCAATCATCATTTGTTGCAAGTTCGGGTTCTTCTTTAATATATACGTCTCCTTCTTCATTGGTGTACATATTTCATTCTTCGGAATCTGTGGACAAAAAAAAAAAAATTAAAATTAAGCGTTACGTTGAATTCACTGCAATTAAAACAAACCATCTGAAATTATCCTAAAACTATCAGCGCACACACATATATACATACATAACTTACAGAACCCACACTGTATCCCAGTTCACAGAGCAAGCGACGCCCTTCGTCGGTAAACGTTGTAGAGATTGTCAAAAGTGGATTTATACAAAACATAGATGTATCTATTTCAACGATTTTTTATTCATTTATGAATGCACTCTAAAGTTGAAAGTGGTTTTAATGAAGGTTTTCTATCTTATAGTTTTCATGTTATTCAGAGTTTAATGTTTAATATTTACTGTCATTTTTTGAAAAGTTATTTATATTTATAAAAGTGAGCAAAATTACTTACTTTTATTTTTATTTTTTTTTTTTTTTGCATTGGAGGGGGAAATGCTGTGACGCACATCCAGGGAAGGTAGCCCTGGATAGTGTGGGACTCGAGCCGATTCACCATACCCACTAAAACCCCCTCCTTGCCGATCCTGATTCCCTTCCGCGGAACTGACGGTCTGTCATTACTTCGCGGAAGGGAGGAAGGGTGGCTGGTAACGCCCCTTCTTCTGTTTTATTGCCGCTACTGTTCCTTGTCAGCCCTCTCCTGGAGGGCCAACCCGCCCATGATGAGTGCTGCAAAATCGCAGCCTTCATCCCACGACTCCTGGGAGCGCAGCATAGCGTCCACGTAACTGGTAGCAGTCAGTGGGGCGCCCATGCTGCACTCCAGATTTTTCCTTCCCTCCTCAAATCTGGGGCATTTGAGGAGGACATGCTCCGCCGACTCCGTCTCACCAAGGCACGCGGGGCAGTCTGGTGTTGCTGCCCCGATTTTGTGGAGGTACCCCCGGAACCCACCGTGTCCCGTGAGTACCTGGGTGAGGTGGTAATTCACCTCCCCATGCTTTTATTTATTTATTTCTACAGGTGAACCCTATTATTACATAAAATAAAATGGTTTACAAATAACCTCATAAAATAACCTCATCATAAATAAAACAAAAAGTAAAATAAATTATTTTGATACAAATATAACAATTATTTTAAATTTACTTTAATTAACAAACATTCAAATATTTCTACAATTTGGTTATAAAATTAACAATATATTAATAATTATGGGTAGAATAAAAGAAAAACTGGTAAGTAATAGCTAGAAATAATAATAAATGAAGAATGTAAAAAACAAAACAACATAAATATATGAGTTGAGTACAACTATTATATCATTTAAAAAGGACTATTACGCTTTATAAATCCATTTTTAAAGAATTGAATTAATAGTATTAATATTGTCTATAAAAAAATCAAATTCATCAGAAATACTATTAGCAAGCCTTTGAAATCGATCTATGGGAGAATAGAACCCATAATCAGTGTAATGAAAATTAAGTGAGAAGGGGAGAAATGAACGACAAGTACGTGAGGGAATATTGAAATTTACAAGTGAAAGTAGATCCGAACAGTCAATTTTATTGTTTAACAATTTGGAAAAAAATGGTAAATTGACTTTGATTCGTCTTGACTCAAGAATGTCTAATTTAAGAGAAGAGAGAAAGATATTATAGTCGATATTACGTACAGATGATCCTGATTTAAATGCAACATATCGAATGAATTTTTGTTGTACTTTTTCAACAGTAAGAATATAGGTAACCTTATAAGGAGACCATATAGAGGAAGCAGACTCAACAAGAGAGCGGACAAATGAAGTAAAAAGAATTTTAGTTGTATTAATGGAAGAGAAATGTTTACTGTTCCCAAGAATAAAACCAAGCATTTTTAGTGAAGAACAAGTTATAATATGATATTTAAAAGTTAATTTTGTATCGAAAAATACACCAACATCATTCACAACTTCAGATCTAATTAATTGATGTCCAAGAAAATAGTTTGCAACCCAAGTGTGACGGGTGAGAATGAAGCCCAACGTCCACTTGACTGAAAAACCGAGCAACATGAAAAATGGACAACCAGATAACCTCAAAACGACTCCCGAATTCAGGTAACACAGATCAGCCTAACTCACCCCAACTAATGAGCCAGCCAAAGAGACCAACACCTCCAGAAGAGGGCACGGAGTTCCCAGCTCTCCCGGAGACAGCCATGCAGCTGGACGGCGGAGAGTCCTCGCCGGGGACCAGCCACACCCAGCCCAAGAGGAACAGGAACGCTATCCATTTCACTATACCCACGCACAACACATTCGCGCCACTCGCAGCACTCATCACCGACCAACACACTAACGATTTACAAAAAATATTGACAGACATTAAAAGTATCACAACCTCTCCCTTCGAAACAAAACAACGCCACAAAAAAATAAAAATATCCCTTATGACATCTGAAGAATTTAGGAAACTGACCAAATTTTACCAAACAAATAACGTAAAATACTAAACTTCCCTGAACCCTGAGGACAGGAAACTTTCCGTTGTTATTCGTGGGGTTCCATACTCCCTGACTGAAACCGAAATACAAGACGAACTAACCCCGACATACGCAGTCCTCAGTGTAACAAGACTACTGAACAAGGACAAAGGCCCCACTCCGCTGTGTGCTGTCTAGCTCCAGAAGAACCCGGAGAGGAAGGCAATTCTCCATTATCCCGTCTCTTTTACACTATAGCGACTGTCAAACCGCGTCAGAGGTCTCAACGCATTGTGTGGGTGAGCAGTGGGTGGGCGGTGGGTGAGCAGTGGTCAGTGGATGAGCAGTTGTTATTCGTGGGGTTCCATACTCCCTGACTGAAACCGAAATACAAGACGAACTAACCCCGACATACGCAGTGAAATGAAAAACCTTTTCTGAACGAAGGCTTTATTTGGCATATTGAAACGAGAATCAAACTGAATAAATATAAAAGTGTAACATATGATATAGTGGAGATCATATGGTATAATTTAAATTAAATCATCTCATTCTTCCTCGCTGGGAGCATCAGACGTAATCAGCCAGGTAGCTGGGAGGTCGGCGGGCCCTGGTAGAGCGCCTGAGAAGAGGCTGGTTAGCCTCGGGGAGCGGACTTGGGGGCTGCCTCCATGTGTCTTCAACAGGACTCCCCGCAGTCTCCAGCTCGCTCTGTGCTTGTTTAGAGTTCTCAGGGAATGCTTCCGTCGGTCCAGCTGGAGCCAAGTCCCGGATTGATATAGTAGACTCGGTGCCGTTGGGCAACCTAACATGCGCATAGTCCTGGTTGGCTTCTATGAGATGCGCTTCTTCAACCAGTGGTTCGTACTTGCTTGCTCTAGCATGCTTTCTTATAAGTACGGGACCAGGTGAGCTTAGCCAGAAGGGTAGCGATACCCCGTAGTACGACTTACGTTGATGTCTGAACATGCGCTCATGAGGGGTTTCATTAGTCGCTGTGCAGAGGAGGGAGCGAATGGAATGAAGCGACTCTGATAGGACTGATTCCCACAGGTCCACATTCAGCCTTTTGGAACGGAGAGCTAGGGTCATCGTCTTCCAAATTATGCCGTTGTACCTTTGGACCTGGCCGTTGCCTTGAGGGTTGTAGGGTGTTGTGCGGCTAGTGGCTATTCCTTGGCGGTGAAGGAAGTTTTTCACATCTTGTGACATGAAGGAGGTCCCTCGGTCAGTATGCACATACGATGGGAAACCAAAAATGGAGAACAATTGTTGCAGGTTTTTTATTACAGTGGAGGCTGTCATATCAGCACAGGCGAAGGCAAACGGGAACCGTGAAAACTCATCTATCACCGTCAGGGTGTAGCGAGGTAGATGGCAAAGGGCCCTTGAAATCTATGTTGAGGCGCTCGAACGGAGCGGTGGCCTTGATTAGCTTGCCTTCATTCTTGTAGAATTGGGGCTTCAGCTCCACACATTGAGGGCATGTAGCTGTCAACCTTTTGACATCGTCCACCGAATATGGTAGGTTCTTAGTTCGCACCCAATGGTAGAATCGGGTGACACAATTCGACATGTAGATTGTACAAATTCTTGCCGCCTAATCCCTCTAGTGTAGAGCACACCCTAGACAAAGCATCCGCTGCCTAGTTATCTTTCCCCGGGCGGTATATAATGTCAAATTTGAAAGGGGAGAGCTCCAGTCTCCATCGGGATATCTTTTCGTTCTTTATTTTACTAGAGTGCTTCATGTCAAACATGAAAGCGACAGACCGCTGATCAGTAATAAGTTTAAAATGTCGACCCATAAGTTAATGTCTCCACTTGCGTAAAGCCTTAATGATGGCATAGGCTTCTTTTTCTACCGCCGAGTGATGCTGCTCACAGTTAGACAAAGTCCTGGAGAAGAACGCCACTGGCCTATCGGATTGCGACAAGGTAGCCCCAATAGCAAAATTGGAGGCGTCAGTTTCGACAATAAGCGTGGTGTTCTCATCAATAGTACTCACAGTCGATTTTCCTATATCTTGTTTCCGGGCTTCGAAATTACTCAGAACATCATGAGGCATGGGAAACGTTTTACACTGAGCGAGGGGTCGTATCTTTTCGGAAAACCCTTTGATCCATTTCGAATAATGAGAAAACATACCCATGGCCCTGCGAAGAGTAGCGGCATCCCGTGGGGGTGGAAGGTCGAGAAGCGGTCCAAGCCGCTCAGGGTCCGGCTTGATACATCTGTTAGAAACAGTATAACCTAGAATGTTTATTGCGCGCGCTGAGAACTTACATTTGTCCCTGTTCAGAGTAAGATTGTATTTTTCAGCTACTTCTAAGAATTTTCTTAAATTGGAGTCGTCCTCCTCCTGACTCTTCCCGCAGACAGTCAGGTCATCCAAATAAGCAAAAGTGGCTTCCAAGCCCTCGGCGCGGATTATGTTATCGATAGCTTGCTGAAAAAACGCAACCCCATTCGTCACACCAAAGGGTATCCTTCGGAACTGATACAACCTCCCACAAGCCTCAAAGGCGGTGTACTTCTTTTCACACTCCTGGATTGGGATTTGATGGTAGGCGGAACGGAGTTCAATTGAACTGAAAACTTCATAGTTTGATACTGCTTGCACCAAATCCTCAATCCGGGGAAGGGGAAACGCATTGAGGAGGGTATATCGGTTTATTGTCTGAGAATAGTCCATCACCATCCGCTTTTTGTGATTCATGCTAGAGGTGACCAAAACTTGGGCTCGCCACGGAGACTGACTCTCCTCTATTATACCGTCTTCTAAGAGTTTGGTGATTTCCCGCCTAACAAATTCAGCATCTTCTCTAGTGAGTCTACGAGATTTTGTGGCGATAGGTCTGCAATCAGACACCAGATTGGCAAACAATGAGACTGGAGGCACACTGGCAGCTGTTAGACTGCAGATAGAGAGAGGTTCTTTAGGACACCCGAAGTTAACCTCAACCTTGGCGTGGAGCTGCAGAATGTCAAGCCCAACAATCACATCAGCACATAAGCCTTCGAGAACGGCTAGACTTACATTCATATGTAAATGACCCATGAGTGAAAGATTGACCCTGCATGTCCCCTTAACAGAGGATTTCAATGAGGAAGCGGCCATGGAAACAGTACCCTGAGCAGGAAAAATGCGAAGTTTGTGCGATGTTACGTACCTTCTGCTGATGAAGCTCTCTGAGCTACCGATATCCACCACCGCATCAGCCAGTTGATCATCCACCTTGACTCTCACAGTTGACTTCAGAAGAGAGGAAGGAGCAGCAGCCAGGGTGGAAGCAACTACATTTCGAGGTCGATCGGAAGATTTGCATACCGCCGCATAATGCCCCCGTTTGTCGCATTTATGGCAGGTAACATTCTTTGCTGGACATTTCACGCGGGGATGCCTGCCTCGCCCACAAAAAAAGCATTTGGGTGCAGTAGCAGCCGAGGTGGGCGACCCATCTTCCTGGGACTCCTCGGAAAGGTCCTCTTTGGATAATTTATTTATAATGGGGCCAGAAGAAGCGTATACATCGGCTTGCTGCTGAGCCATCTCTAATGACAGGGCCTGTCGAATAGCATCTTCGAGCGAGAGGGAAAAATTCTCGAGAAGGCGTTGTCGGACATGAGGTGACAATAGCCCACTGATAAAAGAGTCACGAATATATTCGTTTCTATTCTGCTCAGCAGAGACTGCTCTGAAATTACAGTCTTTGCTAAGCAGAAATAGTTCTTGAGAATATTGGTTAATGTTCTCACCTGTTAACTTTTCTCCTCACACTGAGGATATTGTGAAGCGACTAGGATCTTCCTAAAATTATCAAGGAAGAAATGTGGAATATAAATGGGCTTTGAGGTACCGTTTTGACATATTTTGTGAAAAACAAATTAATACAGCAATGTTGGTAGATATGCAGCACCCAGAAACGAAGATGGTCAACCAAAGAAAGATTCAGATGTATCGGGAAAGTCCAATCCGAAGGACGACGTGCTCAAAGTTATTTTTACCCTAAGTGAAATTTCACCTACCCAGGTTAAGATACATAACATACAACTCATTATCGAGTACCTGACATACACAAAAGCCCTCGATCAAAGCTTAAAGTCCAATCCGAAGGACGACTTGCTCAAATTTATTTTTATCTCTTCGATTAAAACATCTGACCTAAGTGACTTGGCTAGATTTCTAAATGGCGATCCTGAGCTCGGTAGGCTCCATTCTTCAAATTTCTCGCTTTTTAACGGTTTATAGGCTTAATATTAGTTAGAACTGATTGACAGATTCAGATGTATTGGGAAAGTCCAATCCGAAGGACGACGTGCTCAAATTTATTTTTATCTTCTCGATTAAAACATCTGACCTAAGTGCCTTGGCTAGATTTCTAAGAGGCGATCCTGAGCTCGATAGACTCCATATGTAAGATAAAATAAGTTACCGTTTGGTTCCAACTAAAATTATCAAGGAAGAAATGTGGAATATAAATGGGCTTTGAGGTACCGTTTTGACATATTTTCTGAAAAACAAATTAATACAGCAATGTTGGTAGATATGCAGCATCCAGAAACGAAGATGGTCAACCAAAGAAAGATTCAGATGTATCGGGAAAGTCCAATCCGAAGGACGACGTGCTCAAATTTATTTTTATCTTCTCGATTAAAACATCTGACCTAAGTGCCTTGGCTAGATTTCTAAGAGGCGATCCTGAGCTCGATAGACTCCATATGTAAGATAAAATAAGTTACCGTTTGGTTCCAACTAAAATTATCAAGGAAGAAATGTGGAATATAAATGGGCTTTGAGGTACCGTTTTGAAATATTTTCTGAAAAACAAATTAATACAGCAATGTTGGTAGGTATGCAGCATCCAGAAACGAAGATGGTCAACCAAAGAAAGATTCAGATGTATCGGGAAAGTCCAATCCGAAGGACGACGTGCTCAAATTTATTTTTATCTTCTCGATCAAAACATCTGACCTAAGTGCCTTGGCTAGATTTCTAAGAGGCGATCCTGAGCTCGATAGACTCCATATGTAAGATAAAATAAGTTACCGTTTGGTTCCAACTAAAATTATCAAGGAAGAAATGTGCAATATAAATGGGCTTCGAGGGACCGTGTTGACATATTTTCTGAAAAACAAATTAATACAGCAATGTTGGTAGATAGGTAGCATCCAGAAACGAAGATGGTCAACCAAAGAAAGATTCAGATGTATCGGGAAAGTCCAATCCGAAGGACGACGTGCTCAAATTTATTTTTATCTTCTCGATTAAAACATCTGACCTAAATGACTTGGCTAGATTTCTAAATGGCGATCCTGAGCTCGATACACTCCATTCTTCAAATTTCTCGCTTTTTAACGGTTTTTAGATTAATTATTTGTTAAAACTGATGAACAACCGGGATATCTGAATCCTACACAAAAATCGAAATAAAAAGGTTTTTCGAAAAAAGTCGGGCTACATCCCATCCTTCAAATTTCTCGCTTTTTAACGGTTTATAGGCTTAATATTAGTTAAAACTGATAAACAGATTCAGATATATCGGGAAAGTCCCAACCGAAGGACGACGTGCTCAAAGTTATTTTTAACCTACGTGAAATTTCACCTACCCGGGTTTAGATACATAACATACTACGCTCCATTATCGAGTACCTGACGAAATTTTGATATCGTGTCTTGATAACAGAAGGTACAAATGGGATGTTGAGGTCATTATGTAATGTGAGGTTGGAAACGTAAAATGGGGCATTGGCAATGTGGCGTAGTATGATGGATTGTAATGACTGAAGGCGTTGTATGTTTGATTTTTTGGCTGATCCCCATATCTCGATGCCGCGGCATGCCGTAAGTCCAGATGGGTTTTTAGTATAGTGTTGTAAATGTGAAGTTTGTTTTCAAGCGATAATGTCGATCGTCGTCCGATGATTGATTTCAGTCGTCCAAATCGTCTTTTGAGGTCTGTGCGTTTCAGTCTGATATGAGTTGTCCAGGTTAAACGTCTGTCTAAAAGAAGTCCTAGATATCGGACAGTGTCGGATGCAGGAATGGGCGGGTTGTCTGCTCACTTTTAACCCTGCTCACTTTTTAACCCTGCTCACTTTAACCCTGCTCACTTTTAACCCTGCTCACTTTTAACCCTGCTCACTTTTTAACCCTGCTGATCTGGGATAGGTAGCATCCAGAAACGAAGATGGTCAACCAAAGAAAGATTCAGATGTATCGGGAAAGTCCAATCCGAAGGACGACGTGCTCAAATTTATTTTTATCTTCTCGATTAAAACATCTGACCTAAGTGACTTTTCAAAAAGTCGGGCTACATCCCATCCTTCAAATTTCTCGCTTTTTAACGGTTTATAGGCTTAATATTAGTTAAAACTGATAAACAGATTCAGATGTATCGGGAAAGTCCCAACCGAAGGACGACGTGCTCAAAGTTATTTTTAACCTACGTGAAATTTCACCTACCCGGGTTTAGATACATAACATACTACGCTCCATTATCGAGTACCTGACAAACGAAAAGGCTCTCGATCATAGCTTAAAGTCCAATCCGAAGGACGACGTGCTCAAATTTATTTTTATCTTCTCGATTAAAACATCTGACCTAAGTGACTTGGCTAGATTTCTAAGAGGCGATCCTGAGCTCGATAGACTCCGTTCTTCAAATTTCTCGCTTTTAACGGTTTTTAGATTTAATCTTTGTTAAAACTGATAGAGAACAACCGGGATATCTGAATCCTACACAAAAATCGAAATAAAAATGTTTTTCGAAAAAAAGTCGGGCTAAATTTCATTCTTTAAATTTCTCGCTTTTAAACGGTTTTTAGATTTAATATGTAATTTGGTTATGTAAGTTAAACTAGGAGACAATTTAAAAAGAGGGTATAAGAACACGAATCAGAAATAGGCTTAAACATTGACACAACACACCTCATGGAAATTAAATCGTAAAAAAATTTAATTTTTACAAATTTTTAATTAGGATTTTCACATTCTTCACAAAAAAAACTAGGTTTTCCGGTATTTATAGTTTTCTTGTACGAGCAATAGTTTCCGAGATATTGGTCTTTGAAAGTTGCGTTTTATTTAAAATCATTTGGGAGTGGATTCATAGACATCTCAGCCCGCAGACCAGGCGAAGAGTAGGGCGACCCTCCCCCCTGCTCAAAATCCTGGCTACGCCCCTGTCAATTTCACATGTATCTTTTCATATTGAACCAATTACGTACTTTTATACTTCCCCAGTTATACTCAATACTTTAACTTTCGAAGGGAACTTAACATGTTTAGCCGAGACATTTTGAAACACTTAATAAAAAATAAAGAAAAACGTATGTTTAAAAAAAAATATATTGTCTATTTCACAAGATGAAGATTTCACAGAAGAATTGAATAGGATTCGAATGAGAGATATTAGGAGAAAAGTCAAAGTTGTTCATGAAAATAAAAAGAATTTCGTAAAAAAAAATCAACTCAAGTATGAAGAATAGGCTCGCAAATGTTTTAAGATAAAGCTTGTTGTTAGCCTGAGAAGCAATTTCAATTTTAAATTTATTTTTATGTACAATTGGCTCTTGATTTTTTTGACTATTTTGTGGAAATTAACTACGTAATTCGAGGGATGCCTGTAATGTAACCCTTAAATTGTCTTCAACGTACGGACAACTATTTAAGACAAATCACTTACTACTTTGATGGTAGATATGTGAGATTGGTATTTCTAAAAACGGTTAATCCATTTAATTTTTTCAATTTCTTATAAATAAATGCCATTTGTTGACCTCAGGAGAATCTGGAGAGGAGGGACTGACAAATTGGCCAGCCCGTAGCTTGGACGGACTTAGTCATATCTTCTGTTGTTTCCGGCCAGTCCGTAAGTGCCGTCCCTGTGACGGGTCAATGTTCCGGTACCACCGAAGTTGTCGATCGGTCTTCCATAAAACCCATTGTTACTCCCCACTCCTGGTCTGTAAGGCTGAAAAAAAACAATGAATCCAATGTTTAAAAATATCATTAGCCATTAGCATCAGTTTATTATCGTAGAGAATGTATCATATGTATGGAGGGTGGAAAGATATAAAGTTGTAACCCTGACAACTATGAATGAGTTATGCAGTTACAACCTTTCATTTTGCCAAATCCAACTAGAAGTGATATATATAATTTTTAATCATTGTAACAAAAATACAGAACGGCTCACGAAGATGTTCTGTGTCTGGGCATTGTCTGTTTATAGGCACATAGATTCAAAATTAAGCGGTCAAAGCAGTGACTAAAAGAAACATCCAAATTAAATCAAAAATTGACTTGAAAATAAATTAGAGACATGGAATAGGAACAAATATAAACTATAAGATAAACAAATGATGATTCTCTTTTTATACATTTTGTCATATAAAAATTAAATAAAATAAAATAATTAATTTGAATAAAAATGAAAAATATAGAATGCTTACAAAGCAAGAAACGAGAATAATGGATATCATTTGACGGAGTGAGAATTAAAATGGTCCAAGTGACATTTTTGAAAATGTTTCGTTAAGTGCATAATCGGGTACAAAAATGATAGTTCTGTTCAGGAAAAAAGGTGTACAAGTGAAATCCTAGCCAGTGCTGAGATCTAGTGGCAAATCACTTAATCCATTTTGGTGACGAACAAGTAACTTAAACATATCAATAGTGATTTTGAAATTAAGATTTTTTTTTAAATTTTATGGTTTGCTAACAACAACTTTCACTATAAAAGCAGAAGACAAAATATTTCCGGTTTCCATAAATTATAGATTTATTAAATCAGTTAAGCACTTAATGCACACTTTCTTCAAAGTTCTAAAAATGTCACTTGGACCATTTTCATTCTAACCCCGTCATTTCATTTATGAATGCCAACATTTTATACTACTTTGCAATATTTATGTGTTTATTTTTTTATAATTAATTGTTAATTGGGTATGGTTTTGGACACATATTTCATTCTTTTTCTAAAGTATTTTCCTCACACCTTACACATTCTACCACTTTCCAACCAGACTTGTAAAAATAATAAAAAATTTACGAGAAGTGCACTACATCAGCTACCACTAATTAAAAAAAAAATTGAGTTAATCTATAATTCCGAAAATGTTCTTTATAACCTGGGAAAAAACCAACGTTTTTTGGAACGTCTTTCAGTATTATTTATATTTTTCAAAATAATCTATAAATAAATATTTTTAATGACATTTGCCCAATTGTTGAAAGCAATAGATACAACAAAACGATTTAAATTCAATTTAAAATGTTCAAGTAAGAGGAAAGCCTTCATTCGGAAGCGGAATTTCTTCCAATCCTCATCAATCCATTGTTCAAAAATATTAAACTAACCACAAGTTGTGTTTCATACACAAAAGGTCTATTTCAAAGTTAGTTTTTATTTTGTTTTGTTGCACAGACCCTCCACAGATATGCTCCTATAGCAATTACTTGTTGTTTGGTACTAATATTGTAATATCAGGACTAGAATAGATCTCTTAAAACCGAATCATGATGCGAAAGTCGATTTTGCTATCTTTAAACAGGCTATAGGATGCTAGGATCAAAGCAATGCAAATTCGAATGCGGCGATCTCGTCTGGGCACTCAACCCGGGAAAGAACTGGACCGTTATCGTACATTGTAACCATAGTCCAGAGACGGAGCCTTCTCACCCAGTGCCGGGGGCCCCACCGACCACCAACAGGTGTGCGGCGGCTGCCCCCGGCTCTGGGACGCAGGCAGAACAGAACCCCCGAAAAGATCCCGAGATCACTCTGCGTAAAGAGCCGGAAGAACGCAATAGGGTGATGTGACCGACCCCCCTAAGGGGTCAGGACCACCCAAAAAAAAAAAAAAAAAAAAAGAAAAAAGAGTCGAGAGACGGAAACATGCGGACCAGCCCGGAGCCGTGCTAACTTCCCCGAAGATCCAGCCGGCACCTCACCACTACCTTGAGGATGCAGGCTTAAAGACGAAGGAGGAAATTTAATATATTAAGTTTCAGTAATTATATTTAATATATTATAATCATCCAAAAACACATGTTATAAAATAAATGTTCAGTTCATGTTCAATAAATGACTTGCAATGGTTAGTTATTTTATAATGCATACGGATACAATAAATATCAATATTTTTTATTAAATAAATAAAATAGGCATAAAATAAATAAATAAATAATAAAAATAAAATCTTTTTCTTCTTTTTTATACTTCTAAATGTGATCTATTGTATTTATTAGTATTGTAAAAATAATTATTTATTTTCTATTATTTATTTTTTCATTCTATTTTTTACTATCAATTATTGTTATCTCTAATCACATGTCCGGCTCCAATATCTAATAACAGTTTATGTATCCTATTTATAAGCTATCTTCATGTACAGACTTTTATGACCTGTCCTATCACTATCTTATGGTTTTTTTTTTTTTTTTTTTTTTTTTTTTGGCCTTATGTACGATGCATATTAGCCATGTCACTGTGTAATTTACTAGTTACTTAAGACATCCATGGCCCCAGGAGGGAGTTCTATCTATGAAATAAAACTCACTCCCGGACGGGATTCGAACCCGCAAACCATGGTGAGACCATGCGACCAAAGCCCTACGCTCTAGCCCGCACGGCCACCATGGCTCCCTCTTATGGTTTAATGGAAACAAATATTATAGAAGCAGTTTTGTAGTTACCTCTGTAAACAGCTGTAACAAACTCTTCCACAGCAGTTGATCCCACGTATTACTCGGATTCTAAATGACAATAAAAAAAAAAGTAAAAGTTGTTTGCGTTTGCTTGATATTTTGGACAAAATATTATAATTAAAGTTGTAGTTCATTTTAAGCATTGATTTGCTAAATTGAAAAAAAAAAAAAACATTAAGGCGTAGTCAATGTCCACGCCGTAGATTTTCAGTGAAAACGTCGGGATAAAATCATTTTTCATTTTCTTTTCGATGCTGCCGTAGCTCTTGCATTTGCTCGGCACTAGACTTTTTAGGTTTTTTAAATTCCTTTTGATGCGAGCTTTCCCCTGATTTGCGTTTTCAATAATTCCGCGCATATTTACGATTCATATGAGGCGACATCTTTAATTTTTTTGCAATTTTCAATTTAATACAGATTTTTACATATATTTCGGCGAATATTTTTATTGTTTCACTTTGAATCCTAGTAGTGCTCCTCAAGCTCTTTACAATGACACCCGAATCAACGTCCTATCTAAACGAGTTATCACGCTACACTAATTTCTAATTTTACACAACGCTAATTCGCAACAATCATCCGCCGGTGCCCACACTAGCCCGATAACGTCACAGGCAAAACAAACACTGCACAACAAACACGTACAGACATGCTCTATCCATTGTGACCTCAACCGTTGTTATCGCATTATTAGTCTCGTAGTTATTATCGATTGAAATCTGACGGTATTTTGTAACACAAGAAAGTTTGACCGGCTATCACTGTGCTTAACGAGCGAATAGATGTTTTCACGTCAAAAAATTAAAAATTAAATAATTTTAAAATTGTTTTTAGTTTTCAGTAATAGAAATATATTTATAGGTTAAACTCTTCCGTTTCTTATGAATTGTACGTTAAACGGACTGCTGTGGTTCTCAACGACAGGCTACCAATAGGTTGCCACCCTATCGTAAACATTAGTAACATAGTATTTGTATTAGGCCAAGAGATCCAAGTCCATTTCAGAGCGACTTTAATTTACTTAGGTACTAACGTCATCCTCAGTAGCAATTTTGAAGATATCTCCCTTTATTGTCAATGGGAGTGTCGTTAGACTGTTAGCAAGAGGATATCTGTTAACAAACTACTGGATGTTGGCATTCTAAATTGTAATGCAACACAAGACTGCGTTGGAAAGTAGGAGTGAAGGCGACTTGAGACACTCAGCATTACACAATAACACTAGGGCATGGTTAGGTAAAGATAAGCATATGGCACAGACAATGTACAACCTTGAGCACGTCATCCTTCGGGCGGGATGATGGCCTGATGTCCACCATAGCGGCGAGAAGTTCTCTGGTAGTAAGCGATATGACCTTGTAGGTAAAGCGCGGACATGAGTCACAAGAAGAAACCAACAGTGTATACTCCGGCACTTTTTTGTCCTTATTGAACGAGATAGCTTCGGAGAACTTATTAATTAACCTACCAAAATTGTTTCCTTAATCGTTCCTTCGACACACAAGAAACATTGTATGAAGTAACTATTTGAGTATTAATTAACCTTCAGATGTTAGTTTCAAAACAAAATCTGATGCGACATTCACAACCATGTGTTTCCACATATTTTTTTTATTCTCAGATTTAGTTGTCTTCATTGATTTATTTTTATTAAGAAATGAATAGTGATATAGAGAGTTATAGTTAGTTATTGTGATTCATGTCCGTGCTTTAACTTCGAGGTCATATCGCCTACTACCAGAGCGCTCTTTCGTCACTCTGGTGTACATGAGCCCGACTCTACTGTGGGAGTCCTAAAAATTTTGCCTACCCTTTTATTCAACTCGGGTAGGGTTCTTTAACGAGTAACTGACTTCGTACACGCTTGGAACCATGGCTTAACGCCCCATCCGAAGGACAACGTGCTCAGGTTTTTTTCACCTCCCAGATAAGAAACCTAAGAGCCTCGGCCGGATTTCGAACCCCTCGATGTTGACCTCTGAAGGGAAGTGCGCTACCTTTGAGCTATCGGCGCCATCTTTATGTAGTAGGAACATGGATATCTATTCAAGAAGTATACATATCTATCAATGACCTGGTAATTCGAGTACTTAAATGCGCTGATTCACAGTACACATTGTCTCTGCAATACGCTTGTTATGACCAAGCCACACTCTGTTCCGAGTTGAACACACTGAAATAACTGGCTTGTGCAGAGTCCCGGTATAGATCCTCTGTCCAAACCAGCCATAACCAACTATACTCCTTTTCAGTGCCGAATCAGAGTTTAGATTGCCAATAGGCGAACGGCACTTAATGACCATTTAGCCAGCTCAATCAAAGATAACAATACGTAAGTAAAAATAAAGAAAACGTATGTTTTTTAAAAAATATTGTCTATTTCACAAATAATATATAATATGGGAGTACTTTCGGTATTGCTACCATCTTCAGCCACTTAACAAATACTAAATGGAAGTTCAACTAGGTAGTTTACAATCCGAACGATAGGTAGGTATCCTTTTTCAGCCCCTACGAGGTTTTCCTAT